>CM031237.1:778925526-779525526 GCA_018340775.1 Taxus wallichiana var. yunnanensis
ACATCCTTCCATCAAGCCATTAGTGATTCTTAACCCCTTGTCAAATAAGAGAGCTGAAATAAGTTTTCAGTAAACAAAGCAAAAGAATCAAAATCAATCAATTAAAAAGCAAAAGCTAAAAGCAAAAACAAATTGATATATAACTCTCTCTTGGGGTATTTCCAATAATCTCTACTGGGGCTATGGACGATTGACTGGTAGTAGAGAAATGTTTTGATTAGAATCAAATGCATCTTCGTCGGGGCTATGGACGCTAGCTAGCAACGGAGCAATGTACGACTCTCCTTCCATAATCCATTCACAAATCACCTTTCAAACTAAATCATTCATATACATTGGCTAGTGTCTTCACTTATTATCTATCAACTCTTTCCTTCAAGAGGTAATTCATTTCCACATGCACACATGGGATATCGATGAGTAAACATGATTAGTATGTTATTAAGTGTTACTTTTTGGACCTTGGTCAAACTCTTTCTTTAACGCATGTCTTGTCTCATGATTTGTACCTTGGGCTAATCACTTTTTCATTCAAAGTGACATGTTTCATTCTGATAATCATAAAAAATCCAAAAATCATAAAACATTTCAAAATTACAAAAAAAATGAGAAAACATTAAAATATTACAAAAACAAAATCAAAGGTACAAATATCAAACATTGCAACTTACATAATTGGTATTTGCGTCATGAATGGATGTTCTTTCTTCCTTTTCTTTCATATTCCTTTCGCAACTCATCCACCATTTTCATCCCTTCTGTTATTGTGGTTAGCCTATTTACACACATTTTGTGACATTTATCTCTATGGTATTTGTTTGACCTGGTCTTTTATCACCTTGGTAAATTAAAGAACGACTGACCTCTTAGAGATCCTATCACAATTCTCATCTAATAAACTTTTTGTGAAGAACTTTTGGACATATTTTTTGACACTAGCCAATGTCGTCATCACAATCACTTCCACATCCTTCCATCAAGCCATCAATGATTCTTAACCCCTTATCAAACAAGAGAGCTGAAATAAGTTTTCAATAAACAAAGCAAAAGAATCAAAATCAATCAATTAAAAAGCAAAAATAGATTGATATATAACTCTCTCTTGGGGTATTTCCAATAATCTCTACCTTAGGGCTATGGATGTCCTGATCGGTAATAGAGATTTTTTTTATTAGAATCAAAAGCATCTCGCATCAAGGCTATGGATGTTATGTTTCATCAAGCAATGTACGGCTCTCCTTCTATAATCCATTCACAAATCACCTTTCAAACTAAATCATTCCTATGAATATGGCTCTAGTTTTCACTTACTATCATGTCAACTCTTTCCTTCAAGAGGTAATTCATTTCCACATGCACACATGGGATATCGATGAGTAACTAGGATTATTATGTTATCAAGTGTTACTTTTTGGACCTTTTTCAAACTCTTGCTTTAGCGCATGTCTTATCTCATGATTTTCACCTTGGGATAATCACGTTTTCATCGACCTCCTTCTAAATATTTTCATAACATCCTCTATTCTTCGAAAATAGTTTATAACATCCATGTGTATCAGATGTCCTCTTTGCCATGTTTGTAGGAACTTTTGTCCCCTTTTAATAAGACAATTTTCTACTTCTTTTCTCTCATGTGTTTATTGGCCAGCTTACGCTGGGGGCATCCTTGCTCCCTCATGATTGAACCTATTTTATATTGGCCTTGATCCCCCTTATGTGTGTGAATACTTTTCCTTTGAATAATCCCACCCAATTGCTGGGGAATTTTCATCTTCACTTTCTTGTGCATACGTGTGGCATTCTTCTCCTGTACATCCCATCTATCGCTGGGGGAATCCACGCTTCTTTGTCTTCCTATACATAGTTTCAGAAAACTTTCAAAAAATAAAAACATTCAAATATGTTTCTAAAAATCAAAAATAATAAAAATCATCCTACAAAACATCACTCTTTGGTTCTTCCATGTCTTGATGTTCTTCACATGTTCATGGATTTAATGATGTCATCATCTTGATCTACCTCTATCAATAAAGCTTGTTTGCTTACTATGTTTGTACTCTGGGGCATAATGAGTTGTTTGGTACTGTTTCATAGTGCACGATTGTTTTTCATAGGACCCAAGTGTCCTTTGTTATTCCCCTTAAATGTATCCTTGTTTGGGGCACCATCTTTTAACCCTTGTTGTTAGTTCTCACAGGTCGAAATCAAAGCTTGATAACAAAAACATTGCATTATGTTTCTTTATTAGGTTAACTTGTTTACTTTCTCATATTGCATTGCATTATGTATGTTTCAAGGAGTTAGGCATCTTTTAATTTCTCATATTGCATTACATTTTCTATGTTGCATGGAGTTGGTATTTTCAGCAATGGACAATTTTTCGTATTATGGCTTTTCATGTCATTCTACTTTTGTCGTATGCTTATATTTTTAATAAAGACCGATGACATATATCTTTGGCAATATGATGACATTAAAGTTGTTTCAATACATTGGATGAAATATTTCTCTTTTTTTTACGTCTTCATTCCTCTTCTACATCATTCTCCTATCAACATTATTCTTCTGATTCACTTGGGGCATCCTGCCCCTACCCATTCCTCTATCCATTTCTCTCACCTTTTTCGATTGTCGATTGTCTTCTTTCATCACCCCATCTACACTGGAGGGGGCATCTCTCACTTCTACTAATTTTTCTTCTACCTCTTCAAAATTTTATTTGTCTACTATCTTTGAAGTGGCGTCACTTATGCCACCCCAAAGAGGGGTAAATGTAGACACCTATAATTTACTTTGAGCAATTTAAATACTTAAATTGCGCTAATTATACCATATTCCACAAATTGATGACATATCTTCAATATCGCACATTTTCTTTGTTGTCGTCATTAATTAATTACATTACGTTAGTTAATTAACTCTTTTATCCAACAACGACATCAATTAAAAACCTTCCGTTAATCAACTCCCCTTTCTATCTCGATTAATTAATTATTTATAATTAATTAAGCTCCCCTTTCTATCTAGATTAGTTAATTATTTCTAATTAATTATTACTCCTTTCTATCTATATTAATTATTTATTTATAATTAATTAATACCCCTTTCTATCTAGATTAATTAATTATTCTTAATTAATTAATTCTCTCTTCTATTTAATCAAGAAATTGTCATTTATTTTATTAAAATCCTCTTATAACATAAATTATACTAACTATTCCTCTAAAAAGCTTCTATAAGCTTGCACACCTATTAATTAATCACTTTGGTTAATTAATAAACCCCCTCAATCCCCATGAGTCACTAGAGGACAAACTAAACTCTCCTAAAGTAAACTCAACCACTTCTAAACCATGTTTATCCACAACTAACCCAACCTCTCTATTATCCCACATGTAAAGGGATGTAGAGATTCTTTTATCCATTAGGCTATATAAAGAGCCCTCCTCCTACCTTTCTTCTTACACCTAAATGAGCATAGAGCCTAAGCTATAGCCATTTTATCATCTTAGAGAATTCTTCATTAGAGGAGCTAGCTATTTTCATTTCTTGCATTCATTCTTCCAAGTTTGAAGTCATATGGAGATATGTCAAATGGTCTTGTAGCCATGGATTGACAAGACTCCATTCTTGAAACCTTGGGATTCAAGCATACAATCAAACCCTTTGATTTCTAAGGATCTAAATAGGTTCATTTCATTAGCATTCAATTAGAGATAGAGGTTAATTTTTTAGCATGTTAGTTTGAATCTTCATTTTATGTTCTAATGCAAATATGTTAATAGATTAGCTTTGTTTAAGCTCTAAGCATGATGATATATTGATCTAGTTAACATTGTATTGAAGCTATTAGGTGTTAGCTTTGATTTCCTTTTATTTGTTAACTAATTCATGTACAAATGGGCGCATGCGACATCACCGATAGGAGAATGCGGCCCCAAAAGAGGACCAACTGCATGTACTCTCAAACTCTACCCTGCAAAGGGAAGGGAAAGAGCTTGGTAAAAACCAATTCACGCAAAAAGAAGAAGGCTAGCCAAAGGAAAGTTTTATTATGAACAAGCATGCATATAGAAAATAGTGTATAAGCTACGCAAACAAAGGTAAAAAAGATACCAAGAAAAAACACGCAAGAAGACAAGTAATCCGTACAAAGCGGGTTGCAAACATGGGACATCACTCACAATGTCACAAGACATGCAAGGCCATCATGGCCACAAAAAAACAAAAAATTTGCACACCAAACATAGGACAAGGCTCGCAAAACAAGAGAAAACAATAGCAGATAATATAAAAAACAAGTATGGAAGAAAATATCCTTGCATAACAAATTTTGCACATGAAGCACCCGTTAGCATGTTAGAAAGATAACTAGTATGTCAAAAGCGTGTATAACCAAGTAATGTAAAGTGATAAGTACAAAATGAAACAATAACACCTATGAGAGATGAATGTGGATTCCCAGGTGACCGGTGTAGGAAGGGTAAAAGGTGAGCATCCATAATGCATGCAGGAGACCATTATCTGTGATCACAACTAGAAAAATATTTGAACACGCATGTGTGGATGATATAGATAAATGAAATACAAGTAATTTAACTATCATGTGTAATAAAGTGACCATGAACAAGCAAAAGTAAGTAAGAGTAAAAGAAACCATAATATGTAGTATGCTTTGGATGGATGGAATGGAATGCAATATGGAATGGTAGGAGCCGCACTCCCCCTCCCCCAAGTGAATGGAAATTTATGTAATGAGGTTCATTTGGTTTTCCCCCTCAATAGTCAAGAATGAACCATAAATGAGAGTGTGTCATCGGGAAATGGTCAAATAGTGTGTATTGTGTCTAGCGCGTTGTGATGAATGTGTATATGTGTAGTGATGATGATATGCGACATATAGAAGAGATGTGTGTGAACCTTATAGCCTAAGTGTATATCATGAAAAAATGAAATGGACTGATGATTTAGCCTAAAGCGTGTATCACTATAAGATGAATAGTAGGGAGTGGTGATGTATCCTAAAGCGTATACCACTACAAGATGAATAGGAGGGAGTGGTGATGTAGCCTAAAGTGTATACCACTATAAGATGATATTGTGACGATTTAGCCTATAGCGTGTGTCAATATCCTAGAAATGTCGTATGATGAAAGGTAGAATGATAAACATGTGATGAATGTAAGGTCCATTTGATTTGTAAACCCTCAAAGAATCGAGTATGGACCAAGGATCTAAAGTGTTTCATCGGGTAGTGAGTGCGCAAAGGCCGTATAAGTCAATGTAATATGTGTGATGATAATAGATAACCATGTGATGAGTAGAATATGTAATGTATGATGTATAAGATGTAATGGAGTGTAAGATGCGCGATGTAGTATGAATGGTATATAAATGCGTATAATGTAGAGATGCATAGATGTAAACTAAAGGTAGTATGTATAATGTAAGACAAATGATGTGAGATGTAGTGTAGAGACACCATGTGTAGAATGCAATGCAATATGTGTAAATAACCTAATAGTATGAAGTGTGTGGGATGTATAATGGACAATATGATCAATAGTATGTAATGCTAGACAATAGAAGTATGATATATGCATAATGACGACTATGATGTGTGATGTGTGATGGGTGATGGGTGATGGGTGATGGGTGATGGGTGATGGGTGATGTGTGATGTGTGTTAGAGACATATTGTGTAGTGTGTGGGGTTCATGTATAGTAAGCCCTCAATTGTCAAGTGTGAATTGAAGCACAAGAGTGTGTCATTGGGTAATGATGATGCTAGATGTTGTGATGAGTATGCCTATGATAGTAGATGGATATATGAGAATGATAAAGATGTAGATTCTATGGTGAGTGGGGGCGAGTATGTTAAATATTATGCCCCCAAGTGTATGATAGAAAATATGACTATGGGCCACTATTAAGAAGGTCATCGTTGTCATGATCGAAACCTACTGGAGCAGCATTGGAAACCTGATAAGTTATAGAATGAGGAGGGTCATATAGGGACCCATTGTGGTGGAGTGTGTACATATTCATTGCATATTCTTCATCAGTAAAGGCGATCGATGGAAAACCATGAGCATTCCAACTAGAGATTTTGGAATGTAAGTGGGAGAAGAATCATTATGAATAGAGATATTGCAAAAAGGCATATGAAACATAAAAAAATAGTGATGAGCATCTATTGTACCACCAATATAGTCAAGTTAGGATTGTCCAAGTGTGAGTGGAGATTCACAAGGGGTGCGCGCAACAAAGACCATCAAATGAAAGACACACAAGCCATAAGATGTCGTAATGTGAAAATAGCCATGATAGAGATGTGGTGAATGAAGAGGTGGTAAAATGGCATTGAGTGTCATGCCAAACCTAGTCAAACTGTCTCATGTAGAAATAGTTTCTAAGCACGTAGAATCAATAGGGATGTGTTGCCAAAAGGACCTATTGATAAATAGTGTGCATGTAAAAAGAGGCAGCAGTGTTGTAACCCATGGAGGAGATGATGAAATAGGTCCACACTATTTACAGATCCTTGATACAATACCATAACATTAGTAGATGGAGGGGTTTTAAACCTATATTCGCATGGGCCATCGGCCACAAAGGTATCTTTGAAATATGAATTGTTTACACCAAAAGGAGTAAAATCTAGTTTTCCTAATGCTCCATCCGTAAGTTTGTGTTAGGATTATACCAGTTGTACAAATAAACAAACTTGCAATAAATAATGCAGAAAATGTAAAATAGAAAAAAATGTAATAAAACACAGTTTAACGTGGTTCACCCAAAATGGGCTACGTCACACTGAATAGCCAATCCTTTTATCATGTCAAAGAAAACTCTCTCTCATAGTGCAGCCAATAATACAATAAGCCTCATACACAACAACCCTTTAAAGATATTAGGTTTTTATCATTTTGGGGAAACATAGAAAACCACCCATTAGATATGTGACCTAATAATGAACGGTCCAGATTTCACAATGCATAAATACATATAAAATGTGGCTTTGGGGTTCTTCCCCCGAACCCCCTCTAAGGCGCATGACCCCTGACGCGAAGCCCCCTTGCAACCCTCGTCGCTATCAGGCTCCACAACCAACAATCTCCCACTTGGAGACTGATTGTTGTAACTCCACCACTATAGCTCTTGCTTGGACTTTTCTTCTTCACTTGTTTATTCCACTTCAAGATCAATCTTGAAGACCCATAAATTTGAATGCAAATCCAACTTCTCCTTTTTCATTGGCTTAGTAAACATATCAACAGGATTATCATCTGTATGAATCTTCACCAACTCAATATGCCCATCCTCCAACACATGTCGTATGAAGTGATATCTTAGCTAAATGTGTTTGGTTCTAGAATGGAAGGCCGAGTTCTTTGCCAGGTGAATTACACTTTGACTATCACTATGTAACTTACAATCCCCTTGCTCCTTACCCAACTCCTCCATGAACCTGCTCATCCATAACATTTCCTTACTTTCCTCAATCACTGCAACATATTATGCCTCTGTAGTAGATAGGGCAACTACCTTCTACAACTTTGAGATCCAACTCACTACCACACCACCAATCAGTAAACACATATCCAGTAGTGCTCCTCCTGCTATCCACATCTCCTACCATATTTAAATCTAAAATCCTGTAAAGTATAATCTGACCCTCTGAAGCATAAGTGCCTACTACTGGTCCCTCTCAAGTACCTGAGAATCCACTGACTTGCCTTCTAGTGTGCTTTACCCATATTTTCCATATACCTACTAACAACTCCCACTGCTTGGGAAATGTCTGGCCTGGTACAAACCATGGCATACATGAGGCTCCCAACTACTGAAGAATAAGGAACCCATGCCATATAATCTTTTTCCTCTTGTGTTGTTGGGCATTGCTCTTTACTTAATCTAAAATGCCCAACCAATGGTGTACTAACTGGTTTCGCATTCTGCATCTAAAACCTCTCTAACACCTTTTCTACATAGTCCTCTTGAGACAACACCAATTTCTTATTTTTCTTATCCCTCTTGATTTGCATACCGAGGATTTTCTTTGCTGCACCCAAATCCTTCATTGCAAATGTTTGTGCAAGCTTTTCCTTAAGCTTTGCAATTTCTTGCATATTAGACCCTACTACAAGCATATCATCTACATATAACAAAAGAATAATGTAGCTCCCACTATCCAACCATTTAAAGTACACACAATGATCTGATTGACATCTAGTAAAACCATGCTCATGCATAAAACTATCAAACCTTAGATACCATTTCCAGGGAGCTTGCTTGAGCCCGTATAGGCTCTTCTTCAACCTGCAAACCAATTTCTCCTTACCCTTCACCTCATACCCAAGTGGTTGTTGCATATAAATCTCCTCCTCCAAGTCACCATGGAGAAATTTTGTCTTGACATCAAGTTGCTCTAAGTGTAAATCTTCAACAACAACTAAACTTAATACAATATGAATGGAAGACATCTTTACAATAGGGGAGAAAATTTCATCAAAATCGATACCTTTCTTTTGTTCATACCCCTTCACTACAAGCCTTGCTTTGTACCTTTTCATCCACCTTCTTCTTCTTTCACACATGGTAGACCCATTTGTTTTGTAGTACTCTCTTCCCAGCCGACAATTTGACTAAATCCCATGTTTGGTTCTTCTCCAGGGAGTCCATCTCCTCATTCATGCCACGCTCCCACTCCTTAGTGGATTCCACCTGCATTGCCTCATCAAAGCTCTCTAGCTCACCACTATCTGTTAGTAACAAATAATACAAAGTAGGGGAAAATCTTTCTAGAGGTCTACTAATACGTTGTGACCTTCTTACCAAAGATGGGGGTGTCATGGGATCATTATTTGCTTGCTACTCATTTTCTTGAATTTTTGATAGAGGTGCCGATGCCGACACTGGTTTTCATGCTCAGCCTACAGAACTATCAACCTCGGTACCTGTAGGTGGATATTTTCCACCCGAGAGTTCATTTTTAGGAGCTATATCCTCAACCAATTCTTCCTTGGGCTTTTGTTATCTTGTACATGATCCTTGTACATTCTATTTTCACACCAAACAACATCATGACTCCTAATTATCTTAGATTCATCTAGATCCCAAAACCAAAATCCATAATCACCATTGGAGCCATAGCCTATGAATGTACAATGTTTGGATTTTGAATCCAATTTCTTCATGTTTTCTTTATTAACATGCACAAATGCCTCTGAACCAAATACTCTTAAAAATGAAAGGTCTACCTCTTTCCCGGTCTAGGATTCTTCAGAATTCCTCCATCTAGTGCACTCAAAGGCCCACGGTTGATTAAGTACACAACAGTATCTACGACCTCTACCCAAAACTAAAGAGGCAGCCCCACATGTAATCTCATTGACCGTGCATGCTCCATTATTGTTCTATTCATCCTCTCACTAACACCATTTTGTTACGAGTCCTGGGAACTATTTTCTCTCTATGAATCCCATTCAAGGAACAATAATCATCAAATTTCTTACTACAATACTCACCGCCATTATCAGATCTCAAACATTTCAATTTAAAACCACATTGATTCTCAACAAGTTCTTTCCATTTCTTAAATGTATCAAAGACATCAAACTTATGCTTAATGCAATATACCCATACCTTCCTTGTGGCATCATCTATGAATGTGACATAGTACAGAGAACCACCATGAGATGCAACATGGGTTGGCCCCCACACATCTGTATGAACTAGCTCCAACTTTTGCTCTTTCTTGGTATTCCCTACCTTGAGAAATCTAACTCTTTTCTGTTTCCCAAAAATGCAATGCTCACAAAACTCTAAGTCCAATTGCTTCAAACTTGAAAGCTTACCTTTTTCCTGTAGAATTTTCATGCCCTTCTCACTCATATGTCCCAATCTATTATGCCACATGTTGGCATCCTCATCTGAAGTAGACAATATGGTAGAAGAATTAGATATACAAGTAGACAAATAAAGAGTGCCTACTTTCTTACCCCTATGCCACTACCAGGGCACCCTTGGAAACCTTCCAAGCATCTGAAGTGAATGTGACTATGCAACCTTCACCACCCAACTGTCCTACAGAGATGAGATTTCTCCTGAGGCTAGGTACATGCCTCACGTCTCTCAATATCCATGTATTTCCGTTCTATAATTTCAGGTGTACATTTCCCTTCCCGACAATGTTACATGACTCATCATCACCCAAATAAACCTATCCAAAATTTCCCTAGACATACTCTTTAAAATAGCCCTTATCAGGGGTTGCATGGAAAGAGGCACCTGAATCTATTACCCAAGATTCTACTCTAGTATCAAGAGAAAGTATAAGAGCATCCTGAACAATATTACCTGTCGATTTTCCTCTTTAATACCTTCAGGATGGTTTTCTTTGTTTTCTTTGAACCAACAATCATTTTTAGCATGTCCTCTCTTTCCACAGTTCCAACAAGTAATGCCTCTACTCCTAGATTTGGATCTTCCCATCTTCGATTTAGATCTCCCACGAGCCTTACTCTTTGATTTCTCCTTGCTCCTCCCTCTACTCTCCATATTCAATGCATTTCCAAAAGAAGAAAAATTTCCCCTGTACTTTTCCTACACATTTCCTCATTTAAAATGACACTGACTACATCTTCAAATTTAAGAGAAGTAGATGATGTATTACTAACTGCCATTACTAAGTTGTCCCAACTTTCTGGCAAAGAACATAGGAATAATAATGCTCTAACCTCCTCATCAAATGGGATATTAACTAAATCTAACTGATTTACAATAGTGTGGAAATCATTAAGATGGTTAGATACAAATCCACCTTCTTGCATTTATAGATTAAACAATATTTTCATCAAATAAACTTTATTGGATGCACTAGGTGTTTCATATAAATTAGCTAGGGTTTTCATCAACTCTACCGTACTCTTCGCCTGTGAGATATTTGAATCTACAGATGATGCCAGACTCAATCGAATCACACCGAGAGCCTTCCTATCTAAAACCTTCCACTCCTCATCAGACATGATTGAGGGTTTCACTTCTTCACCTCCCAACGGTAGGTATAGATCCTTTTGATACAGGTAATCTTCCACCTGCATTTTCCATAGCTGGTAATTTTGGTCGTCAAACTTCTCAACTTTGAACTTATTCTCCTTTACCATTACTTGCTTCTCCCACTCAAACAAAATCCCTCTGTGAGTATACTGCCAACAAATAAATCTCAAACATGCTCTGATACTAATTGTTAGGATTATACCAATTGTACAGATAAACAAGCATGTAATGAATAATGTAGAAAATGTAAAATAAAAAAGAATGCAATAAAACAGACACAGATTTAACATGGTTCACCCAAAATGGGCTACGTCCACCAAAAACAACCAATCCTTTTATTCAGTCTAGCAAAACTCTCTCTCACAGTGCAGCCACTAATACAATGAGCCTCATACATAATGACCCTTTAAAGATATTAGGGTTTTTATCATTTTGGGAAACAGAAAACCACTGCTAGATTAGACCTCCCAGATTTCACAATGCATAAATACATATAAAATGTGGCTTTCGGGGCACTTCCCCCAAACCTCCAAAGGTGTGCGAAGACGGTCCAGATTTCACAATGCATAAATACATATAATAGCATTATCAAGGATGTCTAGTCCTTAAGCATGTGCGAGTGGTAGAATCATAACCATGGATGAGAGTGGAATTCTTAGAAATGAGATTATCATTAATACCCAATTTCTTTAAAAGAGAATGAGCACAAAGATTAATAGTTGATCCATTATCAATGAGGACTCATTTGATGCAAGTAGTACTAATAATGGCAGTAATGAGAAAAGGAGCACACGGATTACTTTTAGAAAAAGGTGACATATCCTCATCAGTGAAAGATATAGCATGTGGTAAATTACGAAGGGATTGTATAAGATGTGCAAAGGCCACCGCAAAATTATCACTTTCAACATGAATGGCCTAAAGGTGGCTTCTAGCATGTTACGAAAATCTAGTACATTATGCAATAAGTCATAAAGAGAGATCTTAGCGGGCGTATTTTTAAGTTGTTTAATGATGTCATAGCCCTTAGAAGTGGTGGGAGGAGCTGCCGGAGTAATGGGTGGAGGAATAGATGCGGGTGGAGCCGTAGGTGGATTAGGATGAGCACGGCAGTAAGAGTAACTACATTACTAAATGGATCAGTCATAGGTGTGACAAAGTGACGAGGGTTTTGGGTACACACGCGCTTGAAATCAGTGTCAGTAGTAACTATGCCTGAGACCTTAGTTAATGCAAAGGTAGGATAAGAAGATTGAACCGTAACTTGATAAGGAGACAAAATGGTCGGAAGGAAGTGTTGACACGATGGGTTTGCTAAAATTATTAATTAAATGTAGAATAAAATGGGGATATTCTATAGTTAATCTAAGTTATGAACAGTTGTAAATGCAGTAAATAAAATGTAGCAAAGAAATATATAAATGACTCAAGCAACTATGTAAAAGAAAATGCTAACCCTAATAAGAAAAGAAGAATAAAGAACTCAACTAATTAGAGGAGCTTGTTGGACCATGTCATAGAGGTGACTGGAGAAACTCAAATCAAGAACGACTATGCCAAAGCCATGAAAAGGATGGATCTGGAGAATCTGGTTGGACTGGAGCACCTGGAGAGGGACTGGAGCACCTATGGGCACTCTAGTCTACAAAATGGGTGCCTTGATCCATGAAAAAGCTCTAGAACTGAATTTCATATGGCTGGGAAGTGGTCTCAACCCTCGTTGTGTGTCACATCAGATTCATTTCCCTATATCGGATGTCGTCAAATCATAACCCAAGATGATGAAAAGACTGCAAAAAAGACCAATAAGTAGTATCAAAACCCTAAAAAAGAAAATGCAAATGAATGGGTCGGATTGACCTCAACTTCCATAACAAAGGGGATTATTAATCGAAGGCGTTGCACTACATTTCAAACCCAAATGTAGTTCTAGTGAGTGTGTGTATAATGTGCCCTAGGTGCTCTTGTGCCAGTCGCACTCTATGATGAAGTGAGCGATAACTAGATGTAGAAAATGTAATAGAATATGTGCATGGAATAGAATAGAATCCTCCCCCTATGTTGTGTGTGATGCAAATTTCCTATCCTTGTGCCTTGTGATGAAGTTGTGTGGATGCAAGTGATCTCCAATGCAATATATAGATGCAACTCTAGATGGATGATAGTAGTGACTAGTGCTTGGTACCTCATTATGGTCTCATAACTTTATATTTATAGGGTTCTCTTGATCTAATTTCATAATTAACCTCGCAATAACCGACCACTAAAAATATAATAAGGTAAAATAGCTAGAAAGATCTCGTAAAGTGGTGGGAAATATAAAAAAGGATCGAGGCACCCATGGTGGGACTAGGGCACCCCAAGATTAGCCTAGGCACCCTAGTCGAGGCTAAAATAATGCAAAGTGACAAACGCTAAATGGGCATGTGGATGTAAAAGGTCGGGAATGATGAAATAAAATAAAGCAAGATGGCCAAAAGATGAGGGTTAATTAGTACTTTCTTCACTCAAGAACCTTCTAAATAGTAGTATACAACTGGGATTAAATAATATCTAAAGTGTATGATTTTGTGACTATAATAACTATTGTATCCATCAAGAAAGAAGTACTTCTTACCAACTAGGGTATCAAGCACCCAATCAATGAAGGGCAATGGGAAGTGATCTTTCTTTGTAGCTGAATTTAGTTCTCTATAATCCATGTAGACTATCCATTTCCCATTCTTCTTTGTTACAATTACTAGAGGTAATACCCATTGGATGTTTGATATGGGGTATATTAATCTAGCATCTAGCAACTTCTATAGTTCAACCTTCACAATCTCTCTTACCGATGGGTTCACGTGTCTTTGTGGGTCAGCGAATTGGTTTACAATCTCCTTTGATATAAATTTTGTGAGTGTAAAGCCTAGGATGAATCCCATGCATAATCCCAAGAAAAATGTTGTTTTACGTTTTTGAAGAAGAGCAATCAATAGTTACTCATGTTTTTCATTTAAAATCTTGCTCACATTTAATGGCCTCCCAGGTGTTATTTCTACTTTCTTATAGAGGTTCAACATTGAACACATGTTGTTACTAACATAATTTAATATGCAGTCATGAGTAAGAAGTTGGTGAAAAATATAATTCTTACATGGAATACTCATGGTGCTCTACTACGGTAAATTTTGATTCAAAGGATAGCTTAAGCACCTCAATCTATCATCAACTTCCTCATTTCTTCAATATTTGTTGTACATAATATTGTAGAGAACAACATCTTCCTCCTGATCTTCAATAGTGCAAGAATTTTCCAACATCATCAACATCATCGGTTGTTGGACGAACATTGCTCGGTTTCGGCTCTTTAACCCAAGTTTTTTTATGTTCATCATTCAATGGTTATGCAGGAGGATAGAGTATAAGTTTCTTGGTACCATTCCCATGAGATGATCATGTTTCCGGACTCGCACCCTATGAATGCATCAAAGGTGGTCAACCATGGCCTTCCTAATATAAGAGGATAACCTCCTAGGCTTGCCTTTGGTCAAGGACAATGAAATCAATAGGGTATTTCCTAGAGTTTACCACCACAAAATTTACTCAATGACTCCTTCAAGCTTTACTATTGATCTATTTTCTAGTTGTAATATTGTATTTGTTGTCCTAAGTCATTCCAACTTCATATCATCCATGACTCACTTGGGCATGACATTGATTGCTACCCCTAAGTCAATCAGAGTATTTTTAATAGTAGTTCCATTGATAAGTAACATTCACCAAAGGACTTCCTGGATCTATGTACTTAGGTAGCACAGAGTTTCCAAACATGATATCAACCAATTGCCCAATAACTTACACAAAGAGATAGATCTTTTCTTTTCCGCCCAACTTGTTGTAAATAGGAACATCCTTGATGGCTTGAATGAGTTGAATTTTCACATAAATGTCCTTCAACTGATTGAAAAAATTAGAATCAGAATCTGATTTAGGATCATACTTCCTTTCTTACAATATTTCTGGAAATGGGGGTCCATTGACTTGCATTTTACTTTTGTTGGAATTCTATTCGTGTTGTTGCAGAGATCAACTTACGGTAATTGTGGTTCATATGTTATCTTCGTGATTGTGGGTTCATTTAGTGGCTCAAGTGCTCTTCCTGAGTGGAGATGGATATTGTTGACATTAACTAAATAAGTAGAGTATTGGGTTGATTGAGCGTCATAGGATAGCTGAGCAAATTTATTATTGGGGTTAGGCATTGGTTGAGATGGAAATTGAGTATGCCTTTGTTGAGATCAAGATTGGGGTTTGGCATCAAAGCTTGTTGTTGTAGATAGGGAGGCTTTGCCGTAGGTCTCGCTGGTAGTTAGGCAGTTGATTACTCCATTGTTTCCTCCTCTCGAAGGTTGCTACCGTGAAAAAAGTGGGTTGTGACCAATGTGGGGATGAGAGTTGAGGTTGTCATGGTTATTGGTATTGGCTAGGGTAAGGAGCCCATCCTTGCTGAGTATTATCCCAAGGTGGGGGTTGCATATATGAACTAATAACCCAAATTTGAAAATATGGCATAGGATCTTGTGACATACCTCCTTGTCTTGGCATCCATGGCTTCCTTTGAGCAACATAAAAAACTTACCCATCCTCCATTTCTATCATTTTGAAATCAGTGCAAACCTCATTTTCTTATGCAATACTAGCCAATCCCCTACATCTGCAATTAGCTTTATTTCTTTTACAAGAATGGCAAAACTCTGTAAGTGTTGCCTCTACATTCTCTCTCTTCTTATTTGCATGAAGATCATTAAGTTGGTCAGCCATGTCATTAACTATTTCCTATTTCATGTTCTTGAACACATTTACAATCTCTGATTTATATATTTACCCAATTCCTTTGGCAGTTGATCCACCCTTTGATCTATCACTTCTTATTATTTTCATGGTTACTCTAGAGTAGTTCTTGCAAGATTCACAAATCTCATCAAAAGTGGCCTTGGAGATGTCCCCAGCTCCTATTAAGTCCAAATCATCCATATCTTCCTCACCGAGTCCCTTTAATAAGAGTAACTTGAGAGACTTGGGAGGTAACCTTGTGTGTCTTGACTTATGAACGTAAAATAGGAATCTCTCTAGGTAATATTCTAGTGGCTCATCTTCCTTTTGTGCCATCTTGAAGAGTTCATCTCCTCCTCTGCTACTTGGCCTGCAGTAGTCTTAGTACTTGGTCGAAACTTTTCCTTCATCTACTTCCAGGTAGTAACAACATCTCTTCCTAGACCCATAAACCATCTCAAGGATGCATCCTTGAGTGTAGTAGGGAACAACTTCAGCTTGTGTGCATCAGTTGTGTATTCATAACTCCTACATAAGACATCAAACTCAAACAAGAAAGTGTCTCGGGTCTTGATCGAGATCCATGAAATTTTGAAGAGTCGGAGATATGTTCTTCATAACAAGAGTTGATTCTTATTAGAGATAGGAAACTCAAAGGTACTTCACTCCCCTACTTCCATGTTTTGATTCACTTCTTCTACCATGTTTGGTTGTTCAAGAACAACTTTAGAAATCTCATTAGGGATAGGGTGTTCTATAAGCAAACCATATACATAAGAAGATGTTTCTTCTTCAGAATTAGAAGTAATTTCTGCTATTTGAGGATTGGGTAGGAATCTACCATGGGCATCTCTACGACGATACATACACCAATTGTCTCAACTCAATCAACATTCATTAGTGGGGGGTTTTGAAGGGAAATTTTCTACAACCTAGTATGTTCTAAGAAATTCAAAAATGTAAAACCCCACAAAACTTGTATAACTTGGAAATATCCCAACAACGGCACCAAAAATGGTGGTGCAAATCAACTTGCAACAATTAATATGTTGTACATTGAATCACATTCATTTAATTATCAAACTAGGGAACGTAAAATTGAAATATTATCAGTGTTGTATGCACAATTACAGTTGATTTAAGAGGTGGGAAACAAGATAACTTGTCATAAAATAATTCTGGAAATAAAAACAAAACTCGGATCGAAATAAATAACTACTCATGTTTAACATTAAAATAAAGTTACAGATTCAGAAATAGAATTGTTCCTAAGTAAACATGCATAAAATAAAACAATGGAGGGGATGTAGCAAACCTCAAGTGGGCCCTAACTTGGGTGTTAATCCCTTCTTAACTTCTCGTGACTAAAATAAAATTAACTCGAACTTGGATTCTTCTATCGATTTTCATAAAACAAGTACATCTAAGAACAAAAGATCAGAGTGATCTTTGTTCTTTGACTCTCTAACTTATTCTCTACAACTCACTAACTTACTTTGAACTAAGAACTATGAACTACTTTACTAGGCAACAACCTTTTCCTTTATACCTCATCATTATAACATGTGAGAAGAAGAAGAATACAACAAGGAGTCTTCAACAAAATGAGTGAAAGATTCAACACATGTTTGAAACACATAACAGTGTTCAACTAATCAATCAATTCTTCATGAAACACACAACAAGTGTTAATCCCACAATCGCTTCTTTATTAATGACAAAGATTGATTTGTGTCCCAACTTTCCACGTTCTTTTTGTAATTTCCTCTCCCATGTCACATAAAATACTTGAGTTCCATAGCTCCATGTTTCAAAATATCTTTATAAATGTGGACACTTTGTTGTGGGTGACTTCCTTTGGTTGTGGACAAGTTGTTGCAGAGATAGGTCCTTTGGTCATGGACAAGTTGTTGTGGATAGGTCTTTTCTTTGCATATGGAAAATTACTCACAACCAAGAGTAGCATCAACACATATAAAATCATCCAAACAATTTATTGGGATAACAAGAATAAATGCACACACATTATCACAAAATAAAGATAATTAGATATAATTATATTAATTAGTAATTGTGCCAAGAGTGCATGGTTGGGATGGTAATGTTCAACAATGTTCCTTGGAAAGACATATACATGGTTTACAATAGCCTTATCAAAATACAAAATATGAGTTGAAATAAAATTGATTTATATAACTCATCACTTAGCATGTTAGAAAGATAAAAAATTTGTCAAAGCATGCATGTATCAATGGAACAAGTAATGTGCAAGTAAGAATAGGAAGTAGCATAAAATGAAACAATTGCACTGTGATGTGTGAGAAAGTAGATGCCCCAGAGAGCCTCGGCGGGACTAGTAATAGGTATAGTGCCAAACATCATTTTTGCATTTAAATATTTGTAGAAAGTATGCATTCACAACTAGATATCAAGTGAAAGTGCATTGTATATGATAAAGATAATGACATACTAGATATTTGGTTAATATGCAAAACAAATTATACATGTGAGTATAAACAAGCATGAGTAATATGCAAATAAGATATGCAAATACTATGTATGAATGTGATGAAGTGGTATGCAAGAGGTGAATGTGATAGAAGCCATGTGCCCCCATTGAATTTGTGTATGAGATAAGGTTCATTTATAAAAGACCCTTGACAAGATAGAATGAACCATAAAACAAGAGTGTGTCATCGGGAAATGGTTTAAAAGTGTGCGCTAGAAATATTGATCATGAAGCATAAAGCATGAAATGTAGAAGAAGGTGAGGTTCATTTTATATTTAGACCCTCAACAGTCGAGTATGAACTGTGGAACTAGAGTACGTCATAGGGTAGTGTGATGTGTGAGAATGGAATGCTAGAAAGATGTATCATAAAGCATGGAGTGTGAAATGTGTAGTGTGTGAGGTTCATAGATGTAGTGTGCCCTCAACAGTCAAGTGTGAACCTTAGCACACGAGTGTGATATAGGGTAATGGTTTGAAAATGTGCACTAGAAAGATAGATCAATGAAGTATAGAGTATGAAAAGTGTGAATGTGGTGATTTTCATTTCATATTTAGACCCTAAGTAGTTGAGAATGAACTATGGAACTAGAGTACATCATAGGGTGATGTCAATACAAGTGTATCAATTTGTGTAAAATGAATGAGAAAGACTAGATGTGAAACATAGAGCATAAGAGGAGAAATGTTAACCACCGATGATGCTAGGAGGGGGGAGTAAGCATGATGCCCCCAAGTGTATGATGTAGATAAGAATCAAGTAACATCGTCTAAGAGATCATCATTGTCATGGGAAAATGCAAACGGAGAAGCATCAAAGACCTAATAAGAAATAGTATGGGGTGGATCATATAAAGAGAAATTACTACGTAAATTGTGCATTCCCATTGTCTATTCTTCATCATTGAAAGGTGGTAGTGGAAAACCATGTGCATACCAACAAGTAAGATTTTGTGTATAGCCAAGAAATGAATCATTGCAAATAGAAACATGGCCAAAAGACATGTGAAATGTGATATCAATATGATTAGGATCCAAAGTGCCACCAATGTAGTCAAGCCAAGACTACCCAAGTGTAAGTGGAGAAGTGTGAGAAGTGCATGCAACAAAGACTGATAGATGGAAGATGCAGAGACCATAAGCAATAGTGATGTGAACATATCCGTTGATAGAGGTGAGGAGAATGAGGTAGAGGGAGGAGATCATCCAGTGTGAATCCTAGTGGATCCAATCAATCATGTCTGCAAATAGTATCATAGTAGGTAGGATCTATAGACACAAAAGCACGCACTTGGGTACATTTATAGGTCCTAATCACATACTACTATTTATATGATTCCTAAGCGAGAAAACTAGTAATTGACTATTGTCTTTGGCCTCTTTCTTGTATTTTTACTTTCTCTCTAGTTTTGCATACCCCACAATACAATCTAATCTTCATTGCTTTATCTTTATTGACTATGGACTCCATCGCCTGTGCACCCTCATCCCCTCTAGGTGCCCTCAACCTATTTATATCATACTCGCCCCTTTTTGGTCCCCTCTTATCTTTTGGTCATCTTTTTTTCTTATGGGTCAACCTTTTAGTTGTCAATTACAAAATTCAAACAAGCGAATCATATAAATACAAATCTATGTGACCATAATAAAGGACCAAACTCTAAGCATATATTATCACCACCTAAGGTTGCATCCAAAGACATTCTAAGAGCATCAAGGCATCCATCTAGATTCATTCAAGGGACAAGGGACTACATTTTCTACATACACGCATAGGAGGGGAAGTTCATTTTGTCATCCACACATCTATCTACATTGGTACATCTAGCTATTGTTTGTTATCAAGTGCATCTTACACAAGAGCTTCCTAGGGCACAATTTCTACACACATGCACAAGAACTACATGGAGTCTGAGATGTAGTGTAGCACTTGGTCGTAAGTTCACTCTATCGGGTGACTATAGGGGTTAGTCTGACTCCCTATTTGCATCTTTCTTTTTAGGATTTGATGTGTTTTGGTGTTTTGCAAGAGATCTTTTGTTTTGCAGGTTACATTTGAATTCTACGGACATAGTGTGACATATAGATGACTAATAACAAAGGTTAATGACCACCTTATGACACTATAAAGATCAGATTCCAAGCTCCTACATAGTTACAGGAACCCAACAAAGGTCTCTAGTACCTATGCGCCTTCGCCCCAGTCTAGGCTCATCCGACAGATCCACAATTTTCTTAGTGTTGTTATGATAGTTTCCTCCTCTTGTTTATCAGTTTATTAGTCTAGAACACCTCGGAATAAATTGGGAAATCAGCTAAGTCTTCCATTCCCTCTCTTGCACTTAGGGTCTCAATTTTCATTAGCTTATTGCTTGCATCAAATTTGTGCTTTAGCGTTTATTATCATATGTGACTCTGAAATATCTAAGGCTTAGTATCATTCAATTTTTGTTAAATTAAGATTAAATGGAATGTGATGCCAATAAAACTTATTTGTGAAAAGAGTGCATGTGAAAGGAGGTAATACCAATGCAGTGTGTGCGTGGGAAGATGAGGCAAATGGTACGATGTCCAATGTATAAATAGTTCCCTCGAGAGGAGGCAAGTCGATGGTGATACAAAATGCTCCGTGAGTTAATAATCATTAGTGGTATGCGCTAAAGTAGAAGAAATTAGAGTAGGTAATCTAGTGATTGGGTCTAGGTGACAATATTTGAATGGGTCATGATCAACAATGATAATATGTTCAAAGCCATCGTCAGAATTTAACACATCGGTGAACTGTAGAAGGCATTTCCTACATAACATGAAGCCACGCCTACCAAGTTATTGAACGACAACATCAATAACAAAGAATACCATAGGCATATTTTTGGCCTAATCGTAAGAGGTAAAGTGATAATGCCTATACACGGCGTGTAGAAGAATCATACGCACAAAGAGAAATGGAGGATGGGATAACCTCTCGCTAAGGAATGGACAATTTTTTGAAGGAGTGTTAAAGTACAAAGATTGAGCTCAAATCCATTATTGATTATTGTCCACTTAATACCCATGTTATAGATGTGAGTAGGTATATATAAGGGAGGATCATTGTCATAATAGAAAGAGCGGTAGCTACATCAGATGGAAAAGTAAGTTTTTCTAAAAATGCAGCTACGAATAACTAATATACGAGGTCCATATGAGTATTGGAAGGAATACAAGTATTAGCCAAAAGAGAATTGATTTTAGCGTTACAATTAGGATTAGCTTGCAAGAAATCATGATTGGAGATATCCATGGTGAGAGGATCCTAGGATGATGAAAGAAGGAGGAAGTGATGATCCGAGAGGGTTCAAATGCGGGTTTACCAAATGATTTAACAAAAATAGGATTTTATGCTAAGCCCTAATATTACACAATCACGTATGATAAATAAATGCTAAAGTATAGATTTAATGTAAACAATAAGTTAGATAAATATGAAATCCTAAGTGCAAGAGAGAGAGAGAGAAAAGGACTTAGTTGGTTTACGCCTAATGACGAAACTATGCAGACTAGAGAAACTTATAAACAGTATAAGGGCGACTATCAGAACTATGCTTAGTAAATTATGGGGTTATCAGATGAAGTTAAACCAAGGCACTTGGACTAGGGCGAGGGTGCTTAGGTGTTAGAGAGCTCTACTGGGTGCCCATGACTACGCAGGAGCTTAGAATCTAGTTTTCCTGGTGTTGTAAGATTGTCACTGATAGTAGTTGTTGGATATTTGTATGTCGCACCTTGATCGTAGAAGTTGCATGTAACCTGCAAATAGATGTTGACCTGTAAAACCCTCAAACTACATCAAATCTTAAAATGAAAATATGTAATATGGGGAGTTAGGTATGACGACGACACCACCCGACCGAGTAAACTTACGGTGGGCGTTGTCTACATCTCGAGACTCCATGTAGTTCTTGTGCATGTGTGAAAGAATTGTGCCCTAGAATCCATTGTGTAAGCGCACGTGATAGCAAGAGAGATAGCTAGATGTACTAATCTAAATAGATGTGTGAATGGAATAGTGAACTTCTCCTTCATATGCAAAGTGTATGTAGAAAATGTAGTCCCTTTTTCCTTGAATGAGTGATAATAGATGCTTAGAGCTTGGTCCTTTATTTTGGTCACATAGCTTTGTATTTATATGATTCCCTTGGTTGAATTTCATAATTTTTAATTGGAAGACCAACCCATAAGAAAATAATATGTCTAAAACATAAAAGAGGCCCAAAAAGAGTGAGTAAGATAGAAAGAGGTTGGGGCGCCCAAAGGGGACAAGGGAAGACTGGCGCCGGCGTCCCAAAGTCATGAAAGATAAAGCAATAAAGTTCGACAGGGATATAGGGTGTGTAAGACCAAAGAGAAAATAAGAAAGACATAAAAGAGGTAAAAGAAAGTAGTCAATTACTAGTTTTCTCACTTGGTAATCATATAAATGCAAGTATGTTGTTAGGACCTAGAAATGTACCCACGTGAGTGATTTTGTGTCAACACAAGGAAAGACTCATCATGCCCTAGTTTGTTTTTGGATACATTAGGAATGTGTACCTTTATTATCCTAAGTCTTTTGGCTAAAAGCATATTATTTACTATTACCATTTTTGGAAAATTTTATTCCAACCCAGTTCATAGGTCTATCGCTTTTTGGGTGACTGCATACACATGGTGTTCTCTCTTACCTTATTGATTTCTCACATCTTCCTTCTCATGAAGGCTGTGGTCTCTCTCATGTCATGGGAGGTGTGCAAGGAACTATAAGGATCATGGTTGGAGGAAAAGTGTTCCAATCATACTCTTTCTCTCATTTACATGGCCTCAGTATTGGATGGATCTTTGGCGAAGGCGACAAGTATTGTCATCTTGTAGTTATGATATATTATACTCATGATACTTATTATATTGTTGTATTTGAGACATATGGATGCAAACCTTTATACTTATTACATTTTTAGGTGGAAGCACCTATCATGATGTAATTTATTATAAGTGATTATTAAATTAAAATTTATGTATATTGAAACATGTAACTATTGTATACTAGAAAACTATGTAAATGGAAAAACTTATCCACTTGAACAAGATTATAATTTGTAATTTTCGGTGTTAATTGTAGGCAAGTTGTTAGCCTATTCCATTGTGACTTGTGATTATGATGTAACTTACAAGTTAACAATTTCAAGGATTAATTCTATAATGTAATAAATGAACCTATTGAGGGAATTGTACTCATTCACATAATTTGAATGAATGGAATGTATACACATGTTTAATTGAATTAACTACAACTCCTTTCTTAATTAGATGAACAATTATACGAGAAAACATGTAAGTACTTATACTTAATGATATACAAACATTTAATTCACTTATGGTTATAAAGGAAGCAAACTATTTTAGTCAAATTGAAGGACACAACTCCAAACTACTTGTAGAGTTAAGTTTATATGGATTTCTGGATGTGTGTGATTGTTCAACATAGTACTAGGAAATCGAGAGACATTGATTTTTCTCTCTGATTGCATTGGGGAGATTTGAAACTCTAGTTAAATATCCATGTGTGCTTTTTCTAGTCACCCACATAGGGTTCACTACAATTGTCCACCAATCTACCTATGAATGTAGTTAACTACATGGCATCACTCACAACTTTCTCATTTATGGTATTGGTGACAAGTTGTGGACAATTGTCTTCAATTTTAGCTTTTAGATTGCACAGGCCATCTCTAAAGGTATTTTTGTCGTTGTAGTCACAAAATCATGCACTTTAGACATTTATTTATCCCGTCTCATACTACTATTTAGAAGGTTCTTGAGTGAAGAAATTACTAATTAACCCCATCCTTTTGGCCATCTTGTTTATTTTATTTTGTAATTTACGACCTATTACACCCATATGCCCAACCATTTTCTGACATCCCGCATTATTTTAGCCTCAGTTGGGGCACCCATATTTAGTATTGGGGCACCCATGGGCGCCTTAGTCCCACCTAGGGGCGCCTTAATCCTTCTAGCACTTTCCCTCCCACTTTTGGGCCTCTTCTAGCCATTTTTCATCTTTATCTTTCTTTTAGTTGGCATTTTTGGGGGTTAATTACAAAATTAGAGCAAGAGAACCCTATAAATATAAAGTTATGAGACCATAATGAGGGACCTAACATCATCTACTACTATCACTCCATCTAGAGTTACATCCATCTATTGCATTGGCATCCACATAGCTCCATCATCAAGGCACAAGCTAGGACATCTGCATCACACTTCATAGGGGAGGGATTCTATTCTATTCCATGCACACATTCTATTACATTTTCTACATTTAGCTATTGCTCACTATTTCACAAAGTGTGACTGGACACAAGAGCACCTAGGGCATGACATGCACACACTCACACAAACTACATTTGGGTCCAAAATGTAGTGAAGCACTCAATTAGTAAGCCCATTATTGTGGCAGTTGAGGTCAGTCTGACCCATTCATTTGCATCTTTTTTTTTTAGGTTTTGATACTTCCTTTTGGTCTTTTGTAGGTTATTTATTCCTCTTGGATATTTGGAGTATTCGGCGTAGTATAGAAAAATTAATGTGACAAGCAGTGAAGGATAAAATCATCTCCCAGACCTATGAAGACCAGTTTCTAGACCTTTTTCCTAGACCAAGTGCTTTTTTGCTTACCGCAGCACCCGATGGGGCCCCCTAGTCCTCTCCTGTGCACTCCAGGTCCAGCCATATCACCCAAATCTATCCTCTTGGGACCACGCATAGTCATTCCTACTTTCTGTTTTTTCTTCATCACTCTTGACACACTAGTCTAACAATCATCTATTATTCAGCTAGTTCTTTCCTCTTCCTCTCTTGCACATTAGGGTTTAGTATTTCATTTTTATATTTTTAGATCATTAAATATTTCTTTACTACATTTATTTACTTTAGTACAATTGTTCATAGCTTAGATTAACTATCTTCATACTACATAGTTAGTCCAATTTTAGTTAATCATTTTGGTGAACCCGATCCTTTTCATGGCACCTTCTAGGGTTTGCATTTATATTCTACCATCATGAATATCTCTCTTACTAGTTTTTTTTTCTTTATCCCTACATATTTCCTTTAGGCATGATCCTTCATTCATTTTTTTATTCTTTCATTTTTTTCCTTAGTTATCTTAGAATCACTTCATCATGAACATATCTATTCACTTATCTACAAAATCATCCGATTGCCTCAATAACCTTAAGAAGTACTTAGCTACCCATTACATTCCTCCCCATACATCACTTGAAATATGTATATCATAAGTTCACTTCACTTTATCCCTTAATGAGGATCAAATCACTTTCACAACCGATGATCTACCTCACCAACATTTTTAGAACATGACCCTCCCTTGTATATCCAAGTTTGTATTAACAAAGTAGGCATCAAACATGTGCCTTAGTCAAAATGGATTTGGCCTCAACATCTATAACATCACTTTTCTTCAACATATAGGCATGTCAGAAGCATCTCTCGCTCCTTCATCTATCTCTATTCATGGTTTTGATAATATCCCCAAGCATGTTTTAGGCACTTGTTCATTTACCCATCACTATCGGTCCATGTATAATTAATATCCCATGTCATGTCATGCCCAATGACCTTAACTACAATATTCTCCTTGGGAGACCTTGGATTCATGTTATGCATGCATTCCCTTCTACACTACATACATGACTTAAATTTCATTATCAGGGCATTGTTTACGATGTGTCACTGATTGATCCATCACCTTTTGAGTATTGTAATTCATTGAACACACCATTGATCTACCTACTCCCTCTAATATTAGTCTAGAATTCTCTAGATATGGGTTAGGGTATGAATATTTCCATCGTTTTGGCTTCTCTGATCAACAAGAGCATAAAATCACGGAGCTTTGGGACCTCCCCACATGGACACACAAGTTTGGGCTAGGGTACCAACCTCCTTCTACACACCCTTTGATACTTATACCACCTGTCATGTTACATCACTTCCCTTGTTACATCCGAAACTCATTAGTAATGATGCATCTATTTTTTTGGGATAACCTCGATACTTTTACTACTGATAATGCATTACTTGATTATATGGGTGCTTATGATCATCTTCCTCTTTCCACCATAAGCGGCATCACCCTTCCTTTCCTACTAATACACGGTTTTCCTCAGAGATTCTGATATCCCCATTGATGATGTCAATCCACCCGATACTATTCCAACTATCTTTATATATTGAGGACCATTCTTCCCTTCTTAATGAAGAAACAATACAATACAACTTGGGCACATCTGAAAATCCATGCATAGTCTTACTAGCTACCTCTCTTACCCTATTGAACAAAAAGATATCAAGAAATTCCTTCATGACTTCTCATATATTTTCACATGGGATTATAGTGATATGTCGGTATTGATACATCTGTCACAATGCATAACATTGTCCTTAACCCAAGTGCCAAACCCATCCAACAAAAAATCATAAGATGCATCCTAAAGTAGCCCTCTTAGTCAAAGAAGAAATTCAAAAAATTTTAGATGCAGGTTTTATCCATGCACATTGACTATCTTGAATGGGTGTCTAATATTGTCCCCGTAATGAAACCAAATGGTCATGTTCATTGTTGTTGCATTGAATTTCATGATTTAAATAAAGCTTTCCCTAAGGATAGTTTCCCTTTTCCACATATCGATGTTATTGTCAATTCTACCACTGGATATGACATCCTTTCTTTTATGGATGGATTTGTGGGTTACAATCAAATCAAGATCAATCCAGTGACAAAAGAAAAAACCTCCTTCACCATGCCATGGGGTACATTTTTATTATATAATTATGCCCTTTGGCCTTAAAAATGCAGGGGCTACCTATCAATGCGTAAATGACCCATATATTCCATGACTACATTCACAAGATCATCGAGGATTATGTAGATGACATCTTAGCAAAATCTAGGTGGCATTCTTCCCATGCAAAGGATCTACGCATACTATTTGAATGATTACACCAATATCATGTACATTTAAATCCAAAAAAATGTGTTTTTGGGGTGACGACAGGCAAGATCCTTGATATATTATCTCCCAACGTGGCATAGAGATTGACCCTAAAAAATTAAATCCATTATCGACATGCCTCCACCCAAGAACCTCCACCAACTTCATTCCCTACAAGGTAAAATCCAAGCTATCCGATGTTTTATTGCACAACTTGTAATAAGACTCAACCATTCACACGACTCATGAAGAAAGATACTAAGTTTTTTTTGGGATGAGCAATGCCAACAAACATTTGATCATATCAAATCCTACTTGTTAAATCCCATGTTCTAGTCCCTCCTATAGTTGATCGACCTTTTTGTTATATATCTCTACTACATTTCATGCCTTAGGCACTTTATTGGCACAACATGATGATTCTCAATGTGAAAGAGCCATATATTATATCATTCATACTCTCCTCTCTTACGAATGTAACTATAGCTACATTGAAAAATGTGCCTCGGTCTTGTCTTTGTTGTGGAAAATTACACCATTATCTCCTTAACAATGAGGTACATATTATCACCAAAGTTGATCCCTGTGCATTATCTCTTATCCCACACACACCTCTCGGACATTTGGCACATTTGGGTCATGCTCCTCACCGAATTTGATTTTAAGTTTATCCCACAAAAATCAATCAAAGGATAGGTCATCGCTTGATCAATTAGTCACACCCCTCTCTCGGATACATCACCTATTTTTGATTCCTTTCATGATGATTTCACTACTTATACCATTGAGTCCACATATATGGACCATGTACTTTGATGGCTCTCATTTTCATCTGATGGCGCTAGAGTTGGGATTGTCTTTATTACCCCACATGGTGATCCACTCCCCTTCACATATCGATTAGGGTTTTCTTGCACAAATAATATTTGAATATGAGGCTCTCATTTTAGGCTTGCTTACTACTCAAAATCTTCTCATTCACAACTTGTGCATCCATGGTGACTCTCAATTAGTCATCAATCAAGTTAATGATACATATAATACAAAGGAGGAACATCTCATTCCATACAATACCCTTGTAAAAGGACCTTTTAGCTACCTTTGAGTCCTATTCCATTACTATTATTCCTCACAAAGATAATCACATGCATGCTTATGGCAAAGTGTCACGTCACTTATCCCACAAGACATCACCGACGAACAAGCCACTTTCATCATTACACACTTACATCATCCCTCTATCTCTACATTACCTATTGTAAATTGTGCCATCACATGCAATCAAGACACATTGAATGGTTCACACTATTTATAATTATCTATATAAGAAAACTATCCCTGATACCCTACAACCTCACAAAGCTCATTGGTTACATCATGAGGCTACTCATTATGTTATCATTGGGACTGAATTATTCAAACATGTTATCGATGGTCATCTTCTCCATTGTCTTTCACTCACAGATATTCCCACAACCATCTCACAAATCCATGATAACATATGTGGTGGTCACTTCTCGGTAAAGCTATGTCACAAAAAAATCTTACGCCAAGGGTATTATTGGCCAAAATGGAACAATATTGTCTTGACTATGCTACTCATTGTGAAAATTTTCAAAAACATGGCAATCTCCATCATGCACCTACTTATGACCTTCAACCCATTGCGCCAACTTGGCCTTTCTCCCTTTGGGGGCTTGATTTAATTGGTATGATCAATCTTGAATCATCTCGATGACATAAATTCATCATTACGGCTACCAATACTTTACCAAGTGGGTCAAAGCAGGCTCCCCTCATGAATGACCACTAGTATAGACATTTGTAACTTTCTCACCACACATATTATCACATGTTTTGGTGTACCTTCTATTATCATCATTGATAATGGAACTTCATTCAAAAATAAATATGTTAAGAAATTTTTGCTAAATTAAAAATCAAACAATCCTTCTCTACACCTTATTATCCATAAGGAAATGGCCAAGTTGAGGCCACCAACAAAACTATTGTTAAAATCTTACACAAGACCGTTGACTCTAGTGGTACCGATTGGCATAACCAACTCTTCTACGCACTTATGGGCTTATCGTACTAGTGTTCATACACCTACTAACACTACCCCTTTTTCATTAGTTTATGGTGTCGAGGTTGTTATCCCACTTGAACTCGAGATACCATCCTTGTGAATCTCTCTCAAAGGCATCCTTAAAGACAATGAATATCATGAAAACCAATTACATGAACTAGAAATGTTGGACTCACATCATGTCCAAGCACTCAAACATCTCCACACATATCAATCTCACATTGCT
This sequence comes from Taxus wallichiana var. yunnanensis, assembly GCA_018340775.1. Lineage (NCBI taxonomy): Eukaryota > Viridiplantae > Streptophyta > Pinopsida > Cupressales > Taxaceae > Taxus > Taxus wallichiana. The sequence goes on from CM031237.1 coordinate 778,955,262, forward strand.
CATGCCTACAATCAAAACTCACTCTCAAGAATTCAATATCGGTGACCTCATCTTGAAAGAAAACCAAAAAATACAAATGTTGAGGCACCTCTCAAAGGAAAATTTAAGCCCAATTGGCTTGGTCCATACATTATCATTGATAAACTTGGTGGTGGCGTATATCACCTCGCCACTCTTTTAGGGAAACCACTCAAAAATCCACTAAACATAATGCATCTTAAGAAATACTACACTTAGATTATCACAATATGATCATTACCCAATGATGCACTCTTGTGCTTTGGTTCACACTTGACTGTTGAGGGATTACCATTACACTAAACCCCACACACTGCACTATAGGCATTACACATTGCATTTCATTATACATTCATGCATCATCACACATACATTCTACATACATTTTTCATTTATGTTATCATTTATTACATACATTTTTCACATTATATATACATTCATTATCCATCATTCATTTACATACATACATCTATTACTACTCTATCATCCACATCATTACATTATACACTTTTCTACATACATTATACACTAGGTTACATTATACATATGATCTAGCTTTACATTTATAGTCTCATCTACATTATTACTACATACTACATACATTTACATACATATATATTACATCATTACATTTTACACACATTTACACATCACATTTATTCACACCACATTATTTATACATTATACTCACACATACATTTTTCATCATTACATCATCATTTTTTCTACATTTTGCACTCACACTACCCTATGATGACACTTTAGTTCCTCGGTCCATACTCATACTACTATTTACAAATCAAATGGACCTTACACTCACATCATGTGACATTTCATACCATTTATTCTATCACTATGTGACATGCTTTAGGACTCAATCATCACTCACATTTCATCTAGTGTAGTGACATATGCTTTAGGCTTAATCACCACCTCCATTATATCATCTTGTAGTGGTACACCTTTAGGTTACATCACCACTACTCTATTCATCATATAGTGGATACACTTAGGATAAATCATCACCTCATCCTTTCATCATTGTAGTGATATACACTTAGGTTAAATCATCACTCATTCTTTCATCTTATAGTGATATATGCTTAGGATAAATCATCACTCATCCATTCATCAAGTCATGATATATGCTTCAGCTATAGGGTTCATGCACATCCTTTTCTATATGTCACATCTCATCACACTACACATACACATTCATCACAACATGCTAGACACACACACACACTACTTGACCATTTCCCGATGACACACTCTCATTTATGGTTCATTCTTGACTACTTGAGGGGGAAAAAAAATGAACCTCATTACATACACTTCCATTCACTCGGGGGCACGTGGCTCCTATCATTCCATCTTGCATTCCATTCCATCCATCCACAACATATTGCATTGTCTTGGGGCATTTACTCTTGTTTACTAGTGTTTTACATGATCACTTTACTACACATGTTAGATTGATTTCTTATATGTCATTATCTATACCATCCACACATGTGCATTTCACACCTTTTTTAGTGTGATCACAGATACATGAATCTCTACACACACACATGGATGCTCACCTTCTACCCTTCCTACATTGGTCATTGGGGGCATCCACATTCATCTCTCTCCAGGTGTTATTGTTTCATTTTGTACTTAGCATCTTACATTACTTGATTATACATGCTTTTGACATATTGGTTATTTCTAACATGCTAATGGGTGTTCCATGTGTAACACTTGTTTTGTAGGATTATATGTTTCCATGACTTGCTTGTTTGTTTTTTATTTATTATATATTGTTTGTTTGTTTTGATGTGGGATTTTCCCTATGTTTGTGTGCACACTTGTTTTTGTTTGCAGCCATGATGGCCTTGTGTGTCTTACGACATCATGAGTGATGTCCCATGTTTGCAGACCCACTTTGTGTGGCTTACTTTTTTCTTCTTGTGTTTACATTACTTTTTTGGTAGTTTACATATTGTTTGCATAGCTTACACATGTTTTCTATATACATGCATTGTTTGTTTACACTTGTCTTTGGCTAGCCTTCTTGTTTGTGTGTGCCTTGGTTTCTACCAAGCACTTTCTAGGGTTATAACATACATGTGGTTGGTCCTCTTTTGGGGCCGCATGTCTCCTATCAGTGACATCACATGCACCCCCAAAGAGGGGGGGCATCATTTGGGGTTTTACATACTAACACAAAGATTTACACCAATTTAATTTCGCACTTTCCACCCTTGGCATTTGGGTTTACATACAACGAGTGGGTTCAGACAAGTCTACGAACCCCATACACAATGAATTTTATAGGACATGGTGTCCTTAGCATTTTTAGGAAGTAGTTACAAGGCTTGGAGGTTACAATGGGTGTGCCTCTCTACACTACTTTAGCCAGTGGCATCGATCACCCAAAAAACTAGGACAATACAAAGATCTCTTCACACACATTTTAGGGAAGTAGTTAGAGCTTGGAGGACACAAGCATTTCCTCCCTACACTTCTTTAGCCTAGGGTGGCGTGAGATCACCCAAAAACTCGTAGTATGATATCCTTCTACACTTTTCTCTCGACATGGATCAGGTGCACATGTTCCATTTACATTTACATTTTCATTTTTTCCATTTTACATTTTTACATTTTACATACACATGCATCTTTTACATAGTATTTTTACACTTACATACATATATATTTGACTACTTGATCATTTTCTCCTTAGGTCCACCGTATGAGAAACAAGCAGTCAAATGGGGGCAACAACAACAACAATGAACAACAACATTCCATGATAACACACATGCTTTACTAACCATGCAGTAGGTACACTACACACTGCAAAAACTACACACACATTTCACCCTAGGTTCACTCTCATCACTTTTTTTTGCATTTTTCATTTATAGTTTCCATGCTCCTCCATATTTTTTTTCATTCCACGCTTTTCTAGTCCTTGGCGCATTTTCTACTACACTCTTCATGGACATCAGGTATGCATCTCTATCTACTTTATGTTACCGAGCTTTTTCCACTCACCAACATAAAGTGGAAAATGTAGTCACAAAATCATGCACTTTAGACATTTATTTATCTTGGTCTCATACTACTATTTAGAAGGTTCTTGAGTGAAGAAAGTACTAATTAACCCCATCCTTTTGGCCATCTTGTTTATTTTATTTCATAATTTACAACCTATTACACCCATATGCCTAGCCATTTTCGACATCCCACATTATTTTAGCCTCGGCTGGGGCACCCATATTTAGTACTAGGGCACCCATGGGCACCTTGGTCCCACCTGGGGGCACCCCAATCCTTTTTGCACTTTCCCCGCCACTTTTTGGGCCTCTTCTAGCCATTTTTCATCTTTATCTTTCTTGTGGTTGGCCTTTTTGGGTTAATTACAAAATTAGAGCAAGAGAACCCTATAAATATAAAGTTATGAGACCATAATGAGGGACCTAGCATCATCTACTACTATCACTCCATCTAGAGTTACATCCATCTATTGCATTGGCATCCACATAGCTCCATCATCAAGGCAAGCTAGGACATCTTGCATCACACTTCATAGGGGAGGGATTCTATTCTATTCCATGCACACATTCTATTACATTTTCTACATTTATTATTGCTCGTATTTCACAAAGTGTGAGCTGGGCACAAAAGAACCTAGGGCATGACATACACACACACACACATGAACTACATTCGGTTCAAAATGTAGTGCAACGCTCGGTTAGTAAGCCCATTGTTGTGGTACAATGAGGTCAGTCCACCCATTCATTTGCATTTTTTTTTTTAGGGTTTTAATACTTCCTTTTGGTATTTTGCAGATTATTCTTCCTCTTGGAATATTTGGAGCATTCCGCACAGTACAGAGAAGTTAATGTGACAAGAAGTGAAGGATAACAGTCATCTCCCAGACCTATGAAGACCAATTCTAGACCTTCTTCCTAGACTAGGCACCTGCTTTTTGCTTACCCGAGCGCCTGTGGGCACCCCAATCCTCTCCTCGGGAACTCAAGTCCAACCACACACCTTGCTCTCCGACCCTCTGCGGAACATCGACATAGTCGTTCTAATTCTAATTTTATGTTCATCATCGTGACACTATTCGATGAAGCATCTCTATTATTCAAATTGAAGTTATTTCCTCTTCCCTCTTTACACATTAGGGTTTAGTATTTAATTTTATATATTTGCTTAGATCATTAAAATATTTATTTACTACATTTATTTACTTTAGTACAATTGTTCATAGCTTAGATTAACTATCTGGTTCTTACTCCTAAACTACCCGCCACAATCTACTTTAATGCAAAAACTATCTTATCCTAATCTAACTTTCCAAGGGACCAAGGAGAGAGAGTGCATGAAAAGTAAAGCCTACACTAATAGTGGTGATACACTAGAAAAGGAGGGAATGAGAATAGCTTTCCAATGTGTGAAAAATGGAAGTGAAGTGCATACTGGAGAGGGTGATAACAATTCTCCATAGTTTAGCAATTGCATTCACAACAATATTTCATACACACACAATGATAATGAATCCCTACAAGAGCATAAAATAGACACAATATATTTGCAATAAGATTGAAGAGGCAAGAAGAATGCAAATAACACAAAGCAAGGGAAGATACATCCACAAACTTGCATCTATTGCTTCATGATATACACAGTTCAATCTATTACAAAGTAAAGGCCTGGATCACCATGCAAGGAGTCCACTACAAGGGCTTGTAACACATTGGCTTCACAAAACCAAATGACAGAGTTTGATACTAAAAACCATCATTTACAATGAGCCCAACACTCTAATTTATAGAATTCTGAGAGGAGAGAGAGGGAGAAATGAAAATCCCGAAATTTTACTTTCCAAAACTTGCAAGAGGTAATAAATGAAGTAAAATGATGGTATGTTGCTTGTAAAAGGCTCCCATACTATCCCATAACTTGTAGCAAGTGAAAATGTATGCTCATGCTTCATTAAATGTTCTCACAACCACCAATAAAATCACTGTTATGAATCTGGCCACGTTTTCAAAAAAATCAACATAAAAATTCATCAATTTCTACATTTCTTGATTTTGTGCATCAGGCTTGGAATCGCAATTCCAACAAGACCAATTTTCTGAAAAACCCGTCAAGAATTGCAAAAGTTATGGTCTTCTGAGTGTGAGCAACTATTTTGGGTTTGTTAGGGATTTCTTGCATTTGACGAGACTGAGCATTTAAATTTTTAGATCTAGAGATATTTATTTCTTTTCACCCATCTATCCTCATTAAAAATAAGAAATTATGGCGTAGAGACATTGTGCCCTTTCCAAAAGTCCAATTTTGTGAAAATCGAGCTCTGGGTCAAAATTTATGCCCGTTTGAACTTCAGGGGGTCGCATTACACCACTTCCCTTTATATTACAACGTTTTTGGGTTTTCGGGAACTCATGTCCCGTGGTACTTGGACCGCACGGGCCTCCTTTCTCCGAGTCACCCGATTTGGGCTTTTCTATCCTCGCGCGTCCAAGTCGTTGATCGGGCTGTGGGGTCATTAACTCCCGACATATCTGCACCTTACAGACCTATGGCTATTTCAACTTTTTTGGGGCACGACTATCCAATATATATTTTTCCACCTTAACCGCACCGCAATCGTCATGGCTATTTCGGATTTTTGGGGCTTGACTGCCCTGACATATTTTTTTTTTCCTTAACGCATTGCACTTGGTTACGGCTATTTCAATTTTTTTTGGGGCTCGACTGTCCCCAGGACATATTTTTTCCGCCTTAACCGCATTGCACTTGGTCATGCCTATTTCAGATTTTGGGCCCGATCTGTCCTGCATATATTTTTTTGCCTTAAACTGCATTGCACTTGGTCATGGCTATTTCAGTTTTTTGGGCATTTTAGGTACTTTTCTGCTAGTTGTCCCATGGACTGCGTTAGACATTTTTATCCGCTTTTGCCGCATTCCACTGCCTCTTTAGCATTTCGGACCAACTTGGTATGAAAAATCCTGTATGATCTGCATTGATTCCATCTCGTAGCCCTCATACCCGATTTGTGCTAAAATAGGCCCTTGACTTCATTTTTTCAAATTTTTTGCAATTTTTCACCATCTCCTTGGATTTTTTTTTATATGGGAGTTAGAGAAAAGCCAAGGGATCCCTCAAAACCTGATTTTAGGCCTCAAACCATTTCTTCTTGCTAAAGCCTGAAGAAATTCTACAAGTTATCAAAATTACCTTGGGGTGAATTTGGTTAACAAGAACTTCTACAAATCTACTTTGATGGTGCTCACCAATGCTTGGGAAGTGGTATTTTGCACACTATGATTTAGGGGATACAGTGTAAATGTGTGATGAGGGGAGCACCAACTTGAACTTTCATGTTTTGCAGCTTGATTACGATGCCCACACAAATGTTTACGTGTCACCTTTTATAATTTCCTCTATGGATGGTTGTTTTGCACTTGAGGTTCTATATTTTTGGCACTTACCTAAGCATTTATGTAGTAGTTGATTATGCATGGTATCCTTCTAATTTTTATTGTGTCTTCTTTTCCACTACTATGGATTGTAATGTATCTTAAACTCGTGACCTTTGGGCTTCGCCTCGCTTTATAACATTAGCTTCCACAATGTGTTGTGCATCATTGACATTTCTTTCTTGCTCCTTCTTGTCCTTTGTGACCTTCTTGCTTCTATTTTCCTTCTATATTCTTCTTTCTTCTTGCTCTCTTCCTCTTTCTTCTTAGTCTCTTTTTATCGCTTTTACTTTCTCCTCTTCCTCTACCTTAGCCTTTATATCTGTTCTTCATTTATTTTCTCTTTTTTTTTTCCTTCTTTGTTTTTCATGGTGGCTCTTATTTTCCTTAATTGTTATCTATTCTTCAAGCTGTACAATTACTTGTTTATGTTGCTCAACCTTATACTCCTTCCACTTTCTCTCTTCTTCCTCTTATTTTTTTAGCCCGCTTCACATCTTCTTGTTGATTTTTACATTGGTCTTCTTCCTATTTTTATTGGTGTTTGAAATTTTCTAACCACACAAATGATACACTCTGCTCTAGAAGTGGGTGTGATTACTCCCTCTTGTGTGTTCTATTCTAGAGGAGTGCTTTGAGATATTGTAGATATGGAGGAGGAGAAGGTGTACTCACCATTTGTTGTGTGGAAATTTTTGGCAATGCCAATTTTAACCTTTTTGGGGTCTTAGCTTTCTCCCTCTTATGTGCATATACTTATATTTTTATGCATCTTTCTTTTCATCTTTTTGTGTTATCTCCTCCTATGTGATTGAAGCCCTTGTGCATGTGTTGAATCCCCAACCTAGAAGTGGTGCTTCTTCTTGTGATGGTGATATGTGCACTAACCCATATGGGTTGGTATCTCACCTTCATTTCTCACACTTCAATCCCTTACAAGAATCATTCAACTTTGGGGTTGATTCCTGCATCCTTGAGTCCTTAGATGATGTTCTTTAAAAGTTGATCTTGTATGACATCCTCAAATCCTATATTGACCATGAGAGCGTGTGGTGTGTATGGAAGATTCACTAGATCTTCGAGCTTTATTTTTGGGTTCATAGCTTGGGATTTTTAGACTACTTTCCATATGAATCACTCTGTCTCTCTCTTCGGGAAGGTACATCTTTGTGCCCATGTCTTCAAGTGCCATGGTGCACACTTTGTTTCTTAAGACTTTCATCATCTCAAAATCCAGTCAATGAATCAAGATGGAAATCTTGGGTTTGTTTTCACTCGTGATCGGGTTCTCATAGTTTGTGTAGTGTCCTTTTGCTTTCCCTTTATTTTCCTCCTTGTCTAAGGTTCCATTTTTCTCGTGGGTTGAAATTTGGATTCAAGTCACACAACTCTTTGGTTTGTAGGCCTCCTACAATTAGTTGTGTTGGCCTTTAGGTGTGCAATGGTTGTACTTCATGGAAACCATGTCGTATTGTCTACTTTGATATGCTTGAGTTATCTCCATATTGATGAATAATGGGGGTGTTTTTGGGTGTTTTGCATTGGCTCCTTTTGATCATAGTATGACCCCATTGTTCAACAAAATTAGCTTGGCATACATAGTTGTGTAAGCACACACTTCCTTTGGTATGTAAGGGTTTACACTAAGCATCTCCCTTATTATAATAAGTTAGTATCCCATCTTCTACATGTCTTCATAAGTTGTACATGGCTTAGCTGGATTGAATTGAGAAAATCTCTCATGTGGGTATTGCACATATTCAACTTCAATTATGCCCTCATAGGCACGTCAATGCATTAAGCAAATCAATATAATTAACCATTGATACATGAACACTTCCCCCTAATTTTAGTGACCTTCTATGCATTATTGTTGAGTTCTTACACTATAAATTCAAAGTTAGTTAAAATCATCTCCATCCTCGCACATCCTTATGATAATGTCCACTGGGACCAAGGATGATTGTTTACTTATTTGCATAGCTTACTAATATTGATCAAATTCAATATTTGCTATGACTCACACTACTTGATTTGTAATGGCTCCCAAATGGATTCCTCTTCCCTTGCGTGGATGACCATATATGGTCGTAGTTGATTATTTGACAGATGGTCTAGTACTTTTGTAGGTGAGCATAAATATACCTTGATTCAAGAATCTAGTGGCTTGAGCGACTATGGCTACACCGATGGGGAAAGCATCTTATGTAGTGAAACAAAGTATGTCATTTTAACACCAATCATAATAGTTTTCATGAGATCGAGGTGGTCTCTCATATATGGTAGTCGAGCAAGCACATAAGCAATTGTTTCTTATCTTGGATCCTTTTCTAATATCTTCCCTTTTACGGCTACAAGTATGGATTGTGGGTCTCTTTATGCCTCATGTTTGTTATACTCTTGCTATAATTTCATGATGTGGTGGGTCACTCCACTTTGTTTTCCTTAACATTGTAAAATTCCCATGTTTTCCTTCTCTAAGTCACTTAAAGGAAGGAATGTGATACCTTATTCTTCTATCATGCCTTAGACTTTTTGTCCGATGGATCGTGTGAGCGGATCTTCCATTACTAAAAAAATGGTGTCTTTCTTCACAAACTCGATCTTTGGCTTTCAAATTTCTAGAACTTTCAAAATATTTCTCACTTTACAATTTTTTTCCTAGTTTCAATCTTAGCAAATGCGTTTAAATTTTTGTACACTCTAGTCCTATTTATATCCATTCTAGATGCAATGAGTCATTTTTGAACCATTGATTTTTTGATCTACCACCTTAATTGATCTTTTCCATCGGGACTTAACTTAATTTCATATTAACTTACCTCTTTAGTTCACTTGCCACAAAATATTAGTAGTTTGATGTGTTGATCATACCAATCAAGATTGTGTCTTTGATAACTTTTCCTCATTTCAAATTTACTTTTAGCATCATTTGTTTTCTTGTTTCATGTGTAGGTTTCCATGACTTATTTGATTTCTACATTTTCTCTTCATTTTAGTTCTCATGTGATTATTTTTGTCCATTTGAGAATGATCTTTCAAACCTTAATAATCTACACAAACTCAAACACAACATTAATAAAATAGAAAACTTCTATCTAAAAACTTCCAATTTTTTTGAAACTTTCTACTCTAATTGATGTGTCAAAGGCACTTATTGTCACTTCCATGTCATTTTTCAATTATCCATCAGTAGGCTTTTAGCCTACAATCATCGATCCTACCGGGTAACACGTTCCCTATAGGTTTTGCAAAAATTGTGTCATGTTATGTGATATGGTGAATTATATAATGACCTTTCCACTTATTGTATAATTTTATAGATGTGTTTTAAATATGATTTTATACACTAATACCATTTGCTCCGTTGAAATTATTTACTATGAAGATTGTGGTCATGTCATACTTTCTCTGACTTTGTTTATTTGTCTCGTGATTCCTTATTCGCAAAACAACGTGACCAAGTAACACTCTAAAAGTTGTAAAAAAAACCATTTCTTCAAATTTAATGCAATGCGTAATTCTCTCCATCATTCTAACATTAGACTTACCTTAGATATATGTTCTTTGAATAGAGAGAAAATTGCTCAATCATCTAATAAAATTCTAGGAAATTGCGTATTGAATCTTTAAATGAAGTGACAACAACTTTGGAGAAGACTGGAGGTATATTCTTTAATCCAAAAGGCATTACTTGATATGAAAAACTTCCCCATTTGGTTGTAAAAAGTAGTTTTTTCCTTATCCTCTTCCACAATTGGAATTTGGTGATTTCCACTAAATTCGTATGTAAATGAATATACTTTGTATCCTACTACCGCTTCTCTGAACTTCATTAGTCATTTACACACACATCATTTAAAGCTCTATAACCACCAAAAATATAATTTCTCATGTTTTATTTGGTTGAATGACTATAAGGTTCACCGAATTTGATTTCTCTATGGGATAAATTAGTCTTTTTTCCACCATGTGGTCCAGCTTCTACCTTGACCTTTTCCTTTATATTTGGATTCAATCTATAAGGCCTTTATTTGGTAGGTTTTGTTCCCTCCTTTGATTTTATGTGCATTAATCCTAACAATGGATCTACTCCTTAATTTCATTGAATTTAGTGGGAAACACATCTTCATAATCACGCAATAATTTCATAATCTCGGACATTTAATTTTCCATCCCATAGTCTCCAATAGTGGCTAACTTTACCGTGCTCTCGATGGGCATATGTCTTCTACCATCTTACTTACATTGGTTCATCAGTATATTTTATCTTTTATGTTATTCCCGGTGTCTTCTACAATTTTGGAGCATTATTTTTCTTCTATACTTATATTGCACAAATGTTCATCTTCCTCATCGCACAATTATTTTTTTCACTAATAAAGGTTCAATACACTCAGTTAAAACATTCTCACTAGTTTGTATCCTCCTCTACATCGAATTCATCTTCTTATTCTATATTTTCTCCTACTCTATGGTATATCTCCACTTTATGATACATCTTTTTTTCTTTTTTTCAATTATGTTGTTATTATTTGCACAATTTCTCTGATTAGTTTCTTTGGGACATGTGAATTCAACCCTTCCTTTTGAGTCAATAGTTCCATGCCATAAGAATGTTTTGATCTTTTGAATAGTTGCATCTACCATGGGGTTATTATCTTCATATGTAAAGGTTTAAATAAAGTCTTGTTGCACTTGTCCCTAATTGCACATTTCTCTCTTTATTTCCTAATGAAATAACAATATTTTGGTAGCGGTGTAAGTGTTTATGGGAAGATATGAACCCACCACCGTGCTTCAATTTATTGTACTTTCAAGCCTCAATACACCATTGAATATGAATTTATGTACATTATTCTACGTAGTACCTAAGCCAATCTTTAGTTAACCTCGAGGTAAGGTGAACCTTACTGCATCATGCATATTGCCTCACCCATACGAGGTTATTTTTCTATGTATGGCCCACCATGTAGTTGTTATTCTCTTTAGTGAAAATTTCATTATGCTAATCGTCATGTTTTCTTGGCGAACATGTTTATGAAATTCAACCAAGAATGTATCTAGACTAGAGGTCCTAAAGAATTGCAAAGCTTGTTTTTCTTCTACCCGAACCATCCTCATTGACCTCACTTCATGCTCTCTATGCATCTAATGGTTCAATTTTGTGTATGAATCCCCACCAATTGAAGATTATAGCTCCCGTGGAATATGTATTTCTCCATTTGTCTCAAAGATAATCCTGGTCATGTTGCGTAGATTTATATAATTGTGTTATATCGAACTTAGTCGAGACCTAATATTGACTAGAAGTCTTCATTTATGAATGGATTCTTGGTTTGCACAAAGACATGAATCTCCCATTTCCTAAAATCCTCTGCATTCATTTCATTTTTGTATTGCGGAGTTTTAGGATTTTCTTGATGTCCTACTTTAAACCAACTTTCAACATCATACACATACAGAGACATGGGTTCTTTAGGAATAGTGTATCGATTTTGTTTGGTCTTGTTCACTTGTATGAAAATAATAGAGTCACTGAGGTGCACATCCACATGATTTGTTACTGTGTTTATTTTCATATTACCATCATACACCCACTTCTTTTTTATTAACTCAAGATAATGTGTTTTATTGGTTTTCATGTAAATAACTTCAAAATCCCCTTTAAAACTTAGGTCTCACACCCGTATTTCCACATCCTCAAGTCAACCAATTGAATCTACTCTCTCATAATTTGTGAGGTTGAGAGTAATAGTGATATAAGACAGAACTAGGGTTCCTATGGCTTCCTAAGTGGATCACGACATCATGTTGATTGTGCTTCCTAAATCAAACACCGAATCTTTCATTTCATATCCTCCTAGAATTATATTCAATCAAGTATCCACATCGCATGGATTCTTAGTCTTCATTTACTAGGTAGGTTCTCTTATTTGAACTGTTCCATTTGATGCTCTTTCTAATAGAGTCCTAGGTAAGTTGGAGATGTTATGGGAAATATCCTCATTACATAAAATAATTACTATTTTTAGAATATCCTCGTAATGCTACAACTAATCCCTTATATTTTAAAATTCTCATCATCTAACCGTAAATATGCATTTTTGCTTCCCCATATTTTATTCATTTTCATCTCTATTATGGATTGAGTGGAGCAATCCTTTGGATTTTTCAAGTCATTCCTTTTCCTCCTTGGGTCGGGGTAAGTGTCATTGTGTGAACATTATATTTGGGGCTCCATTGGGATCTCCACACATTATAAGCCTTGTTTTTTCCTTTGTGATCTGATAACATCTTAGAGACGCTTCAATTTATCTAGGCACCACGCGTGATTATTTTAACATTACACAATTGCTTTTCTTTCCCATGTTTCTCCAAAGCAAGTCAAAATTTTATGTTATGTTGTGTATGCACATAAAAATTCTTATTCTTGATTCAAAGGAAAATTTTGTGTAATGCGATTTAGTTCTCCATAAAGATAACAAATCATCATCTGTCTTTACCTGTCAAGGTCCCATCTTCTTATACTAATAGCCACCCCAATATCTTCCTTAGTTTTGGCCTTAATATCCTCCATAAGAGGCTTGGGTTAGGTGTGTTCCACCCAAGTGATTGTTTTAGCGAAGGAGGTGACCAACCCATATTATTTTCTGGAGATGGTGGAGCCTAACTCGATCGGATTGCGAGATATTTTGATATCTATCAACATGTATGTTTGTAGTGATTAAGGATCCCACTATGCATTCAATCACGAAGAGGCAACCATCTCTATTTATGGGATAGTTGTGATTTAATGGCCAATTACATTTTTATTATGAAGAAATTCCTAGTAACCTCCTCCATCAAAGCTCTCTGAATCCTTAGCTTCATGTGTAGTAGCTTTACAAAATGTTCATACCATGTTCTAAGGTTTCTGACATAGGGTCAGTAGTAGACGATCGTTATTAAGTGAGTGTCCCCATATCCTACATACTTCACAATATTCTCCCCATCCCCCGAATTTGATTTAGTGTAGTCATTCTTACTTGTCCTTCATCTCCACATTCTCGTGTACCATATATTGAGCTTTAGTTTCTTTCATTCCTATAATTCCTTTAGTCCGAGCATTATTGATTTAATTTAAATTGAATTAAACCTTAATTTAAGAGTAACTACTGTAAATAATGATATTCTGATGATAAACTAAATAATGTCCAAGCAATAAGCATGCAACAATGTATAACCCCGAGAAAATGAGAGAGGGATGGTGATTTAGTTGATTTATGAGTGATCTCGAATTGTGTAATTACTAGTTTAGGCGGAAACAATGTCATCAAGGCTCATTGAGGGTTTTGGAACTTAGAATTATACAGATAAAAGCACCCATGAGAGGACAGAGCACCTAAGCACTAGTGATTGAATTGGGTGCTAATGTCTACTCATATGGTAAGGTTCTCGTCTTTTCTATGTTGGAGGAGCTTTGTTATCGATCTTCTTTTGTCCTCTGGTTTCACCGCAATGTTTTTGGTCAGTACTCGTAACATAAAAAAATAAATGTCTACCTATACATGTCCATAAACCGCATCAAATCTAATTAAAAGATGCAAAATTTGAAGTTGGATCGACTTGATAGTCACTCGAAAAGTGAACTTACGATCGAGTGTCAGACTACATCTCAGACTCCATGTAGTTCTATGTGTATGTATGTGTAATGATGCCCTAGGTTTCCTTTATGTAGGTTGCACTATGATAATGGGCTATATCTAGATTGCCCTAAGTATGCAAATGTGTGTGATGGAATAAAATAAACTTCCTCCCTATGGTGTGTATGCAAATCAATGCAGCCTTCTTGCCCTCTCGCATGAATGTGTTAGATGAATGCCTCAGTAATGCTCTTGCCTTTGCATGCTTGGGTGATGATAAATAATGCTTATAGGGATTGGCTCCCGATTTAGAATAATTAACTAAGTGTGTGTATGTGTGTGTGTGTGTGTGTGTGTGTGTGTGTGCATGTGCGTGTGCGATTCCCTTGTTCAAATTTCGTAATTGACAACCGAAAAGTGACCTAAAGTACTAAAAGGTGACCAAGAAGTAAAAGAGACTTGAAAGGGTAAGAAAAGGATAAAGAAGGACAAGAGTTCCCAAGAGGGACATGAGCGCCCGAGCGCTTCGTCCTAATTGGGCACTAGTGTCCGAGGACATAAAAGATAAATCACCAAGTACCAATAAGGTCAGTAAGATGTATAAGACTATTAAGAATGCAAGAGACAAAGTAAAAGGCCTAAAAGGATTTGCCAACTTCTAGTTTTATTTCTTAGGAATCATGGATACATTAGTATTCTTTAGGACCTAGAAATGTACCTAAGTGCATAGATTTTGTGTCTCGCAATTACTATGTCCAATTTGCTTTAGTTTTCCAGTTTGACATACCGATTTCTCCATAATCTTCAATCTTCTCCAACAAGATAACTACTTCAATGGCCTCAAATTTAGTTTGGAGTTTCATTTATACAATTTCAAAATGAATCTTATTACGTAATCCCTCTACAAAACTAGGTTGTTTTCCTCGACTTTGTCAAAATTAAAATTAGATTTGTTCATTATGTCATAAATCCTCATGTCAAATTTCACGATTGACTCTCCCGATCTCTACTTCATCTCCTTCAAGTCTTGAATAGAATCTCCTACACATTTCTTTCTTTTGAATTTTTGTGTGAGTGTACTACACAATTCTTGTAAAGTTTGCACACTAAGATTTATGGAGTATATAAACTCTAAATCTCTTCCATGTAGGGTCACCTATGAGTTCACACTTCTTTTACTATCACTAAAGACCCCATTTTCTCCCCAACACATATCACAAGTTAGCAGATAATGTTTGAGACCAACAAACCTGTCATATGGGTATAATATTGTATAGGGATTAGGATAATGAGCCAGCCTTTCCTCTCATTCCCAAATGACTTCCTGGATGAATTCACACAAAAGAGTATAACTTGGGCTATAATTTGGATTCAATTGCACACTTGGATGATTGGTACTTGCAATAATACTTATACTAGCCTTATTGGATTCAAGATTCTCTTCTTCCGATTCTTCAACTTCTCGGAAACTAATATTGTATTTTGGACTTATAAAACTATTATTATTACACTCCCGCTCTTTTCAAATTTTCCCCTAATGTAAGCTTCTGCACAACATGTGGTTGTGGAATGACAACTCTATTTCCTAGAAATTTCTTCCACGCATATCTCTTTGGATATTAAATGCAAAAATACATGTACTAAAGACAATTGGCTTAATATTCTTCACAATTCTTGCAAAATTTTAAACTACTCCAAGTCATTTAAACAATCCCACTCAATTAATTCTTTTTTAGCTCAAGGGACATATATCTCGTAAGAGGGGTGCTATAATATTAGACAAGCATTTATGAATTTGGTTTGGTTTCTTCACGATAGTCTCGCATTTTCTTGATCTTCACAATATCATGGTTTCCATGATGGTTTCTTTGAGTTCCACACCAACTTCTTCATGAATCTACTTCTAACTACTTATAGTCTTCTACCTTTGGCCTCTTCATTTGGTTCTTTGGTTTCCTCATATTCCTTAGTCTCCTTCTTCGCTTTGTAATCAAGGCCCATGCCTTGTTATGCACCCTCTCGCCATTGGCTTTCTCCTTCGCAATCTCTTCGCCTCTAGAGGCCCCTTTACTCCTACTTCAACACCTTCTCTACTCTACTCCTACTCACAATTGGTTTCATCTTCCCCTAAAAATACTTGAACTTCCCCATACATTGCATTGTTTAGGTTCTCTTTGTATTTTTTCAATTCTCCTATTTTCTCTCTTTGATCCTTTTCGCACTCCTTCAAGTGTCCTCTTTAATTCTGACCCCTCCCCCTTCATCTTCCTCTTCTCTGGGCCTTCTACCCTACTACTCTATATTATGCGGAATTGGCACCATGGCCTTTTCCATAACTAACATCTTAACTAAGAACGGAAGTTGTCTAACAAACTTTCCTCGCAATCCAATTTGAAAACATGCTTCGACATAATCAAAAGATTTTTTTGTACAATTTTTAGTTATGTACCCATCAATTGTAGTTTACATTCAATGATCTACAACACGAGTCCATGGAATATCCAATTTGTGCAATGTTTTAATTTTATCTTCCATATATTCATATTCCTCTCTATGCTCATGTTTGAAGTAGTAAACTCGAGTTGAGGGAAGTTTACACTAGAACGCCTCTGCATATCTCTCGAAATATGCTTTAAACAAATTCTCTTTGTAGGGATTCTCATCACAATTTGTTCATCTTCCACAAAATTTGTAATATTCTCTTATAACCATCATTCCACATCTCTTTGCCCCGACATCCATCGTAACATTTTGGCATTTCGACAATGGAACCATTGCATAATGAGGTCCTTAAGTCATGACATCGAGACTTGCAACATGTTGTAGTCTAGATTAATTCATATTAATTCCATTGAACAATACACACAAGGATTAACAAGACTTAATTCAAAATTACGAAAAAGATACTCGAAAGGACATAATTCAAGAAAGGAAGAGACAAAGGATAGGAAAAGTGCATAAAATAAATAAGAGTTTTTAATACTAAATCAAAACACATACATGCTTTAGAATGGAAGGAATTAAGATAAATTTCTATTAGATCGAATATCAACCTCTTATTCATCGTGCACTTACATAGTTTTAAATGACTATTGAGTAACCAATCCCTTATTCTTCTTCTCAGTACAAAAGAGTCTCTTTGCATTCTCTATTTATCCTAAGCAAACACTATATCTTCTACACTTTGTCTTATTTGAATTATGCATACAATAGGATTGCACAATCATACAAATACATTCCGTTAGCTTTCTAATCTAATTTATACTCCAACAATTTTATCCCCATTGATGACATACTTTTGATTTTTCCTACGAGGCTTTGTTTGCATCTACATCACTTATGTGTATGTTCAAAAGCCTCGTGACACTCGCATTTGTACATGTAATCATAAAACCCTATCTTCGCACCAATGCTGAAATAAACATTAGATAAAAAAACATGGTTAGGTGCTTGAGTTGGGCTGGCATAGGTGGTCAATCCATGTCACTTTAAATAAAGCATTGTACATTTCAAAATCTATATATATTTCTCATAGTGTGTGTGCAATGGTGTATGCAAATCTAGCTCCCTTGTCCTACCTTTTCCCTCGTGCTTCAACACAAATAACGAGCTAACTAATAGGCGTGCTTCGATTATAACCCTTATATGCATATATAGAAGGCTTAAATAATATTAATTGCTCATGTAATGCCCTCGCATGATTACATCCCAAATTTCTAGTAAGTTAAATTAACTATGGTTACGTCTAATCAGGATTAGATGAGATCATCATTGTGTGTAAGAATTCATTTGGTTCATCATGTCATGACCCACAAATTTTTTGCTTAGGGGCATGACACATCAAACCCTGGGTAACCCCAACCCCGCACCCACCTTGATGATCCTTCCTAAACGTGATTAGGCCTTGATCGTAGGTAAAATGGTTCATAAACGATAATGAATCTTTCGGTTATTTGTATTTCGGTTACTTTATTTTAATCGGTTTAGTCATCTTTTGTTTTGTTCGACTTTTGCAATGACCGTAATAATAATAATCGCCTCTATTTTATTTGACGATGCTATGTCAAGCCAACTTTATGAGAATATTTGAATTATTATTTACGGACTTGGTGATTTTCGTTTATTGGAATGTTTCGTATGGAACGTGGAAATTCAAATAATTATTATTATAATATATTGTTGGTAATATGTGGACTTGTATTATGATGATTAATTTTAACTTAACCATTAAGTTGGATAACAACTTAAATAAAATAAATAAAAAATTAAAAAATGCAATATTAATTTGTAAAATTAGTAATGTATATTCTAGAAGGATTTGGCATGTAAGTCAAAAGTTATATTAAAAATATATATATTAATTTTAATATTTAAAATTTTTGGGTTTTGTAAAGCGAAACACCTTCACATAGCACAAGTATGTGGCATGCATTAATGCATGTGCCAACATTGGGAAGCCCAAAATTCTCGAATATGTTGCCCAACTATAGTTTCTTTCATTATATTATTTTTCTTTTATTTCTCCTTGTCTATTTTCATTCTTCCCTTCTGGGATACCTGCGTGAGTTTTGGAGGAAGGAAGGATTCAACTTGTTGGAGCTGGAAGAGTAAGAGGTTGTTGATTCTGGGTTTACTTCAGGCATGAATATCTTCTCCCTTCTCTACTGCATTATTTGTAAAAAAAATGAAGAAATACACATTCTGTTTTAATGGCAATCAAAGGAATTTGTGGACAACTTTTGATTTAATTGCTTGGAGATGAAATTTGAAAAGGAAATTGATGGATTATGTATTCTCTTAAGTTTTCTTTGTGTGGTTTTAGCTAAACCTAGAAAAAAAAAATGCAGATGGGGTTTTGGGTTTTGATCTGCAAAAATAAAAATAGAATGTAAGTTAAAATTCCTTCTCTGCATTAAAATAAATTGTACCCAAAAAGAAAAGAGTTGGGTTTTTCCTGTACTGGAAGAAGGAAAATGTTTTTGTGAATTTGTGTGTTTCAAATCAATTTGTGCTTGTGGGTTTTCATTTTTGTTAACAGAAATTTGATTGTGTTTTTTGTAAACAAATCGATTTGATACCCAAATCGATTTGGGTATACAAATCGATTTGCATAAATGAATCGATTTGGGTAACCAAATCGATATGGATATGTAACTGGTTGGGGTTGTATTTTTTTTTCCTTCTTGGTTGTTATATGCAGGTCTGATTTTTAATTTATTGAGATCTTTTGAATGAAAATTTGTGGATGTCAAAGCTCTTGCATGGGGCTGCATTTTCCAGAAATTTTTATTATGGGCATCTAAATCGGTTCATGTATAAATGAGGATGTGTTGTTATGTGTGAATAACTACAAAAAAAAAAAAATGGCATTTAGCCTGTAACTTCCATGGCAATATGACTTGGATTCTTACATGGCTATGAAAAAGAAATTGCTTGTCTTGGTAAGGGCATGAAAGCCAGACAACTTGACCGAGTTGTACCAAGGAGTAATTGGTGGCATGATTGGGTTTAATATAATGATATTTTATGAAAGAAATTATTAGCTTTTACTCTTATGTTTAAATGATGTAAAGAGTATGTTTAAATGATGTAATCGTGGTGTTTTTACATTGTTTAGTTGGGTTGTTCATATATATAAGAAAAATGTGTTTTGATTGTTTGGAAAGGAATATATCATGTTTTTATAGAGCTTCTTCATTAACTGGAAATAATATGTTTTATTTCTCTTGTTAATGATGTTCTTTGACGTTTTATAGAGCTGCTCATTGACTGAAAATATTATGTTTTATTTTCTTTGTTAATGATGTTCTTGGATGATATGATGAGCTGCTCATTACCTAGAGAGAATATGTTTAATTGGTATTTGGAAATGTTGATTTCGACAGTTTTGTTAAGTTGCTCGTTGATTGGAGGGTAAGTAAAATAATATTTAAATCTGTACCATGTAAAGCATGATTTGCTTGTGGTTATAATCTGAATTCGGATGTTGAATGATTATGGTTTGATTACTTTTTTTTTTGTGATGGTAACTTATTAAAAATAAGAAAAAAAAATGTACTCTTCTTAATCATATTGTTCCTACGATTTATGTAAAATTTTAAATGTCAAATATTTATTGTTTGAAGCTGAAATAAGGATGTCTTGATCCTTGTGATTAGAGGGAAACATGATCACTGAAATAGAAATTGGTTGTCTATTTGTGTGCATTCATAATTGTATCTTTATGGAAAATATGTAGTAATACATTCTCAATTGTGTATTACCATGCGCTTGTTGATAAAACAACATTTATATCTTTCATATTTTATTAAATAATTGCATCAGAAAATGAAGGCAATATTCATGCCAGTTCATTTTGAACTGACATCATACCACTACTCCAGTCTTTGCAGACAATTAGCCATCACATTCGGATATGCGAAACTCATGTCTTGAGAAGTTTTATCGTAGCATGGATCTAAATGAGTTACTTGGATTTCAATTTGTAGAAGGATGATATCCTAGAATTTTGACTGAATTTATTGGGATCTTGGACCCATTGTTAATATTCAAACCTCACTATGTGAGAGTTACAATATCAGTTATATATTTTTCCTTAACGGCATATGTAATTTATGTTTTTAATAAAGAGATGATTACTTTGTATGTAATAATATCTCAATATGAGTAAATGATAAATACTAGAATTAAGAAGTCTTACTTATCATAAATTGTTAAATATATTTATATGATATTTACCAATGTATGAAGCTGAAAATTGGACAATTATTATAACATTCAATTGTCTTTTAATTTCTAAAGTAAATAGCTATTTAGTGGCATAGTTGATCGAGGAATAATTAAATATATATTAATATATATTTAATTTGGCCTTCCGGTAAACTTGACATTAATTTGTTAAGATTGTAAAGCCTAATTTTTTTAGAGGATGAAAGAGTATCATTATAAAAAGGTAATTTAAGGTTTAAAATCGAACATCAGGAAAAGAGAAACTAGATAGGAAGGTAATTAGATGAAAAGATCCATTAGGCATATTAAGGGATAAGTACATGCAGAATGTTGAAATAGTTACATTTCAGCATAACGAATGTACTCATCTCATAATGATCCTAATTGGCCTTGGCATCTATCTCGATATAAACTCTTGCAAGATAAGTTTAATTGGAAATAAAGTAAATACAAACTATAAGATCTAGATAACAATGAAAGGGATAGTTGTGAGGTGGCGGAAGACTTATAACTCATAAGACTAGTGTGTTGTCTTGAGTTTAGCCATAACCTACACACGGATAATAACTTTGGCCAAAGTAATGCATTGATGGTTGTGCATTGTCTGATCACCTAGTCCTCCAATTAAAAAAAAATTGTCAGTAACCTGATCATGGGAAGTTGAACACTGAACATGAGGTAGGAAATGGTCGATACCGGAATACGAAGTCGGGAAACTAGCTTCGTGGTAGACCCAAGGACTTTCACATGGTTCCCATGACCTGATAAAGGTTGAGCCAAAATGCTAGTAAGCATTGTCACTCAAGTAGTGACGAAGGGAGATCATGGAGATCTGGATACACCCTTCTCACGCACATGGCTTACATGGATGTTGTCAGATAGATCAAAAGAACAAATCTGATTTAATGAATTTGATTAAATTAATATGTATGATTGTAGCTATGTAATTTGTTTTTATGTTTTTTTTTAAAATCCTCATTTTCCAGCTCTTGTAATTTTGAGTGTTACATTTTGGTATCAGAGCCAGAGGCTCAGACACTTGGACATTAATGGGACACACGTTCTAATAAAAAGTATCCTCTTTTATAAAACAGAAACTATGGCTAGGCCGATGCAAAGCAAGAGCTAATATCACAAGTGATAGTGGGGTAAATAATGATGACGTGTCGATAATACGGCTTGCTAAGTTAGAAGAAATCCTCAACCTTTTGAATGACACCCAAAACCAGTCACGCCATAATAAAACAACAAGGTCATGGTGGTGAAGAAGATGAGGATCGCAGGGATGAGAATCAAGGTGATGAGCAACATGATGATCAACCCGAGCACCTGAATGAAAGGGAAAATAAGAAAGCAAGGTTGGCTATGAGAGTTAGCAAGGGACATTAAAAGAATATCCCCACCTAAATTTGATGGTACAACTCTTGGGGATGGTGCTGAAAATTGGCTCTCTGAAATGGAAAAGTATTTTGAGATTAGGGACTTTTCAGAGGAGACAAAAGCAGTATGGGGAGCCTACCAATTGTCCCATGAAGCATCTTCCTAGTGGGATAACTAGAAAATGGAACTAGGAATTGATTCTGTATGATCACGTGGGAGCAGTTCAAGGCCTACTTCCATCAAAGATGGCTACCTCAACTATACTTTGACCAAAAGATGGCAGAATTCCAAAATCTGATTCAAGGAAAGTACTCAGTTACAAAATATTGGGAACGTTTCACTCGATTGCTGAAATATGTTCCTATGTATCAAAAGGATGAGAAGTTTAGAGTGAGAAAATTTATAATGGGATTGAATCCTAGCATTGGTGGTGAGGTAGATGTTCATGGACCTACCTCGATGGAAACAATGTTTGAAAAAGCTATCAAGCAAGAACAAAAGTTGTGAAGTATTTATGCCTCTAAAGAGGAAAACAAAAGGAAAAATAGCAATTTTCAAACACCAACCGCAAGTAAACCAACATGGAAAAAGGGAAACAACAAGTTCAAGTGCTCGTAAATAAAAGAGGAATAACGGGTAGAACTGTTGTGAATAATAAAAAAATGGGCAACAAGGAACAAGTTTCAACTAGAATAAGATTGAGAGAAAAGGACCACTGGGTGGATGTTTTAAGTGCGGTGGCGATCATTTCACTAACAACTATCCACAAAGAGGACAATGGAATAACCAAAAAAAGGGATCTACTGTAGTAAATAAAGAGGGGAAACAACATAAGATTTATGTTATAATCCATAATAAGCAAGCAGAAAAGCAAAGTGACTCCAATAGAAACCTCAGGTAAGATTTTTGGAGAACCTGTTTCTGTTTTATTTGATTCCAGTTCAACAAAATGTTTTGTTTCATCTAAAGTAGTTGATAAACTCAAAATAAGAGCTGAGTACATGGAACACACTTGGACTGTATAATATGGAAATAATGTTGTACATAGAGTGAATCAGTGTTTGTTTGAGGCACCACTAGAATTACCTAAGTTCACGACAAGATTAAACCTGTATGTGGCACCTCTTGGATCCTATGATGTTGTCATAGGTATAAATTGGTTAAGTCAACATAATGCAACCTTGGATTGCTTAGGAAAATGTGTAACATGTTGCGATGATCAGCAGAAAATAAACAAGTGTTCAGGGTGTTAAAAGAGAGTTTGTCACTAGGCAGATTTCTGCCATGCAGCTAAAAAGGAAAAGTGAAAGGGCTGCCATCTATATGTTGTAAAAATAATAGATTCGGACAAGAAAATGAGCCTGAAATTGAAGCATTTCCCATCCTAAAGGAATTTAGAGATGTGTTTCCAAATGAGTTGCCCGACTTCCACCTAAGCGTGAATTTGACTTCACAATAGATGTCAAACCAACAACGGAACCAATCTCCAAGGCACCGTATAGAATGACAACAACCAAATTAGTTGAGTTGAAAGCTCAATTACATGAGTTGTTGTCCTTGGGTCTGATTAGACCAAGTATATCACCATGGGGTGCACCGGTAATCTTCATGAAAAAGAAGGATGGGACCCTCAGACTTTGTATTGATTACCAATGCTCAACAAGGTAACAATGAAGAATCGGTACCACTGCTGCCCCGAATCGATGATCTTTTTGATCAAATGGGGGTGCAAAAGTGTTTTCCAAGATAGATCTCAGATCCGGTTATCATCAACTACGAATCAAGGATGAAGATATCCATAAAACCACTTTTAGAACAAGGTATGGGCATTACGAGTTTACAGTTTTTCCCTTTGGTCTAACAAATGCACCTACCACTTTCATGAACTTGATGAACAACGTGTTTAGGGAATACTTAGACCAATTTGTACTTATCTTTCTCGATGATATATTAATATACTCCAAGAATGAGGAAGAACATGATGAACATTTAAGGATTGTGCTGAAATTCTCAGAAAACATAAGTTATATGGAAAATTATCTAAGTGTGCTTTCTATCAATACAAAGTACAATACTTAGGCCACATAATAAATAAAGAAGGAATCTCGGTGGACCCTTCAAAGATCAGTGCCATCATGGAATGGCCAACACCAAAGGATGTGCACGAAGTGAGAAGTTTTATGGGTCTAGCAGGCTACTATCGAAAGTTCATAAAGGACTTCTCTAGGTTAGCAGACCTATCACTTCTTTGCAAAAGAAGGGTAAGAAATTTTTTGGGACAACAAGTGTGAAGAAGCCTTTAAGGAATTAAAAGGTAGACTCACAAGTGCTCCAATGTTGAAAATTCCGATCCAAACGGAACTTCTCGGTGGTAACCGATGCTTCAGGGGAAGGTTTGGGTGGAGTACTACTACAAGATGGGCATGTGGTAGCTTTTGAAAGTAGGAAGTTGAGGGTGCATGAAGTAAATTACGCACCACATGATCTTGAGCTTGTTGTGATTGTTCATGCGCTGTAGGTATGGAGGCACTATTTTCTTGGGAAACCTTTTGAACTCAAAACAAATCATCTTGGGCTCAAGTACATCTTTACGCAGCCAATCTAAATGCAAGGCAGTGAAGATGGCTGGAGTTCCTAGAAATTATGACTTTGATATAAATTACATTAAGGGAAAAGAGAATAGGGTGGCTGATGCCTTAAGTCACAGAAAGCATATTGCTGCTATAATTACATTAAGAACCCAATTCAAAGATGAAGTCAAAAATGAGTTAACCAATGACCCTTACTACAATCATGTTAAAACATCTCTAGAAAAGATCCGAGAGACAAAAGGTATGATGGTTTCAAGATGGAAACAGATGGGATTCTGTGTTATAACAACAAAATATATGTACCAGAGGGTAAAGAACTCAGAAATAAAGTTATGAGAGAATTTCATGATGCTCCCTACTCGACACCCAGGAGTAACAAAGATGATGATGACATCAAAAAGCAATACTTCTGGAAAAAGATGAAAAATGATGTGATTCTTTACGTCTCACAATGCCTGAATGTCAACAAGTAAAGGCTTGAACATTCACATCCAACAGACTATTATATCCTCACAACGTGCCAGAATATAAGTGGCAAGTTATAAGTATGGATTTTGTCCAAGGTCTACCTATGTCCCAAAATAAACATGATGTTATACTTGTAGTTGTAGACAAATTAACTAAAGTGGCACATTTTATAACGTAGGTAATTTAAAGGATAATTCACCCATACTGGCAAAAAGGTTTGTGCAAGAAGTTTTCCGATTACATGGAGTTCCAGAAGTAATAATTTCAGACAGGGACTCAAGGATGACTTCCATATTTTGGTAGACTTTATATGCTGCCTTAGGGACAAAACTGAACATAAGTTCTACCTACCATCCTGAAACTGATGGTCAAACCGAAAGAGTAAATCAAGTGTTAGAAGATTTACTAAGAATGTATTGCATGGATCAGCAATACAAATGGGAAGAGTACCTTCCCTTGGTTGAATTTTCCTATAATAACACTTACCATTCTTCCATTCAGATGGCTCCTTTTGAGGCCTTATATGGTCGTAGGTGTAGAACACCTATAAGTTGGGATAATCCTGAAGATAGAGTACTGATTGGACCAGAAATGCTTTCAAAATGGAAAACATAGTTAAATTAATCCAAGAAAGATTGAAAGAGGCAACAAATAGACAGAAAAGTTATGCAGATTTAAAAAGAATTGATAGAAAGTTTAACGTGGGAGATAAAGTTTTTCTTAGGGTCAAACCTAAAAAGAGTTCCATTTCATTTGGCGAGTCAACCAAACTATCTCCTAGGTTTGTAGGACCATTTGAAGTCCTAGAGGTCATTGACCAAGAGCCTACACAAGCCAAGACTACGCTCCCGCTCTATCCAGGTCAGCACAATGTATTTCATGTATCCTTGCTTAAGAAATATGTACCTGATTTAACACATGTACTTAATTGGGATTCATTGCAGGTTCTGATCCAGGGGTAATCATGGTTGAGCCTATAAGGATACTAGAAACCCGCAAGTTGCACTTGAGAAACCGTGAGGTTTCACAATGCAAGGTCCAGTGGGACCAATATTCTGAAGAAAGTGCCACTTGGGAGAATCTGGAAGATATCCAAACTACTTTTCCGCATCTGTTTGACTAGATTTTTAAGAATATGTTTTTGTTAAAGTGTTAAATTCAGTTTTTCTGTAAAGTGTAGATAAGAAAATCCTGTAGATAAGCCTACAACTGAATATTGGGACTAAGGTACTTTTTGATTAGTAGTTACTGTTGAAGATTTTGTTAATGAACCTAGAAAATCTATCATTTAAGCAGTAATGTGTTATGTCTATAGATTATGTGACTGATTTTCTAGATATTTATATAAGGGTTGTTGTGACCTTTATGATTCAGCTGAAATGATATTGTTACAAATTCTAAGCTGATTAGAAATATATTTATGCAACAAATGAATGATGGGTTTAGTTTATCTATTTATCCTGAAATCATCGAGACGATGATTATTCTAAGGGGTGGAGTATGTAACATCCCAAATTTCTAGTAAGTTAAATTAACTACGGTTACGTCTAATCAAGATTAGACGAGATCATCATTGTGTGTAAGAATTCATTTGGTTCTGTCATGTCATGACCCATAGCTTCTGTTGCATGGGGCATGACACTACTGAATGGGTAACCCCACACCCACCTTGATGATCCTTCCTAAACATGATTAGGCCTTGATCATAGGTAAAATGGTTCATAAACGATAACGAATCTTTCGGTTATTTGTATTTCGGTTACTTTATTTTAATCGGTTTAGTCATCTTTTGTTTTGTTTGAATTTTGCAATGACCGTAATAATAACTATCTTTGTTTTATTTGACGATGCTATGTCAAGCCAACTTTATGAGAATATTTGAATTATTATTTACGGACTTGGTGATTTTCGTTTATTGGAATGTTTCGTATGGAACGTGGAAATTCAAATAATTATTATTATAATATATTGTTGGTAATATGTGGACTTGTATTATGATGATTAATTTTAACTTAACCATTAAGTTGGATAACAACTTAAATAAAATAAAATAAATTAAAAATTAAAAAAATGCAATATTAATTTGTAAAATTAGTAATGTATATTCTAGAAGGATTTGGCATGTAAGTCAAAAGTTATATTAAAAATATATATATATATATATATATTATATATATTAATATATATTAAAATTTGGGTTTCGTAAAGTGAAACACCTTTACATAGCACAAGTATGTGGCATGCATTAATGCATGTGCCAACATTGGGAAGCCCAAAAATTCTCGAATATGTTGCCCAACTATAGTTTCTTTCATTATATTCTTTTTCTTTTATTTCTCCTTGTCTATTTTCATTCTTCCCTTCTGGGATACCTACGTGAGTTTTGGAGGAAGGAAGGATTCAACTTGTTGGAGCTGAAGAGTAAGAGGTTGTTGATTCTGGGTTTACTTCAGGCATGAATATCTTCTCCCTTCTCTGCTGCATTATTTGTAAAAAAATGAAGAAATACACATTCTGTTTTAATGGCAATCAAAGGAATTTGTGGACAACTTTTGATTTAATTGCTTGGAGATGAAATTTGAAAAGGAAATTGATGGATTTGTATTCTCTTAAGTTTTCTTTGTGTGGTTTTAGCTAAACCTAGAAAAAAAAAAAATGCAGATGGGGTTTTGGGTTTTGATCTACAAAAATAAAAATAGAATGTAAGTTAAAATTCCTTCTCTGCATTAAAATAAATTGTACCCAAAAAGAAAAGAGTTGGGTTTTTCCTGTACTAGAAGAAGGAAAATGTTTTTGTGAATTTGTGTGTTTCAAATCAATTTGTGCTTGTGGGTTTTCATTTTTGTTAACAAAAATTTGATTGTGTTTTTGTAAACAAATCGATTTGATACCCAAATCGATTTGGGTATACAAATCGATTTGCATAAATGAATCGATTTGGGTAACCAAATCGATATGGATATGTAACTGGTTGGGGTTTTGTATTTTTTTTCCTTCTTGGCTGTTATATGCAGGTCTGATTTTTAATTTATTGAGATCTTTTGAATGAAAATTTGTGGATGTCAAAGCTCTTGCATGGGGCTGCATTTTCCAAAAATTTTTATTATGGGCATCTAAATCGGTTCATGTATAAATGAGGATGTGTTGTTATGTGTGAATAACTACAAAAAAAAAAAAATGGCATTTAGCCTGTAACTTCCAACCTGACAATATGACTTGATTCTCGTATGATGGTGAAAAAAATTCGCTTGTCTTGGTAAGGGCATGAAAGCCAAGACAACTTGACCGAGTTGTACCAAGGAGTAATTGGTGGCATGATTGGGTTTAATATAATGATATTTTATGAAAGAAATTATTAGCTATTCTTTTACTAGAAAGAGTATGTTTAAATGATGTAATCGTGGTGTTTTTACATTGTTTAGTTGGGCTGTTCATATATATATATAAAAAATGTGTTTTGATTGTTTGGAAAGGAATATATTATACGTTTTATAGAGCTACTCATTAACTGGAAATAATATGTTTTATTTCTCTTGTTAATGATGTTCTTTGACGTTTTATAGAGCTGCTCATTGACTGAAAATATTATGTTTTATTTTCTTTGTTAATGATGTTCTTGGATGATATGATGAGCTGCTCATTACCTAGAGAGAATATGTTTAATTGGTATTTGGAAAGGTTGATTTCGATAGTTTTGTTAAGTTGCTCATTGATTGAGGGTAAGTAAAATAATATTTAAATTTGTACCATGTAAAGCATGATTTGCTTGTGGTTATAATCTGAATTCGGATGTTGAATGATTATGGTTTGATTACTTTTTTGTGATGGTAACTTATTAAAAATAAGAAAAAAAATGTACTCTTCTTAATCATATTGTTCCTACGATTTATGTAAAATTTTAAATGTCAAATATTTATTGTTTGAAGCTGAAATAAGGATGTCTTGATCCTTGTGATTAGAGGGAAACATGATCGCTGAAATAGAAATTGGTTGTTCTATTTGTGTGCATTCATAGTTGTATCTTTATGGAAAATATGTAGTAATACATTCTCAATTGTATTACCATGCGCTTGTTGATAAAAAACAACATTTATATCTTTCATATTTTATTAAATAATTGCATCAGAAAATGAAGGCAATATTCATGCCAATTCATTTTGAACTGACATCATACCACTACTCCAGTCTTGCAGGACAATTAGCCATCACATTCGGATATGCGAAACTCATGTCTTGAGAAGTTTTATCATAGCATGGATCTAAATGAGTTACTTGGATTTCAATTTGTAGAAGGATGATATCCTAGAATTTTGACTGAATTTATTGGGATCTTGGACCCATTGTTAATATTCAAACCTCACTATGTGAGAGTTACAATATCAGTTATATATTTTTCCTTAACGGCATATGTAATTTATGTTTTTAATAAAGAGATGATTACTTTATATGAATAATATCTCAATATGAGTAAATGATAAATACTAGAATTAAGAAGTCTTACTTATCATAAATTGTTAAATATATTTATATGATATTTACCAATGTATGAAGCCAAAAATTGGACAATTATTATAACATTCAATTGTCTTTTAATTTCTAAAGTAAATAGCTATTTAGTGGCGTAGTTTATCGAGGAATAATATATAATATATATTTATATATATATATTTAATTCCAAAAACTTGACATTAATTTGTTAAGATTGTAAAGCCTAATTTTTTTAGAGGATGAAAGAGTATCATTATAAAAAGGTAATTTAAGGTTAAAATCGAACATCAGGAAAAGAGAAACTAGATAGGAAGGTAATTAGATGAAAAGATCCATTAGGCATATTAAGGGATAAGTACATGCGAAATGCTGAAATAGTTACATTTCAGCATAACGAATGTACTCATCTCATAATGATCCTAATTAGCCTTGCATCTATCTCGATATAAACTCTTGCAAGATAAGTTTAATTGGAAATAAAGTAAATACAAACTATAAGATCTAGATAATAGTGAAAGGGATAGTTGTGAGGTGGCGAAAGACTTATAACTCATAAGACTAGTGTGTTGTCTTGAGTTTAGCCGTAACCTGCATGGCGGATAACTTTGGCCAAAGTAATGCATTGATGGTTGTGCATTGTCTGATCACCTAGTCCTCCAATTAAAAAAATTGTCAAGAACTCCGATCATGGGAAGTCAACACCGAACATGAGGTAGGCAATGGTCGGATACCAGAATACGAAGTCGGGAAACTAGCTTCGTGGTAGACCCAAGGACTTTCACATGGTTCCCATGACTTGATAAAGGTTGAGCCGAAATGCTAGTAAGCATTGTCACTCGAAGTAGTGACGAAGGGAGATCGTGAGATCCGATACACCCTTCTCACCGCACATGGCTTACACATGGATGTTGTCGATAGATCAAAAGAACAAATCTGATTTAATGAATTTGATTACCCAAAAGCTCAAAAACAATTTGGGATGGTCATAACATCAATTCCAAAAGAACCAAAAGATTGTTTGTTTAAAAATCAAAATAGAGCTATATAACTTTAGAAAAACATTACATTTTTTCACAAAAATAAGGTAGAACAAAACAAGACTTTATATAGTCCGAACAAAGACAAGACAAGAAAATTAGGTGGCCATAATAAAGAGACCGATAAAAGGCGAATCCTTGTCTTACGACTTGTCCTAACCACCATTCGAAGTTCCTTTCCCTTAAGAACAAGGTCCTAACTAACATTGGCATTGTTCTTAGTGTTCATTGTTCAAGGATCTTTTCAACTTTGACAAATGAAATAGCTAGAGCCGAATGAAGGTATTTGTTAGAATGGAATGAATGAAATGAAATGAATTTTTTAATAACGTCGACTTAACAAACAATTTATGGGACCAAGAGTCAAACAACGGGGCCCCACTCCAAGACAACAACTAGACACAAGGGCTGCCCTATCAATCTTGCAAACTTTCCAACCCCTTTTCAATGTTAGATCTTCTATTATGTATCTTGATTAAAAAACTTGTTGTCTTTTCAAGCCTTGCCTTTTCAAATAAGTCAAGGCATTTTTCGACTGACAACTCAACTTTGAGAGCGGCAACAAGAACGATACCTATGACAACCTCTTCCTTTTGGAGTGCCCTCTCTAATAGAGGGGGCGAAACACAAGCAAGGGATGGGTCTTTGACTTAAAAAGATAGATATTTCGATGCTATTATATTTTTTTGGCCACGTAAAAGTAAAGTGAAGGCCGAATCCTTATATTTTAATCATTATGTCAGGAATAAAATCCCCATCGTGGTCAGCTTAATGCGACCTGGCAATAATAAGTCCTTTTCAAAAATATTTTTTCCTTATTATTCATTTCGTGTCAGTTACAGTTATCAACTTCCATCTGAAACAGGTGCGAGGGTTAATTTCCCCTCCCACACAAACTTTGAATTATAGCCTTCAAAACATTCGCAGCTACAGGAATTTGAAATTGAGATGACCTCCACCACGGTTAAAAAATGGCATGCTTAAAAATGGGAAGTAATGGAGGAGGAGATATTGAATCTTCAGAGCCACTTCTCGAAAAATCCACCCAACAAGAGGAAGAAGAAGAAATATCTTCTCAGAACTACGGACCCATCGGATATAACCACGAT
Source organism: Taxus wallichiana var. yunnanensis (assembly GCA_018340775.1). NCBI lineage: Eukaryota > Viridiplantae > Streptophyta > Pinopsida > Cupressales > Taxaceae > Taxus > Taxus wallichiana. The sequence continues at coordinate 778,987,201 of CM031237.1, forward strand.
CGAAGGTCTTTTCAAGATATTGGTTTCTTCATTGCATTTCTAGTTCTCGTGCTTTCAACTTTTGCGTTCGGAATTTTCTCAATTGCCCACAAAAACAACAATTATGGAAACCTAGGCTCCTACGTGTACGATAAAAACACCACCAGCTGTACAAAAACATCTTCCCTTAGCAAAGATCCATGGGGAGGATAAATACTCTCAAAGATCGAAAATTAGAATTTTCTAGCAATTTAGGGTTTCCTAACAAACAAGGGTTTCCCGGGACATTAGGGTTTCGTACGGAATTGGGGTCTCATGTGGAATTAGGTTTTACGAGGGCATGGAATGCCTTTGAGCAGTTAGTTTCTTACCCAAATCATGTTATGGTATGGGCCCCAGGCATTTACTGAGGGACATTGTCTGGACACTCGTATTAACCTTGATTTTGAGTGTTCCTTTCATATTTGGCCTCTTGTGGCTCCTGAGGACTTACACAAGACAGATAGTGTATACCTGTCTGCCTTTCTTTGTGCTCTTGCCCGTTTTTGTTAATGTTTTCTGGTTTGTAGCCTGCACTCTGAGCAAGAATTGCAGGGAATCTGTTAATCTTGCACTCAGGATTTTCATCCTTATTTTCTTTTTTGCTCTGATTGGGATAATTGTCTGGGTCATCTTTGCCAACTGGAATAGGATAGAGCTCACTATTAGAATTTTGCGAACTGCTTCGGAAGGCCTTGCAAGGAATATCAGACTGCTGGTGGTTTTGCCCAGCTTAACAGTTTGTCTTTGTGTATATTTTGTGCCCATCATTGCTTTTCTTGTCTTTGCTCGGCTGAATGGGAAGATTATACCGAATCCCAAGGTTGTGAAGTATGGTGACAAATGCGGAGGAAGCACTGGTGTGGATTGTTGCTTTTGGAAACAGGATCAATGGGTTCCAGCCTATTATGCACTAGCTATTATCACAATGATATGGTCTGCTACAACAATGGTTGAAGCTCAACTGTACATTATCAGTGGCACGCTTGCACAGTGGTACTTTCACAAGGCTGACTCCTCTCTACCCCGAAGCATACGTACTAGCGTCAGGTGTGTATCATTCCAGTTAAATTGTTTGATTATTATACCTATGAACTCTAGAATCTCTGAGACTTAGTCATGAATTTGTATCAGTAGTTAAGGTGTAATTCCCACGTGGACTAGCAATTGAATAAATTTGCACCATAAGATTGGGCCAAATAATATCTAGACGACCTTCTTAATGTCTCATAAAGCAGTTGTTTCATAGGTCAATAATATGTATAACAAAATTCCTACGGACACAAGATCTAGCCTGGAGTTATCCTTGAAAGATGATTTTTCCATATTTGATCTTAAGATTTTAAAATCTATATAGAGAAATGATTATGTAGTGAAAGTGCGACTGTTTTCAATGAATGTTCTGCACTGGAATTAATTGTCGGTATTTAGGATTGTGAGTATGGCATTTTCCTGGCCCTTAGGACTGTTGATATGGTGTGTATCTGTTTCTATCAACTATAATGTAAAAAAATTCTTGTGACAACCCCATTCTAATTTCCACTATGAGGAGGTGATTGCCACTATAGTCGGCCTTGCAGAATGCCACTATTGTTGTGTTTTTGACTCGTGAAATCTATTGACCACCAAAGTATTTGTGTTCACCATAGAACTATAGTTTCTATTTGCTCCTCATGGCCATTTTATGTTGTTCTGAAAATTCCCCTCAGTTCATGTTATGGCATTACGAGGTATCTCATGGTTTTGTCATATGAGTCGTTTATGTGATGCAATCATGCAAGGGACACACACACACACACACACACACACACTAATGAACACTTCTTTCTGCTCTTCTTTATGTTCTATATCTCAATGAACACTTTTTAAATCATTCAATAATCGTCTCCCCAGATGGCCTATATAGATGGGTGGCCTCCTCCACCTGCCTGCTCGCCCTCCTATCCTTTTCCCCGCCCAACCCATCGACCCCCTCTCTATCTCGGGGGATTTGTTGGCAACACAACAGCAGATGGGGCTCCCAACACAAACGGAGAAGTGATGGGTTCCTCCTTGTTTGTTTCGATAAGAATCTGAGGCAAAATGATAACCTTGAAACTTAGTGTTGCCTATCAATACATTTCAGTTTTCAGAACATGAATATAATGTATGTTTACTATGTGAATATTGTTGTTTCTGTTGCATATCTCCCAACTATGTATTGATATTTTTAGAGTCATCTGCATTGATGCTAAACACTACAATTTTGTAAGATAAAAATTATTTTGATTATCTCGGAGTTTCCCATATCCATCGGAAGATTGTTACCTACGTATCAGGTATAAGGTTGATCTACACATTAGTCATATGGTTGATCTGATGTGCCAAAAATTACTCCAAAAATGTTTCATTATAACAGTTTTGGAGATTTTTCCTTGATCCTTGATTTTGAGGCATGAAATTTGTGTGTATGTATGTACCTTGATTACTTTTTTTAGTGAATCTATGCAAATTTAACTCTATACAATTGTGTTTTATGGCATTCTCAAGCGATGTAAATAACAGTAGTTGCAACTGGTCATTTATTTTGTATTAAGCAGTCGGTTCTTCAGAAAAGTGCTGTCAACCTTCATATAGGGTGAAAGGCTAGTAGCACTAACTAGAGGGAAAAGATACCTTGGGCGTCTTATATTGCTGCGTATGCTAATTTGAATTTAAGATCATATACACATCCATTTTTACCTTTCTTCTTAGAGAACTGTGTTGGGTTTGTGCTTGCACATGCATGTGCACATGGGTGTCTGTGTGTGCTTGCATGCGCAGGTGCGTGTTGGTGCATGTGTCCGCATGGGTGTGTGTATGGTGTGATTGCGCGCTTATTATTTTCGCTCTCTTTTCCTCATTTGATCTATTGGCCATTACATCTCATTCTGCCTGATTGTTCTGCATCTTTCCTTTTCTCCTCTGTATGCTGTTGTTTGCCACACTATTCTGTCAGTAGTTGCTTGTCTCCTTCTGCTCTCTGTCTGTATTACATCATGGAGTACCTGGCTTACAAGGATATCTAAATCAAATACACCCACATCTTGAAAGTTGACTCCTTGACTGCCTTATTGGAAGAGGAGAGATTAGCAAAAACAGCTGTTTTTCAAATCAAAATTCATAGCCGAATGTCCAAGATTAAAAAGGAAATGGATATCACACAAACATAGTTTGGGCAATTTCTTTCAGACGGTGCTTGTACACATATCTTTTTGGCCCCGTAGACTGCTTGGTCTCGTAGATGTTATCAAAAGCATTCAATTCAATTCAATTCTGACTTTAATTTATTCCAACAAATTGAAAGCATGCCAGAAACAATTTCCAGCTTGTGTGCAGGCATACTGCCACAAATGAAACTGTGTAGTAGTTGCCTAGAGTGGTCAATTACCACTGAGTGCTTCTTGCGCTATGCCTCTGTTCCCTATTGTGTTTCAGTTTCCTTTACTTTCTCTGTTCTCAGTGATAATAATAAAAAGATTTTTTTGACAATACATCCTAAAGTCGTCAGATTCATTTCTTTACAGATAATCAAAACACCCATATGCCTTTTACTTCTGAACAACATGAACATTGCAGCTAATCTGTTTAAATATTGATAAGAAGGGTCATATGAAACAGTTATATTCAGTTCAGGCTACTCAGAACCAGGATGTCCCTTCCAGCCATGAAAGCAATTTTTCCTTCCTCCATTTTGTAGTTCATTCATTGAAATTCCTGGGGAACTGAGTTTCTTTTCTCTAAAGTTTTCATCTATTTGTCCTCACTGGTGGGTGTTAATCTGATCTGCTTTAGTTTTTTCTTCTTAGCTTCAGACCGTCAATGCGCAAGGTCATCTGTTGAAAATTTGCAATGATTGCATCATAGCTATATTTGGAAATAAATTTTTGGTGTAGAGTTTCTCCACTGTATTGAAAGCCACTTCATAGATATCCCTTTTAAAGCATGTAGACCTGGGATCCTGGCAAAAGTCTTTAACAGTGATTTGGGGAGTGGGTTGATCCTTTTTCCAAGTTTTACCCCTTCTTCCATAACAATGCTCCACCCTTTCTCTTCTTGAGTTCCAGACGTTTGATTTTTTTGGGATCACCAATCTGATTTTCCTCCTCTTTCTTTTTCCTCTGCTCTTATAACTTGACCAAGATTCTAATTCTGCATCTCCTCCTTTCACCTTTGTGTGTGTCTGTTTTCGCAATTGAATTGCCATTGATTTTCTCTGCAATTTCCTTTCCAGATTGAGTTTTTAGTATCAAGCTTACTTTAGCAGAAAAATAAAGAAACTTGCCACCTGCAATGATGATGAACATCATTTGCAATACAATGGCAAAGTTACCACATGCCTTTGGGTGGTTTACTTCACCACCTTCTTTCTTAATTACATGATCCTGTAATAGCATATGGATGTGCCATGGAATCTGGACATGCCATGAAATCTCTCTCAAAACCCCTCCAATTGATTCTTGCATGACACTTTAATTCCTCCTTCCTTCCCTACAAGTTCAACCTTGCAATCAGGTGTTTAGCACCCACCATTGTGTCCTTCACTGTGAATTGGAGCGGATAATAAGGGACTTTTCTTCCACAATCTTCTTTGTCTTTTCCACATTCTGTATTGCTTATCTGAATTATACTTTTACATGGTCCTTTGTTTTGAAGCATAACACCTTAATATTTTCATACACTACCAAATCCCCACTTGTATGAGTGATATTCAGTGCTAACGAACTGGCATGAAATGCAATGAATTCGCCATTAATGGCCTCTATTATGGGGACAATTGCTACACTTACAGGTAATGACTTCTAAATTTCATTTTATTTGATTAGATGGTAGGAAATCCTCCATAATTAACTCTTTTAATCCCTAAATATCTTCCAAATTATTCTCTTCTCTAACTAAGTCAAGGCCTTGGGTTAATTGGAATTAGAATGGATTTCGGTAACTCAATATTGAACAAGGTTGTTACATGTTTAATCAACTCAATATGGTTACAAATAGCCATAATCTTGGAGTTGTTACATAAAATATTCTACGGATGTGCATAACAAAATAATAAACAAACTTGCAAGAATAGTTTGAAATTTGACAATAGTTATCACTCTAACTAAACTCCGTAGATAGTTTACTATAGTTTATTTAACCTAACTATGATGGATTAATTAATTAATCCAACATCGCTATTATGGATTAATTAATTAATGTAACATCACTTCCAAACACATCAGTCTTAAGAGTGCTAGAGATAATTTTGAAATGCCTAGCTTCACATTTGCAAGTGATTTGGTGAAAATATCTGCACGCTGATGTTGAGTGGGGCAAAACTGGAGCTGAATATCATGTTGCTAAACATGCTTGCATATGAAGTGGCACTGAACCTCAATGTGTTTCTTGCACTCATGGAACACCGGAATACAAACAAGTTGCAAAACATCTTGATTGTCACAGTACTTGATAGTTGGTTATTCCTTTTATGCTTCTAGTCCGACTATTATACGGCATAACAATATTACTTCGTAGATAACTCCACCTACTGTACCATATCCTGCCTCGGTGGAAGATTGAAAACTATGTGTTGCTTCTTACTTCCCCATGAAATCAGACCGATCCCTAAACAGAAACATATCCAAATGTGGATTTCCCATCATCGATTGCCTGGTCTGCATCCATGTATTCAATTGAGAAGAACTGATCATTCTTCTTGTACTCTAGACCATGCTCCATATTACCACAAACATACCTCAGTACTCACTTCGCTGCTTTATAGTGACTTAACTTTGGTGCCTGCATGAACTGTGAAAGATAACTGACAACATAGCTGATATTTGGTATGGTGTAGGTCAAGTAAATGAGGCTCCTAATTAATTTACAATAGAGAGTGGCACTCACTTGAGGAGATGGATTAGATTGACACAACTACAATCTTGTCTCAATGGATGTTGTGATGGGCTTACGATCCATTACCCGAAACTTTTTGAGCATAGTCTAAGCATATTTCATCAGAGACACAAAGATCAGTGTCTTGTTTGTTTGATACATCGAAACCAAGATAATAGTGTAGAAGCCTGAGATCGTTCACGTTGAACAATTTCTTAAATTCAATCTTTTTGCAATCTTTCTCACTGAATTGCGACTGATGGCCAAATCGTTGACCTACTACCTTCCCCTTGTTCTTTGAGGTAAATGTTTGGATCATATGGACTCCAATGGAATTCATGTTGCACAAGATGTTCATCTATCTTGATATACCATGCTCTGGAAGCCTGCTTGAGACCACAGAGAGATTTGATGAGTCCGCACACCTTTTGTTCTTGACAGGGTGTGATAAATCCCATTGGTTGGGTCATATAGACCTCCTTGTTTAGTCTTCATTGAGGAGAGCACTTTTTATACCATTTGATGGACCTTCTATCCAAATTGTGCAGCCACAGAAAAGACCATTCTAATAGTCTATGACTTCCTTCTAAGCATAGCCTTTTGCAATAGATCTTGTTGTACGCTTGTGTATATTGCCATTTGCCTTGTATTTTGTTTGTAAAACCAACTTACAACTAATGAACTTCTTCCTTGTTGGAAGATCAATAAGTTGCCATTTGTCATTCTTCATCACTGTGTGATACTTTGCATCCATGGTGTCTTTCCAAGGCTTAGACTCTAGGGCTTCTTGAACTCTCAAAGGTTGAAAAGTCTGAATACATGTGCTCATGAGGGCTAAAGTTCACCTCATCGTGGGACATGTATGAGTTCTTGGCCTTAAAGTTGAAGTTTAGGAGAATCCATCCAACTTCGTGTCATGTATGGTGCTGGTATACCACTTGGGTATCCATCGCGTACTACTCATGGATGTTGGTGTTGGAGGACCTTGTTGACCATCATCACCGCAACCATCATTCTCATTATTATTGTCATCATCATCATCACCGTCACCATTTTCATCATCATCATTAGAAGGGGTCATAAGAGCAATGACTGAAACATGTGATGGTGTGGAATGTGAGTCCACCTCACCCTTCTCATCTTTGTTGATATGAAACTTCCTATTGTTAGAATCCATGAGTTGGTACTCCTATGTCTCATTGTTGTATCTTTCAAGGATTTCTCATCCAATTCTTCCACTTCTTCTTTGGAATGTGCATGTATGTTGTGCAACCAAAAACATGAAGATGGAAAACGAAAGGCTTAACCCCCACCATGCTTCCTCCGAGTGACTCCATTGGGAGATTTGGTAGAGCATTGTTCAACAAGTAAATTGATGCATGAAAAACATTTGCCTCATATGGATGTTCCAAGTGGGAATCATTCAACATACAATGCACCATTTCCACAATGGTACGGTTTTGTCTCTCAACAACACCATTCCTTAGCGATGTGTAGGGAGTGGTCAATTGTCGCTGAATGGCATGCTGCTTCAGAAAAGTAGAGAACTCATTGCTGGTGGTCTTTTCTCAATCTTAATAGAGTACATGATTGCAATGACCATAATGTCGTTCCAAATGTGATTTGAAGTCTTTAAAGATTTGAAGTCTTTGGTCTTCATGCAACCGACCCACATCTTCCGTGTTGATTATCAACAAAGTTGAAAGTATTTGAACCGACTGACATTAGGAGTCGTGTCGGCACATATTGGTGTGCACCAAATCCATCAACTAGTTGAAATACTTCGCCTCAAAACTCTTTGACCTCCGAATCTGTTTAAAGGTTTTTAAGGCTCGATCTCGTGGTCTTCATGCGCAACATACCCACATCTTTTATGTGTGATTGTCAACAAAGAGTTAAAAAGTATTTGAACCCCTGACACAAGGAGTCAGTCCGCATAGGTAAGTGTGCACATATCGAATGGACCAATTGACCGATGATTACTAGAGCCAAGAGGATCTCATTGTTGTTTTCCAGCTAAGAATTGGAGCAAAGACCCTCAATCTTCTTTAGTGAGGGAAGGCCTCTCATCATGTCATGCCTACTAAGTGCAAGCAGATAGCCAATGCTAAGATGATTTTATTGCCAATGCCACAGGTGGCAAAATCATCAACTTTAATTGTTGAGGTTTGGTTGTCATTATGGCCAACATCAAGCTCAAACATTTTCCCCATGTCGAAGCAATACGCAACAATTGTTGAACTTTTGGATCTGTCTCGAATCAACCATAACTTCTCACCATCTTTATGATCAAATTTAATCTTAAGGTCATGCGATCCGGTGGTTGACCGATGGACAATAAATTCATTGTAAAACTTGAGCAAAAAGAACTTATGTAATCTTACAAAGCCTCATGTGCAACACAAACAAACTCGTCATCTTGAGAGTTATTTTCTTTAGTGATATTATTGTAAACAAGGAAAAATCACAGTAATGAAAGATACACAAACAATTTAGCAAACCTCACTGTAATCCTTCAGTGCAAACCTTAGTAAAGGTTGTAGAAACTTCGCCAGTGAACCTTGTAAATGGATGTGGGTGCTCTTGACTGTTCTCCAAACTTGGGACGTAGATTGCTACAAGCAGGTGAAAAGCTTCAAAATGCAAATCGATAGAGTTTACTTGCAAAACAATTCCAAGGGATTTGATAAAGAGTAAGCCTGCAATTTATAGAGGCAAAAATGGTTGAAAATTGGTTACAAGTGGGTGAATGCACATGCTAAAAATAACATTGGAGGAGGTCAGAGCATTCTCCGGGCATTTAGGGCTATAAATGAATTAATTGTAGAAGTTGCATCCGGAAAGGTGGTTGTACGTGCAATTGAATTGCCCCCACCTTTCTAGGATTCTAGAAGTGTAGTTGACTAGGCTTGGTATGTGGAGTTGATTGGGAATCTAAGTGGTAGTTGACTGAGAAGAGGATGTGGAGTCCAAGTGGAGTCCAAGTGGTTGTTTGAATGTGCACACTTAATTAATTAACCATTTAATTAATAAATGATAATTAACTTAAGACAAGGGGAAACAAGGGTACTAGGGATTAATTTAATTAATCCAAAGGGTGCAATGTATATGAATTAATCAATTTAATCAATTAATCACAAATGGGTGAATAACAAGGTGTATTAGGATAACATTGGGAACATGTGAGTAATTTAGGGGTGTCTACATTTTGCCCCTCTTTAAAGTGCTATTGCGAAGTAATAGTGCTTTAAGATAGTAGACATTTACGCATGCATTAACGAGTGTAAAGCGGTGAAGCTTTAGGATGCCCCAACAAATAGGAAGCGGTGAAGCATTTGGGTGCCCCAACAATTAGAATGGTAGAGGAATGCCCCCTCAGCCGGGTGGGCAACATCAGCAAAGTGGTGGACGACCATTGATAGCAAGATAGAAGGAAAACAACGGATTAAAACAAGGATGGGAAAGGACTGTGCTCGTAGCATGAGCTTCATTGGAGAATTATTTTAGAAACAACCTTATTTTTGTTGTTGCACAATAGAGTTGTCACCATGATTATAAAAGAATCAAGATGGTTAACCTAGGTGCGCGTAAACAAACACACACAAAGTAAAGATAAAATTGGAAAATAAAACCAATATATAGAGTAGGTGCAGGCATCGGGTTATAAAGAAACTAAGATGTAATTACACTACTTGCAAGTGGTCCAAAAAAAAGCAAACACCAACAATGCAACACAGTCGAAAAAGAAGACAATCAACTATTTCCCCAATGCATGCCACTATGATGATTAAGTAGATGTAGATGCTCCCAAGTGGGAATAGGATCGACTAGAAGAGCGGAGCTAAAACGACTCCTTATGACTCTCTTGTCATATCCGTTGTCAGGCAAATGATTAGAGTTGGGAATTGCCCAGCGAAGTTATATCGCGAAGGAAAAACAATTTTGTGACTTGCCCCAACAAGCAGAGTTAGCATATCATGCAAAGGGAAGAAAGTGATAGTTGTAAGATTGAACGATCACTAGGGTAATAGATAAAGGTATGACGTTTATCAAGATTGTATTGAGATGTTGAAGGATTCACTTCAAGGGTTTTCTAATTGTAGGATTTCTATGATAAGTGAATGTTTGTTCGAAAGTTGTAATGTTTTTGTTTTTATTTGAATTTTTGAAATATTTGATTTTTTTTTTTGAGTTTTGACAATATTTGAAATACAAACGCCAAGAAATACAAGCAAACATGAATAAACAATAAAAAGAAAAACATTCCATGGTTTAAAGAAACCAGGAGGAAAACACAACTCATGCAAATGACAAAAAGACACAAAACAAGCAATGAAAACAAACCCAATATGAACAGAAAGAACCACACCAAAGTTATATATGGACTGAGATGCGAATAAATGTCCTGCAATTGGTCTACAAAAAAGGTAAATAAAGTACAACAAAATAACAAATTGAAAGAAGCAAAAGCATCACCACAATGTTGGCAAACTGCAATAGGACAACACAATGTGCAAAAAACGACGTCTAATGATACTCCAAATGTGTTCCACATTGAAGAACTAAACAGATTTGAATGCCCCCAAGCAATAGCTTAGAACGCGAGAGGATTGAATTGGGCCGAAAAGCAAAGTGATACTTATATACTCCAAAAGATACTCTTGTCGGATCCCATTGAAGTTTGATATTTAATTGGATTAAAATGTAAAATCCAAATGTGCCCCAAGCAAAGCTATATTGCGAAAGGGTAAATGATTGCCTTGAGCATAGATATACACCATAGGCAATAAAGATGATTGTCAAAAGATGATCTGGAATGATCATGAGAAGTGCCGTCAAAAGGCAAAATTGTTGAATTGTGTTACACAGTTGCTGAAAGTTGGTCAAACATTATCAGAATGTTTTGATTGTGGTAGTATAATGAGGCTTGATCAAGCCTTTTGAAATAAGGGTTTTTTCAATTTGAGTTCCCTTTTCGATAACTTCCTCAAAGTTATTGAGGCAGTGCATCTGCATGTGAAAGGACAACTCGTCGTTAAGGTTAGGGATGAAGATGCTAACCATTTGTTTTTCAGGGATTGAACATGGGAATCGACTTGCAATTCCTCACCATCGTTGTAGGATTGTGCAAAGCTCTCGTTAGAATGTTGTTTGGCATTGCACACAAATCCATCATGGTTATTTTAGAATCAAGGTTAAAAGAGAAGTGTTTGACGAACTTCTCAAAGAAGATCCGCGAAGGTAGAGATAGATCCCTTTGGAAGGTGTAAGAACCAGTCCAAAGCTTGTCCACCTAGACTCTTAGGAAAGAGGCGTAAGAGAAAGATGTCGTTATAAGCCACCTCTTGGCATGCCATGAAAAATTCCTTGACATGCTCTCTAGGATCGGTTTTGCCCTTGTATTTGTCAAATTTGGGCGTCTCGAAAGAGCGTGGGAAGGGTATGCGTAAGATGTCCATGTCGAAAGGGTATGGACACAATTCATCAAAGTTGAATTGTTTACGTTGTTTTTGCATGCCCGAAATGGTGTCTTTCATCATTTGCCACTCTTGAGCAAATGGTGAATTAGTTTGTGGGATGAATGGTGATTTATCATTCAATGACGTTTGTGGTTCTCGTTATTAGTCGCGAGAATGATTTTTGAATGTGTCGTCACTTTTCGTTGTATGTTCAATACCTTTGGTATCGTTCTGAGTGACTGCAGAGGATAGGTGAGCCAATTGTTTCGCCATTGTGTTGATTTGATCAAACAAGGCTTGGTTGGGATTAGAGGATGAAGCATTAGATTTGCCTTCATCATCGATGTTTGTTTTACTTGGTCCTTTGTCGTCATGTTTATTTGATTTAAGTGGTGGACCCTTAGGGGATTTTGGTTGCACTTTTAAGGCTTTTAATTTATCCTCATCAAAGTCTGAGGGGAATCTTGCTCCCATTGCAAGAAAAGATGAAGAAAGAATTGGTCCTTATTTTGTCGTAAAGTGGCATCGATAGAAAGGTTTTTAAGTTGGTCATTGTCCTCTTCATTAGAGCTGATATGGAAAGGGTTTCTTTCCTCTCGTCGAAAAGGAATATAATCATGATGTCGTGTTCCCACCATTGTTGAAAGAGGGAGAAACAAGATGTGTGGAAAACTCAACCTTTAACAAAGTGTATGCTAATATGGAAGAGGGAAGAAGATGAAAAGCTCACCCTTAGCGAAATGAGTGCTAAGAGGGAAGAAGCGAAAATGGTTAGTTGATTGCCCATCTCTTAATCAAAATGAGAGTTAAGAGGAAAGGGACTAGATGAGGTTAGATGTGCTCTACTCATTAGCAAAAAAAGAATGTTTAAGATAGAAGAGACTTGACGAGGTGAACCCGGTCAACTCTTAATAAAGAACAAGTGATAAGAGTGACAAAGAGATGTGAAAAGGTTAACTCCTTACACGATGAGTGTTAAGAGAAACGACAAAAGAGGGGACTTCTGCAATACTTAGCAAAATGAGTGATGCTAAGGGGAAGAGACGTAACAAAGTGAACGCGATCACCTCTTAATCAAAATGAAGGATACGAGTGACATCAAGAGGATGGACTTCGCAACACTTAGCAAAATGAATGATGTTAAGGTAGAAGATAGATTGAGATGTTAGTTTAGATGATTCTTTACAAAATGAGTGTTAAGAAAGATGAAAAGGTTTGATAAAGCTTTCGCAACTCTTTACAAATGAATTGAAAGAGGGAAGAGGCAAAAGAAGGTTAGTGTACTCAACTTGCATGAAAAGGAAGTGCGACAAGAAGAGACTCAAAACACGATGGGCGATGCTCATCTCTTAACAAAATGCGTTAAGGGAAAAGACTTGGGAAAAATTGATGAATGATGTCAACTCTTAACAAAAAGTGTGTTAAAAGAGAAGACACAACAAGGAAGTGGGAGTACAAAAGAACGAAAAAATGAATGTCGTCACATGAAGTGAATAAACGAAGATGAAAAGCTCTAAGTCTCACAAAAGTGGAGAGAAGAGACAAGGGAAAAGTGATTAATTAATGATCTCAAATCAAAGAAAAGTGAATGCTTTAAAGAGAGAAGTGATGAGGATGTCGTCAATGCAACAAAGTGATTAAAAAGTGCGATAACGTAAGATGATCGAAGCGAGATAGAAGAATGTCGTTAATTCAACAAAGTGAATGTGCAATGTGACGATGTAAGGTGATGAGAGAAAGATAGTGAAAATGTCGACAAATCCACAAAGTGAATGTGAAATGCGACGATGTAAGAATGGGATATGCTTAGTGTTCAACAAAATAATGTTAAACTTAAGACTTACGACAATGAAAGATCAAGGTGATCAAGAGAACATCAAAACTTAGATGAAAATGAAAGTACTCAAGTGCGAATATGGATGTCCACAACTCAAGACTTAGACACGTGTACAAAGCGACAAGATGGATGAGAGAGAAAACATGAATGACGAAAGTGAAACACAAATGTGTAACATGCGAGAAAAATGAAAAGTGGTGAAGTGAAAGTTTGGGCCTCTACCTTAAATTGGCTTGACAAGGCATGGCTTCCTAGGTGGTTCACTCAACTAGGTGTCAATAGTATACCCGAGTGAGCGTGACTCTATTGCTAGCTAACGACTTTACTTTACCCCCTTTGAAACCCTGAGCAAAGATCTTGCTCAGAATGAATCACATTGGGGTTGCCCACTACTACTCCGTGACTCTAACTCACAAGGCTTTACTAGTCAGTTGGGATAAAAGGTGCCCGTTTCGTCAACTAGTTCCCTCAATGTGCTGACTACTTTGGGGTTCCTGTGGTAATCCTCAAAAGAGTTTTATGGCTTATGCCAAGGCACTTCCCATAGTTATGTAGACGGGTTTTAACCCTTATCCCGAACCTGCAAATATAGTGTGCAAAAATGTTAATTTTATCTTGTTTATCCACAATTTTTTGCACACAAAAAATTAGTAGTTTGGAGCTCACGAGGAAAGGCAACCTGCAGTTAGTAGTTTTAAAGTGTTTTTGTTTTCAATCTTCGTGAGAGCAGTCCCGCAAACAAGGATTAGAAAGTTCACCTGAGGTAGGTAGAGGCCAAGACGATAGAAGCAAGTTCACATTTTTGATTTCCTAGATTGCTTAGAAAGTGCAAGGAAAGAACATACACGTGAACAAGCTTTGATTAAGAAAAATGTTAATTCCCCCAAAACAAAAATAAAAACCGATCACATTTTTGATTCCCAAGATCACTTATAAAAGCGCAAGGAAGAGCATACATGTGATCACACAATGATCGATCTCACCAAAAAAAAAAAAACGACAAAGGAAACATAAGAAAATACGTTACAAAGTGTTAGCCGACGGTGCAAAAATGTTTAAACGTGTATAAAATGGTTTAAAAAAGGATAAAACTTGGACCAAAACGTCCAATAACCTTAATTTAGCAACTTTCACGATTAACCCATTACGGTAAAAGTGACGAAAATGAGAAGGAAAGGGGCCCAAACGTGGAAAAGTTAAGAAACTATCCCAAAAGCGAAAATAAAGTGGATTTGAAACGCCGAATATCCTCGCAAAATCAAGCTTCGACGATTAATCCATTTGATGAAAAGCGACGAAAAATAATTCTAAAAAAGTAATTTAAAGGTCCTAATTGTGTATTTAAAAGTAAGATTACCAAAATAAAATATAATCTAAAGTTTAGAAACGAAAATATAATCTACACTTTTAAATAAGGGAAAATGAAATAATTAAAATATAAGCTAAAGATAACAAAGGAATAAGTTAATGTGATCCGAATGGAAAGCTATAGTTTTAATATGAAACTAAGCCTATAAAATAAACTTTATAAATGAAACTAAACTAAACTAAACTTAAGCAAGAATAAAAGAAAAATAAAAAAGAGCGTAGGTTAAATGTGAATCCGTTGAAACAAAACCTAAACCAAATGCATGTGAGGCAAACAACCCGAGAGTTGGGTAAGTGGTTTTGTTTTGCATTGTATTGCCATTGTGGTTGGTTGGGCGAGCTATGGCGGCGAGGAGACTGGGAGCAGCTCGGTGCTTGGAGGAGTGTTTACGTGGTCTCAGGGAGAGGGATGTGGCGGGAATGCTTGCAAGATAGGCCGAGGGGAGGGAGAGCTCATGGGGGAGGGTGATCTGCTCGGCTGGGGAAGGCGATCGACTCGGGGTGTGCGAGTAGAGAGCGGGGAGAAATCGGGGAGTATTTGGGGGAGTGGGGTGAGTGGGAGGGAGGGTCAACGAGTTGGCTCGCCAGAGATTGTTGTCGCGGGGCTCGGGGGGCTAGCTGTGTGGGGGGCAGGAAGGGAAGTCGAGTCGTCGGGGAAAGGGTTGGGGCTTGTGGGGTAGAGTCTGGGGGAGTCGGAGTGGGAGATGGGGGTCCGAGACCGGGGGGGTGTTAGGCAATGTGGTTCGGCCGAGTTGGGTGAAATGGGTAGTTAGGGGGTAGGGTAGTTGGAAGGGGAGGGGGTGTGAGGAGTTGCTTGGCCGAGCCGGGGGTAGGGATATGGGAGTCCTGGGACGGGGGTTTGGTAAGTCCTAGGGTTCGACAGGGGTGTTAGGATGTGGCTCGACCGAGCTAGGATAGGTAGGGGGTAGGGGATTTGTTAAGGTTTTAACAATTTTTGTTTTTTTTTTTTTGAATAAAAATCTAATCTTTGCTCATTATTTTTGTGTGTGCGCAGTATTACTACAGAGACCTAAAATTTATTGCAAAAAAAACAAATTTCTGCACTAAGAAGACTTTAAATCAGCAGAAAATGAGAAAATTAGTAAACAACAAATATGTTATTTTTACTTTTACTTCATCTTAAAAATGCAAACTCTTGCTGCTCCCAAATGCTCCAAGAACAATGCACACAACAATACAAAAACACCAAAAACACACCAATAACGAAATTAGACAAACAAAAATGAAACAAAAATGGAAGAGGGATGCGAGTCCCACCAAGCGTGCCAAAATGTAAACAAGGAAAAATCACACAGAATGAAAGATACACAAACAATTTTGCAAACCTCACTGTAATCCTTCAAAGCAAACCTCAAAAGGTTGTAGAAACTTTGTGAACCTTGAAACGGATGGGGTGCTCTTGAATGTTCTCCAAACTTGAACGCAGATTGCTACAAGGCGGTTGAAAAGCTTCTAATGCAAATTGACACGGTTTACTCGTAAAACAATTCCAAGAGATTTGATAGAGTAAGCTTGTAATTTATAAAGGCAAAAGTGGTTGAAAATTGGCTACAAAGTCATGGTGAATGCACATGCTAAAAATAACATTGGAGGAGGTTACGGTAGTTTGGGCGAAAATGAATTAATTGAGGAAGTTGCATCCGGAAGGTAGTTGTACGTGCATTGAATTGCCCCCACCTTTCTAGGATTCTAGAAGTGTAGGCCCGAGTAGGCTTTGTATGTGAGTTGACAGGGAATCTAAGTGGTAGTTGGTGAGATGAGGATGTGGAGTCCAAGTGGTTGTTGAATGTGCACACTTAATTAATTAACAATTTAATTAATAAATGATAATTAACTTAGCACAAGGAGGTTAACAAGGGCATGAATACTTTAGGGGCATTTAGGGGTATTAATTTAATTAATCCAAAGGGTGCAATGTGTATGAATTAATCGATTTAATCAATTAATCACAAATGGGTGAATAACAGGGTGCATTAGGATAACATTGGGAATAGGTGAGTAATTTAGGGGTGTCTACAACTACCATGTTGTTGTTAGATATTCTTTTTCCATTGGGACTACTTTGGACTAGGTCTTGTTTGTTATATTGTGTTTCTTGTTGCTTGGATGACCCATTCAAATGTTGGAGTTATGTTCACATTAGGTAGTAGATTATTTCTTTCCTACCTAGTTTCGATTGTGTTCACACTAGTTAAACTCATTATAGGGAGTTTTTAATCATTTAACAAGTTGTTTTCCTATCTAACAACTTTGTTTTATGTATTCACATTTGTTGTTATTTAGTTACAACAAAATTGTTGTTCACGTGTTAATTCCTAGTTGTGAATAACAAACCGTAAAGCCTATTTAATAAGCACTATCATAAAATAATAGATTGAGCGGTGAGAGTAATATAATAATTTGTGTGTGTTGCTTTGTTCTCATGGTGTGTTCTGGGGAGATTCAAGGTGTGCGTATATCAAATCAAGGCTTAATCCCTCATCGGTTCCCGCTAGATCTTCATGCTCATCCTCATATGGTATCAAAGCCACAGAGGCAAAAAAAAACACAAATCTAATTCCACTTTGTAGAGTTAATTTGGTGATTTGCAATGAAGGAGTTCATGGTTAATTCAAAGGTTGTTTGATGAGTTGCTCGGCCTAAATATGGCCTTCATGAGCTACACAGACTTCACCGAACTCCCTCGCATTCACTTTTTCTCTTCTAAAGGATTCGCTCGTACAAATACTCCCATTGCAACTTGTACTTAGATCCCCAACCTCAGCACTATTTGAACTTGTTTCCGGTCCATTCACTTGGGTTCCTTCCCAATGGACTCCTCCCTTCCTCGTCCCCTGTCCTTGGTTCCGCCATGGCTCATCCTCGTCCTTGGTTCTTCGCCGGCTCATCCCTCTCCTCGGTTCCTCACCGGCTTAGGCTCTCCACTCATTTGCTTATGCCGACACTTATGTTTATTCCTACACGGTAATTGTAATGCCCAAGATTTCACAACCCAAAATCAACACTAAAACCATGGTAATTTTTTTGGTGTTAGTTATTAATGCACTATAACACAACTTGAGGTTTGATGGTTTCAAGATCCACACCAACGTGCCTTAGTGCACGAACACAAACCATGATGCCAACATTCCCTTCTTTAAGAATCCTAGAGGGAGAAAGTGGTGGCACAACTATAAGCCAAGCTATGTGAGGTGGAAGAGTCCATGGCTCAAAGCTCAAGATTCATTAAACACATTTAACAGGGATAACCAACAGTACGATTCATAAAGAGATGTCGCATTGACCTCAAGAGAGCGAACAAAAACAATACCGTATACCATAGGAGGAATAGGTTAAGGCCTTTTTCCACCATGAACACATTTTTTCCCGCAATTTACACCTTGTTTTGCTATAATCCGCTTGTTTAAGCAATTCTTTAAATTTCATACTGCGCTGCTCACAAGTAGGTACATTATCATGAGTAAGGCAACATCAACAATGCCCATTCGCTTCATGCTAGTGAACTCAATACGATGATATATCTAAAAAAAGACGACTAAAGACCTTAGCACCCATATACATAGGTTCCATGATTGGTATTCCGTCATTATTAAATTACCTCTATGTTAAACACATTGTATTAAACCACATGTAATGCTTAATAGAGTCTTGCGTTATCCTATGTAGATCACGAATATTCTCCCCATCATAATGCTAAATCACAGTGGAAACACTCATATCCTTCTAGTTATATTACCATCATGCCAAGCATTCTAAAAATTATTGTTTTATTTAAGGTTCGCACGAGTCTTATAACACTAGCAAAAAGCAGGAATTCATGTTCCCAAGAGACATGTCCCAATATGGACATGATTCATTTAACTGTTGTTAAACACTATAATCTTGATCACCCACTCCAAGAGACGAGGAAAATTCATTTTATGCTGCGGATCGAATGTATCTGGTATAATTTGATAGTTGTAAAGGACCACATGTTTTACATAGATGATCATATAATAATTGATGAATCCCAAGGATTCTCCATTTACATATTTCTCACTTCATTAAGAATGTGCACTTTCTAGTAGTAACCCTCATTATGTTCAAACCCTACCACCATTAATTTTCATAGCTTCAATAGTAGTTGATAAGAGTTACATGGAACTCGAGCTCAAGTTTGGGTTTCTCGTGCTCAAGGCACATGTTTCTTCATAAGAAAATTATTTCACTTTCCTTAACTTCAAGGGGGTTTAACTTCAAGTTAACAAGATAGCTCAAGTATACTTACTTTTCCAATAACCTCCTAGTTGACACAATTTTAGAGATGTAAGTCAATCACAAGTACCATCCACAAAGGCACCTTAAGAGGTCCTAAGCTTAACTTAATCCCATTTACCCTCAAGAGGATTATAGCCTACGACGGGGTCAATTCCGGATAAAGAAGCACCCGATATTTCATATTTATTTAGACATCCTAGGAGCCCTTCTACACACTTACCATTAGGGTGCCCTAAACTTAGGCTCATAAGCATGATGAGGGAGCATTGAGCTCTAAGGAAAGTACTAACAACAATTAACTCATAACTCTTTCCTTCATCTAACCATGCCTTGTATTAAACACAAGGGAAGCTTCATAGGATAACCACAAAGATACTAAATATACATATAATAATAGACCAAAATCTCACATACCAAGCACAATGTTTCTAGAAGCACGACCCCCAAGGCTAGGGGAATTAATTAGTTTGGGCCAACTAAGGTATATTAGGCGATCACGTCTAAGGAGAGACAAAAATAGATAGAAGAAAACCCCAAGGTTTCCTCAATTCTCAAAAATATGCCCTTACCCAGAAGGGTAAAATAGAGCCACGCGTAAGATTGGGGTGCTAAGATGTTATAAGGCAAGCTAAACCCAACCGTGTTCTCTAGGTAGGACAAGGTGGGCTTATCAAATATGTCATCCTTCCAATTTGGTTCCATAAGCACTTAGTTACCCACTAGAGTTTTAGGGCACAAGTTAGGTTGAGAGAAGAACTCATTAAGTTTTCTAATATTTTAAGTGTTTTGAACTTACTACCAACCAATGTACAACACACGCCAAAATACCATAATAATAATTAGGCACATTTCTTATTTACAGGACAAGTCACATCCGTTTTTAATGACATTGGTACCCAATCCTTCTCAAATATCGTAGTAAATGTTTAATAGATCCATTTTCAGCGTCACCCTCAATACAATGCCGGATATGCTATAAAGTAATCTTGTCATCTTCTTTCAAACCTTTAAATAAGTACATTAGTTTGTTAACAAGTTTTGAAATACATCTTGCCATAATGATTCATGCACTAACAATAGAGTTCCCATACATCAGATCACATTACATATGCACGTAAGTCAATTTCTTTTACTATACAAACCATACAGGATTACATCTAAATATGAAAGCAATGTCTTTCCACCTTTGAAGGACAACCATGCTAGAAAAACCATATACATTATTAACACTCAATTTAATCAATTATTCTATTTTGCCATGCTACCTGCAACTTGTAAAACCATGTAGTCATGGGTCAGCGACACACACTGGCATGGATCCACCCCTCCCATCTAACACGCTAACAAAACTCCCAAATCAATTCAAAGTTAGAGAGAGAATAAAATATTCACTTTCCATACTTATCAAATCAAAACAACTTTTCAAGTTTTAGAGAGGTTAGAGAGAGAAAACACACATTTTCTTTTACACAAGTAACCCAATACATTTCCATGATCGAGAGAGGGTGAGAGATAGCACAAACATTTTTTTGATTCATAACATTCAAGTTTCAAAAGCTTTTCAGAGTAACACCAAGTTCTATTACTTCTAACATTGTTTTCGTCTCCCTAGCTGCTACAAGAGTCTAGGTAAAGGTGCCAAATCACGCGATTCTCACTTTCCATTAACAGTCTTGTTTAAGTGTACCAAACCACGTATTTCTACTCATCATACGTATTTCCAAACATCACATCAGTTTTAAGCATCGAGCGAACCTTATAGAGTCAACGCGGTTCCGTGGGGCTTTGTTGCGTTGTTGTACAAATTAGCCCAAGTGGCCATGGAATGGGCCCGCAAAAATGATACAGACCCCCAATTGGAATAATTAATTGCTCTACCCTATTCTCTCGCTTATACAAAGAAACACATGAAATAGACAGAATCCAAAATTGATCACCGAGGCCCAAACTGCAACAATTATCCAGAGTTGGTTGAAAACAACCGTTTGCCCTCCAACAAACTAAGCCAAGTGGGCTCAAACGGATGCACATAATGCGCTTTTCGAAGGTGACGAGTAGAACGAAATGCGCTATGCTATTCTCCATATAGCAACAAAGAGGTTTGCAGGGTCAAATTTTTCTTCTAGAGATCCGTAGACACAAAATATGAGGTTTCTAGAGGTTTCGGTCATAGGCAAATGGTTGCTCCCAGCAAACTGTTTTCTGAAGTGGCTGGAAACCCACTTCGCATCAACAACTATCTCGGCGATTTTTCTAGGTTGGAAAGGGGTTACCATATGACATGAGAGAGGTTACAAAAGTTTGAAAGCCAAAGTGATGTTTAGAGACGCGTCTTGTGCGCCAGTTTGGAGCGGCGTCTATCACAATTTGAGGGCTGTTTAAAAATTGTCAGTTTGCATTATAAAGCGTGTTTATCAATCCAATTTGGCTATTATAGGACGTGTACTAATAGTGCACATGCTACAAGTTTGTTTTGGTCAAGTTTAAGGTCTAGTGTTTTGACATGCCATCCAACCCGACTATTCATGACTCTAGTTTTACATGGTACGGAAAATTGTTTTATGAGGTTATAATGTGATTTAGTAACAAAACATCCAAAATAATCTTAATTCCATATTTACTTTTAAACTATTATAACGGAACGAGAATTTAAAAGCAAGTATAAAGGAGGATTGAATCCATGCCTGAAACGGGTTGGCGAGCAAGAGTTGAGGAGTTTGACATAATATATGCTAGATGCATTTGCTTGAGAGGGTTTTAAAGCCTTTTCGTCACACCCATTTTGTGCATCTCTCGCAACCATTGTGGTCCATGAAGATGCACCTCTTTGTGGCATTCTTTTGTGAAATCTGACTTTACTTCTGTCACTACTAATTTTGCAAAAAAGTTTCCAACGCCTTTCTATAACTCCATTTTGATTATCTGGTTCAAAGGAAGAGTTGTTGAGAATAATAATGACTCCATATTCAGATGTGCTCTTCAAGCACCCAACAAACACATCCACACAGCCACCACAATTTTAAATGGTACCTTAATGATAAAGTTTAGAGTTTCCTCTATCCACTATGCTTGGAAGATCTACAAAACCGTTTCAACAACCACTTTGCGAGCATCCGTAAACATTGCAGGTCTAGAAAAGATTTTTTTTTCGGATCCAGAACTTGTACTAAGTGATGTGGACCTGGAAGAAAAAATAAAATGATATTTATTCCTCTGCCACCATAGAGAGAAGTTGGAAATTGTATTTGGATTGTTAAAACATGCCCCTGAAGCAACTCTTGAAGTTTTCAAGAACCTCAGTGTATGTGTTGATTGCTATGCTACAACCAACTTTGGCGCAGACCTGGAGGATGCTAGCAGAGGCTTGGAGTTTGGCTTTACATCTGCCACGTGCGTTTGCTTGAAGGTTTCAGGGCCTTTTCAACAAACCCATTTTGTGCAGATCCAACAAACAAATCCATGCAACCACCACAGGTTTAAATGGCCCATTAATGATAAAGTTTGGGATTTCCTCCTGGTAGTAGGTGCGGTCAACAATTTTATGACTTGATTCGCTTTTTCCAGGTGCCATTGCAGTATTGGCCACCCACGTTCCCAAAGCCTGCACGGCTACCGCTAACAAAACAAAAATGAAGCTTCCATGGGCGGAGTGCATTCCATGAGCCCCACTTCTTTCAGCCATTTTGCAAACAGTTCACATGCCAGGTATACTCCCATGTTTTACATACAACTCTGCTGTAACACTTGCAACAACAGATAAAATACCTCATCCATTTTACTTTAATGGACATCCATGCCTATTTTCTAAGCTCCCATTTTAGACGCGGACTGGGAAATACACCACAAGGGCAAAAGACTGGGTTTAATGCCTCGAAACCCCCCTGAAAACCCTTGTTTGGTGCCCAATCACATCATACCTGCACTGCTGCGCATTTGCCTGACTAAACTGACCTGGTCAGACTGGCACGAGTTGGGAGGGAGGAAAAACAGTAAAAGTTGTGGGGTTTGGCGATTCGACCAGTCAAATGCATTTGTGAGAAGTTTTCAATCCCCTTTTCTATAACCAAAAATCATTTTCATCTGATAAAGCTCCTAACAATATTTAATTATTATTATCTACTTTTGCACCATATAGACGTGCCTTTTTATTGGAACTCAATCACGGATCAACTTAACTTCCAATTGCACGTCCCTACCCTTAACACCTATTGCGGTGCTTGATAAGAGATTTACAAATTTCGACTTGAAGAGAGTTCGTTCAAGTAGGCTTGGCATAACATGCCATCTTTAATGGGGACACCAACCCAGATCGAAATAATTCACGAGGATAAGCCCACATCAACCTCCGTCCAAGTTGAGGTGGCATGGGGCATTACAATAACACAACAAATCTGTGTTTGTAGAGCAGCGGATTATTTGTTCTTTGTTGTGCACGGCCCCGACAAATATCACTAGATCTTATTATTTCTCTAGATAATACAGTCTGTGGCTTTGAACGGCTCGCCAGTCTGAATCTATTCAAAGCTCATACGCCATCTCTCCTCTCCCTTGTCTCCATTCAACCACACGGTGGTCACAAAATAAATATCCACAAAGCTAATCAACTTACTTGCAACCCTAAAAGGCAAGTAAGAGCTCCAATTTTTATAAAAAGCTATTCACATGTTGACAAGGCTAAATAAAATTACTGCTGACATATATTTGAGTTGATTTATAGACCTATTGGTTTAAACGAGGAAATTAGAGCTTAGAGGTTAATGGTTCAAGACTTGAGCAATATTTTTATAAAGGGTTCACAAATTTAATTTGTTTACATATAAACTAGCTAATGCTACTGGTTGCAGTGGTATGTAGACCGATTGGTTTGAGAGCTATGTGAGCTCTCTCTAAGTGGTTCCGTTCAAATCCCTTGAGGGATTAAGATTTTTTGCAACGGAACTCACAAATCTTAAAGGTTAAGGAGCCCATTTGCTTATTGATATGGTTGAAGTGCTAAATAACGCTATTGGCAAATAAACTTTGGGAGACCGCTCCCTCTACTATAGGTCAATGGCTCAAATTCCCTTGCCTATATATATTTTGCAAAATAAAAAATTGAAGAGAAGCAGAAAAAGGATTTTTATAAACTGGAATATAAGAGGGAATATTCTGTGTAAAACAAAAAAAAATCAAAGGAGATTTATTCAAAAAAGCTATGTTACTCGGAAATGCCAACTAGGGCAGCATACCCATGTATTGATGTATCAGGTCCTAGTACTGGCTGAAAACATTTCCGAAACTCCAAAACAGTCCTGCACTCCGAGCCGTACTTGGGACATTTCTGTACCACTTCAGGCTGTACTTGGGGTGTTTTCTGTATTGTTCTACCAATGATTTTGTTTTTAAATGCCCAAAAATAAACTTGTTACTTCTGTTTCAGCAGTACTTTAAGGAAAATCTAGATGATATATTCTAGAATCTAGATTATAATCATGTACATATGAAAATTTAAGCATGTTGAATGTTTTGAACTTTCATGAATACAAAGTATTTTAAGTGTTTTATCTTTTATGGACAAAAATGAGTATTATGCATTTTTTTATATATATTTATATTTTTTAATAATATATTGTACGGACATTTCTGTGCTGTTTCGTACCCAAGGGTTTTTTGAAAATTGTTGTTTCCGCGATTCGAATCTGTACCTGTTTCTTGACAACCTAGAAAAAAGGGGATAGTTTTTTTTTGAAGATAACCACTTTGAGGGCATTTTTTTGTTGATCGGTGATGTCTAGGACATTCTTCTCCTCCAGTTCCTTTACTTCCACATTCGCAATGGAAAACAAGTTGTCTGAACCCTTGAACTCGTCTAAATATCATGCCTAGAAACCAAAGATGAGACAATTGCTTGATTCCAGAGGCCCCATGGAGAGTGTTTCAAGAGAATGTTCCTACCTTCACTTTATAGAAGGATACGTATGCCTACGTGTGTAAGTAGGACAAAGCATTCAGATTGATTGTGGCTTGAATGTGTCTGAGAGTTTGTAGTTTCACATAGAGGAAACCAAAACTCCAAAAGAGGTATGGGAAATCTTTGAAAAGCTCTTTGGTAAAGTCAATGAATTTAGAATACTTCAATTAGATACAAAGTTGAATGCTTGTTCACCCTCTGATTTTCCGTCTATTGAAGAATTTCTGTTAAAATTCAAGTCACTTAGATCACAACTAAAAGCTGGTGGTAGAGAAAAGAAGGATGATGAATGTATAATTTTGATTTTGTCTAAATTAAAAGGTCCTTATAGTGTGTTTGCATCCACATTTTACTCCACAATGGATGCTTTAGAAGAAAATTTCAAAATGCCTACTTTTGAGCTATTTTGTGAAAGGCTTACTCGTGAACAAACAAAATTGCGAACTTTGGATGCCTTACCTAGCTCAAGTCATGCACTAGTGGCAAATTCCTCTAAGGAAAATGGAAACCACAACCAAAATTAGGACCTCTTCTAGTAGAGTCAAATAAGCCTTCTACAAGACCTCTAAACCTTTAAATTCTGGCAAGTCTCAAAGTTTTTCAGAAAAAGGTTTATGACCCTTGTCCATATTGTAGCAAAACTAATCATCCTGATTACAAATGCTATAAGAGAATAGAAGCATTGGAAGCAAAACTGAAGCAACATAAAATTGATGTTCCTTCCTCCACAAATATAGGAAAGGAAAAGCTCTTTCTGCTAGGGCTTGTTCTCCTATGATAGATAGATGGATTTTTTATTTTGGTGCTTCTCATCATCTAACTCACTCATGTGGTTTGTTGAGTTCTCTTTTTGGTTGCAACACTTCTTAGATAATCATGGGAACTCTTCAAAAGTTGATGTTTTGGGATCTAGTTCTGTGCAAATGCAAAATGGGTGCATCAATGATGTACTCTTGGTACCTGAAATTTCATCTAATTTGTTGTCAATTTATCAAATTTGTAATTTTGGTTCTAGGAAAATTGTGGAGTTTACTCCACAAAGTGTTGTAATTAAAGAATTATTTAATCCACAGATGTTGTAGCTACAGGTGTGGTGGACCATCGTTCACGCCTTTATGTATTTGATAAGTTTGATACCTCTATAGGGTCTTCACTTGTTGCTCATGTTGACACAATGAGCAAACTATGGCACAAATGCTTTGGTCACTTGAATTATAGGTATTTGCAGCAGCTGAGCTTGCAAAAAATGGTAAAAGGGATTCCTAAGGTCTCTAGTTGTGATGGTGTTTCCCAGATGCATGCTTGGAAAACAACATCAGATCCCTTTCCAAAGGGACAAGCTTCGAGAGCTAAGGCTCCACTTGAGTTAGTACATAGTGATTTGATGACTTTTCCCACTAGGTCATTTTCTGGTGCAAAATATGTACTAACTTTCATTGATGATTTCACTCGAAGGACTTGGGTATTTTTTGCAGTATAAAAGTGAAGTGTTTGAGAACTTCAAGGCCTTCAAGGCTTTTGTTGAGAAGCAATTAGGACTTTCATTGAAAAAGCTCACATGCAATGGGAATATATAAGTAATGCTTTTCAGGATTTTTGTATTGATCATGGTATTCTGCATCAATACACAATACCTTACACCCCTTAGCAGAATGGAGTAGCTAAATGGAAAAACATAAACACTCAAGGAAATGGCAAATTGCATGATATAGTCCAAGGACTTAGCACCTGAGTTCTAGGTTGAAGCAGTAAATTGTGCAAATTACATCCAGAACTACATTCCCCACAAGGTAGTGTGAGACAAGACTCTGAAGAAGCTTGGTCAAGTGAAAAACTTGATGTTTCTGGATTTCGTGTCTTTGGAAGTAAGGCGTTTGCATTTGTTCTTGATGATAAGCGCAAATCTATGGAGAAGAAGAGCCAAGAGCTCATTTTTGTTGGTCATTGTGAGGATGTGAAGGCATATCACCTCCTTGATCCCATCACACATGATGTCTTGTTTCGACAAGATGTTAGAGTTGATGAGAATCTCATCTCTTTGGAGCCAACTTATGAGTCTTCTCTATCATTGAATTCACTTCTTTTTCCTAATAGGGAGGGTATAATTCCTGATATTGATGATGACATGCCTAATGATCCTGCTGTACCTGCTCCTGCACAAAACATGCCCAAGTGGGCAAAATCTACTTTGCAAGCAATTGGCTCTTTGTGGGTGATCCTTCTGATCCTCATCGCACTTAGTCTGAGAACTTTTGGTACTGCTCTTATGAGCCAAGCAATTTTATTGATCCAATATTGTTTTTGAGGCAACAAATAAACTTGAGTGGGAAGCTGCTATGCAAGATGAGTATTTTTCACTCATGAAGAATAACACATGGGAGTTAGTGCCTCTTCCTAAGGGAAGAAAACTTGTGCGTTGTAAATGGGTCTATAAGACCAAATATGCAGCAGATGGTTATGTAGATAGCTAAGGGGTTCTCATAAGTCAAAGGGGTGGATTACTTTGAGACTTTTGCTCTAGTTGCAAAGATGGATTCTATTTGTCTTGTTCTCTTCCTCACTGTTGCATCACATCGGTGGCTAGTCTATTAGATGGATGTGAAGAGTGCCTTCTTGCATGGTGATCTCCAAGAGGAGATATATATGGAGCAACCTCATGGCTTGTGTGCAGGTCTCTTTCTTGGTATGAGAATATGGATAGCTTTTTTCTAAATACTGGTTTCTATCATTGTGAAATTGATCACAATGTTTACATCTGAAGCAAGGTGAGGATATTTTGATATTGGTGTTGTATGTTGATGACCTCATCCTCACAAGTAGTTTAGACTCCTTGATTTAGAACATAAAACACAAGTTGATGGAAAGATTTGACATGACAAACATGGGACTTCTGCACTATTTTCTAGGCCTCCAGGTTCATTAGTCTCCTGAAGGTATTTCTATTGGACAACAGAAGTATTCCACAGATCTTCTTCATCGGTTTGGCATGGCTAGTTGCAAACCTTCTCCCACACCATATCAGTCAGGTATTGAGTTGACTACTGATTGCAAAACTAAGTTGGTAGATGCCACTTTGTATAGACAGTTGGTAGGCAGTCTTTTATATCTAATGCATACTCGCTCTGATATTACTTTTGTTGTAAACCTTGTCTCTCGGTCTCTCATGAGCCTCATGAGAGTCATTGGCTAAGCAGCAAGCATATTTTGCACTATATTCGGGGCATGTTGAATTTTGGCATTCAATACACACCCAGGGATCTTCTGACGTTGAGGGATTCATAGACTTGGATTGGGGTGAATGTGTTGATACTTGTCGATCTACTTCTGGATTCGTCTTTCACCTTGGCTCTAGTCCTGTTGCATGGGCATGCAAGAAACAGATTGCAATTGCATTGTCATCGATTGAGGCAAAGTATAGAGGTACTGTTAAGGCTGGACAAGAGGCTCTCCAGCTTTGACATTTCTTGGTGAGTTCGGATTCCTACAGTAGGCTCCACGTTGAGTTGGTGTGATAACTAGAGTGCTATTGAGATTGCATGCAACCCGATTCAATATCAATGCGCCAAACATATAGAGATTCACATGCATTTCATTCAACAACTAGTCCAGGATGGAGTTGTTCACTTGGAGTTTATTCCTAAAGCTGATTAGGTCGCTGACATCTTCACTAAGCCCTTGGCTTCTCCTCGCTACATACAGTTGTGAGCGTTGCTTTGGGTGATGGAAGTTGTAGTTGGGGGATTATAGTTGAGTCCTTCCTTCTTTTTCATGTTTGTAGATGGGTACCTTATCAGGCCTAGTAGTCGCAGGACCCACTTTCATGTTTTTCTCGCCATACCTTTGCTTAAGGGAGGGGGTTAGAGTTTAGGTAGTAGATTATTTCTTTTCTACCTATTTTTCGTTGTGTTCACACTAATTAAGCTCATTATAGGGAGATTTGCTATTAGTTAACAAGTTTTTTTATCTAACAACTTTGTTTTACGTATTCGCATTTGCTGTTATTTAATTACTAAGTCGCAAGGTTTGAGTTCGGTTAATATTTGATGAGGATAAAGTTTGGTTCAAGTTCGTCATGGGGTGAAGTTCGAGAAAAAAAAATGTCTTTAAGTTCCAACAATGTTTTTCTATCATTTTTTTATTTTTTGAAAAAAATGTATAAATATGTTAAGAGGGACAGAATGGAGAGAGCTTTGTATCCGCTACTTTAAGTCGGTATATGTATTTATACATACATTTGCAAAATAATGCAAAATCGTGTCAAAAATTTTCCCATTCAAAAAGAAGGGATAAAATTCAGGTTCAGGTTCGACGATAATAAAGTTTGGCGAAATTTCAACTTTTTCGATAAAATTCGGAGAACCTTGTGACATAGTTTAATTACAACAAAATTGTTATTCACAGGTTAATTCCTAGTTGTGAATAACAAATTGTAAAGCCTGTTTAATAGGCACTATTGTAGAATAATATCTTGAGCAGTGGGGAATAATATAATAATGTGCTGTGTTGCTTTGTTCTCACAGTGTATTCAGGGAGATTCAGAGTGTGCGTATATTAGATTGAAGGTTTAATCCCTCACTGGTTCCTGTCTAGATCTTCCTACTCATCCTCATATTTAAAATGATATGTACCAGCAATTCTTGAGTTTATGGCCATTCTTCCCACAGATTAGGCATGTCTTCTGGGACCAAGAGTTGTTCCCTTCTTGTGGCTGTTGCTTAGGGAATTTATTGCCATGCTTAATAGGCTTCTTGCTCTTTTGTTTTGTGACCAGAACATGATCCTTCTCATTGTCTTTGTGCATCGACTCTTCCTGTTGATGCATATTCCCTAACCACTCGAATTTGTGTTTTTAATTTAAGACATTCAAGGATGTCATAAAGACTTTACATGCAGAGGGCAGCATTCTCAAAACAATGTGTACAAGAAAATCATCTGTCATCTTTTTGCTTAATGATTATAGAAAGGCCCACGACTGAGCAATCTGTTGGAGGAAGGATTCAACTATTTCACCACTCTTTATATTAATAAAGCAGTTCAGCTGACTCTATAGGTGTAGAATCAGGTTCTGATTCTTTGCTTCATACACGGTGCTCAATTTGTCCCATCCATCTTTTGCAGCTGTAGAATCTCGGATCTGAGGTTGGACCTCATCCGATACACCAAACATAATGAATATTTTAGCTTTCTAATTTGCCTTGTCAAATTTCTACTGCTGGTCCGCATCGGTGGTGTATTTAGTGATGGTGCCATCAACAACTGTCCATAAGTCTCCAAACATGAGATGACTTTTGACTTTGGTCTTCTAGGTGGAATAATTGTTCCCTCTTAACAGTTGGGATTCTGTAAATAGGATTTTTGGAGCACTTGTGGCCATTACTATATACAATAAAATTGATTAAAGAATTAAGACAGGCAAATGAGCAATCCAAAGATGACTTTTTTCTATGATGGACTGATATACAATAAAATTGATTAAAGAATTAAGACAGGCAAATGAGCAATCCAAAGATGACTTTTTTCTATGATGGACTGCCATGCAAGTTTTCAGCTTTTGACTCAGCTCGAATCAGAATTGTTTTTATTAACTTGACTCAGTAATTTGCAGAGACATAGATCTCCTACTTTTCAAGAAAACAATAAACATGGGCGCATTGTAAGAGCTGTAGAAAAAGCCTTTTGGGGTTGTTTTACACTCGTACTTTAGACATTATGGCAAAATTTTGTCAGAAGAAACCTCCCGTAGCTCAAGATATCAAATTAATTCGATACTTCGCAATTTTTTGGGAAAAAAATTAAATCTCACACAACGTTAAGAGTTTAGCAAAAATTTTCTGGGGGATGTTTGGAAATGATTGTTGACACAACTTGGCAAAATCTCGCTGAAAAACTCAACTTGGAGCTTGAGATATTGAATTAATTCAATTCCTGGCTGTATGTATAAGGTTTAAATTTTTAATAAAATTTTAAGCAAAAGATACTTTATAAATTAAATCGTTTTAAAGTGTGATCTATATGTTTATAAGGCAGAAAACTCTGTAATAAATAAGAGGACTTTATAAAGCACGGGCTTTTGTTTTTGTGTGGCTGTGCTTTGGTAGGTGCCTCTAATCTGCTGGTGTGCCACTGTTACTGCTGCTTATTTCTGCAATGTGGACGCTTATAAATTAAAACCAGCAAATTACTTTGCCTCGCCCCTTTGCTCTTCAGGCAATCAACAGTAATATTCAAGTGTCATCAGGGATAATTGTGTCAGGCAAAAAGGCAAACACCTTTCATACGCCTTATGCAGTGTGGGTATGCTGGTGGGCACCTCCGTCTTCTGACAAAAAAATCTGCATATTACTGAAAATATATAGATTTAAATACTATTTTTTTGCTTCAACTTTTGTTAACTTGGATACCACCAGCTGAATTTTTATTTCTCAGAGGCCCTAACATGAAGAATATGCCGCTTGAAGATTGCTTCAGAAATGCAATGGTGCTCTTTAATTTTCTACCCACTATCCTAGACTCTCCTTGCTTTAATACCAAATTGGAATCAGAATTGATTTCAATGATTCAATATCGCACAAGGATTGTTACATATTTAATCAACTCAAAATGGTTACAGACAACACATAATCTTGGAGTTACATAAAATATTCTACAGGATTGTATAACAAAATAATTAATAACCTGTAAGCCACAATCAACGATGATTTTATTCAGTATATGAAAAAGACTACAGAGATATTTATAAAACACATGCTTGTAACAGTTCCTATAAAATAGGGTCAGCAGTAACCACATAACCATTATTAGACAAATATAGCCTAACAACTAAGAAGAAGAAAACCTATGTAAAGTTGTTTTACAACATAACAACTTTATGTTACATTTTTTTAATGATGAATTAATTAATTCCTAATACAACCTAACAAGAATAGCTTGACAAGAGTAATCACTCTAACTAAACTATGCAGATAATTTAACTTGTTAGTTTATTCAATCTAACTACGATGGATTAATTAATTAATCTAGTGAGGTTTTCCGACTGTATGTGTTATTAGTCAATAAGTCAACATGATCCGCATTATGGGCCCCAGGATGGTGGTGAGGACAACACAGTAAACTAGCTAGTGGTATATTCTGCTATAATGAACATGCAATAGAATACAATGCGGCAAACCGTTACACACTCATGAGAGACAAATAGATAGCAGATTAGTGCTCTTCTATTCACCATGAACAAATATAGTACATATGTAAGACAAAGAATGATAATGCCTATGATCATAGACTAAGGAGAGAATCCTATCTGTTTTTCTAAGTTGTAATATTGGAACAACTATGGTAAATCTTGGAATACAATTGCAAGAAAATTCGGTGACAAAACTGTTTAGGTTTTGTATCAACTGACGGTTGGTCGCTCATCTCTCGTGGCGTGCATGAGTGATGGGCATGTAGGTGATGATTTGGCTTCCTGTTCCGGCTTAGTGTCCCTGGCATGCCCATGCTAGGTTGGCACACAATAGGTGCTGGTATAAAAGCGTGTAAGCATCTTGGGCTGTGCTCAAATCATTTGCCCATTCCTGAGAGGTGATGACCCTCATCATGTCTTCATATAGCTACTGCTGGAGGCTGCACCACTTAGTTTGATTTGCATGGTATCCAAATTTGACAACTCTGAGCAATTGAATATTTGTCTTTGTGGGCGTGGATAGTAGTAATATCAATTAACCGGGTTTTCAGTGCAGGAATTAGAGTCCAAGTGTAAAGAATGTTGAATAGTTGTGGGCTCTCGCAGAGGTGGAAAATACGGCTTAAGGAGCCAACATTGAACACAAGGTGCAAGCCTAAGTACAGAGGAAAATCAAGTACAAGAGTATCCTCCTTACTTGCGCACAATATGGCATAGGGACCATAGTCCGGTGGCTTTGGTAATTTAGTGAGGACCTTTGAAGTGCTCTTTCTGCAAAATGCAGCCATAGCTTATCACCATCTTTGAAGGTATGCAACATGTGAAAGCTAGAGCCATTTATCCAATATCTCCCACAAGGCATGCCAAAAATAAATAACAATCCCAAGGTCACAATCAGACACAATGGATGAAGTCAGTCCTAAATGAGCCCAAACACGATTGAAGAACATGTGTGCTATGTTCGGCATGTTGACACATCCCTTGCATGCAGTCACTTTAGAAAACCCGTCAATTACGAAAAGCATTGAGTCATACCGGTGTTTTGTCATAGGCAGTCTAGACAAGAAATCCATGCCGAGACTCTCAAGGTTTTAATGGAAAATAGTGTATTGAGTCCAAATTTCATTTTCCCTAGTTTTATGCTGCTGCAAGGAGTACAAGATTTGGCTTGAAACTCTATTATTCTGCGCATATGGGGCCAATAGAAGTGTTGTTGGAGCCTGTCAAGTGTTTTGCTAACCCCAAGATGCTCAACTGTTTTGGAGCAACATGCCTCCCGGATGAGTCGTTTGTGAGGTGTGCTTGCTGAAGCATAGAGATGTCCAAGTTTGTAGAGACACTTGTTGGACAGAAGAATTCAAGGGCTTGTTCACCCTATGCAAGAATGGTATAAGTGTGCATGAATTCTACATTAGTTGAGTAGGGACAAACTCAGTCGGAGTAGTTGTGACCTTGAGTGCTAAGTACTGTGAGGAGTGTACTGGCCAAAGGTGTAGTGAGGCAAATTGCAACCATGTTGTTCTTGCCCTTCTTATGTCCAATCACTAAATGGCATTGTTGCAAGTAGGTCATCCACTTCATGTGGTTCACATTCTCTAGTTTGCTTTGTGTGAGGATGGATTGAATCCGATTGTGTTCAAAGTGAATGATGGTCTCCTTAGAATGTAATGACGCCATTGATTCACGGATGGAATGATGGCTTACAAGTCTTTCTCATAGGAGTGCCACTTCATCGTGTTCAAGAAAGTTTCTAAATGATATGCAACCGGGTGTCCATATTAAGTGAGTACTATGTTGAGTACATGGTAGGTTGTGTCGGTTTTGATCTTAAAAGCCCAAGTGATGTCTATAATGATTAAGAATGACGCAACACAAATTTGTTGTTTAACTTCCTCAATTGTGTGCTTCTGCGTGGGTGTGCACTTTGGAAGGCATTCTTGGTGTGCATGATTCGATTAAGTGGCTACTAGATGTGAGTGAATCAAAGGACAAACTTGCGTGAAAAGTTTGCAAATCCAAGAAAATTCCTAACCTTTACAAGGTTGTGTGGGGTTGCCCATTCACAAATTACATTTATCTTTGTTGACTCTACATGAATATCAGTGTAGTCAATGATATAGTGTATGTTCTCGAGCTGCGCAACACCAAATTTACACTTTCCTAAATTGTCTTATTGCTTGTGCTGACATAGTTTGTTGAGTACACACGAGCATGCGCAATATGCTCCTCTCACGACTTGTGGAAGATGAGAATGTCACACAAATAGGCAATGGAAAAGCAGTTGGTTAAGGGCTCAGAGTACGGTATTCATTAGGTGCATGGATGTTGGTGGTGCATTGAACCCAATTTCATGCCAGTCTTGGTGTAGTACTAGGCACCTTGAGTTGGTTTAATAGATCAACCATGGGCAGTAATGGATACTAATTCTTCATTGTGTTCTTGTTGAGCATGCACGATAGTCAATGCACAGTCATTGCAAACCATCTTTCTTTGGCGTGAGGACTATTGGGCTGCCACACTATGAATCACTAGGCCATATTTTCCACTAGTCTACGAGTTTTGAATTTGGAGCCAATGCTTGTCATTCTTCCAAATTGATCTAGTAGAGCTTGCTATTAGGAAGTGGAGACCTTGGAACCAACTCATTTGATGCTTCACTACGAAGTGTGTGAAGACACCCTAGGTCACAAGGTTTGTGTTCGAGTTCGAGTTCGGTGAAGATAAAATTCGGATTAAGTTCAACAATGATAAAATTCGGAAAAAATCGTGATTGGATTCTACTATAATTTGCAATTTTTTTAAACGTAAGTAGAATCACTAAATTGTCAAAATAGGTAAACATCACAAAATAGATTTGAAATCTATATAAAGAAGATGTCACATTTATAAACCATGATAAACTTATCAAAGTTAAACGAAAGAGGAGAAACATAATATTAAGTTTTAACCATAAGAAACATATGAAATCGCCAAAAAGTTACAATTAGGAGTCAAGACTCAAACTTCAAAAAAGTTCCAAGTCATTAAGAGCACTTGGTTGAGTTGATGCAGTATCATCATCACTAGATGCACCACTCAATTCATCATCAAAAAGTCAGGCTTATCTACATCCGCTGCGTCTTATGGAATTTGTTAGAGTTGTATAGAAGAGGTGGAGTCTTTTGTTGCTTTGTTCATACACAATTGTAAATTGCTGCGAATATAAACAAGATCTCCCAACTTTCAAATAACAACTTGTTCCTCTTTTTAGAATGGATGTGGTCAAAGCAACTCTAGTTCCTCTCACAAGCTGATGAACTTGCTCCCTGGCCCAATATTTGAATGGCGAAGCGCTGCAGTTCATGTGTCTGTGCTCCATAGGACCTCTCCACCATCTGTATCCAAGCATGTCAACTCGTGACATGTCATATTTGGCCGCTGACATTCCAAACATCCCTTCTCCTGCCTTGTATTTCCAACACTGATCTCTAATCAGACTTGCGGTTGTTGGAT
The DNA here is from genome assembly GCA_018340775.1 of Taxus wallichiana var. yunnanensis. Taxonomy (NCBI): domain Eukaryota; kingdom Viridiplantae; phylum Streptophyta; class Pinopsida; order Cupressales; family Taxaceae; genus Taxus; species Taxus wallichiana. The sequence goes on from CM031237.1 coordinate 779,022,675, forward strand.
TTGGTTCAAACCTCTTAATGGCTTCGTAAAGCCCCGCCATAACTTCTAAATCACTCTGTCTATCAATTTGAAATAGCTTAGGCTCCAAATAACACATTGCTTTGCATGTAAAGGGTGTGCATCATTTTCCATTTGGAATCAACTGTATCCTAGATCTCCATGTAGTCTGCTTCCACATTATTGAGTGCTTTTTGAACAACTTCTTTGCAACGGTCCATGCTCTCATAAAGCATGCTTGAGACAAGGGGTGTCGCCATCAACCATGCGAAGCACATCAACAATTGGTTCACACACATTTAAAACCTTTGTTGCACTTTCCCAAAAATTGTTGTTTAAAATAATTTGCTCTATGTTCTTCCCCTTAGGACCTTTAGAAAGCACAGAATTTTCCCACTCATTAGAACAAATCTTAGAGCTGCTTTCTCTTCAACCACTCTTTTCAAAGTGATATAAAATGAAGCAAACCTTGTTTCACACGGCCTCAACAACTCCCTCAATGCATGCTACCTGTAAAGGTTCAATGTGAGATGGCGATTTCTTATAAAATTTGCAATTGTCCTTTTGTGAATTGCTTCATGTACCCATGGGAATTTTGCCAAGTCATGAAGCAACAAATCCAGACAATGTGCTTGCACATGGGCTCCAATATATCTGTGGGTATTTCTCTACAATCAACTTCTTAGCTCCCACACAATTTAATGCTGCTTTGTAGAACTACTTACTTGAACCACATTTTCCACACCTACTTCAAGAATGGCTTCCTCTAATATTTGAAAAATATACTCTGAAGTTTTCTTATGGTTCATGGTGTCAATCACCTTCAAGAACACAACACCTTGAGGGCAAGCCACCAAAACATTAATCAGTGGTCTCTGACATATATCTGACCATCCATCACTCAATATTGTGCACCCTGTTGCCTTCCAAGAGGCTTTGACCTCAGATAATTTCTCAGTCACCCTATCTTTTGACCTTTGCAAAAGAGTTGTTCTCAAAGCCTCTGAAGGGAGGTGTGTAGCCTTTGCCAAACTCTGCAACTTTTTGAATTGCATTTAAAAATGTGGATTCCTAGCTACATTGAATGGAATGACACTTGAATAAAATAGATCAGCTAATGCATCATCCACATGTTGTTTTTCTATTGGTTTCCACAAGCTATTCAATGTCTTGCTCCTTGTTGATCCACCTGTTGTGGCGTTAGGCAAATTGGAAGAGGAAGACAAAAGATGTCGTGAACCTAGACATATCCTCTTGGATTCTTTGTTTCTTTTGTGTTGATTTCATCTTTCCTACAATCGAAGAGGATTGCTCTTTCTTTAAAGCAACTCTAATCTCTAAAATCCCCCTCCCCCGATCCCTTGAAATGCCAAACAAGTCGTCCATCACCCTTGTCAAACTTCTAGTAATAGCATGACCACACAAGCGACATTTGACATTGTTACCATCGCGGATCACTTCTCCAACCCTCAACAAATGATTTTACAGAGCCATTGAATTACACCATGCATGCAAATAAAATAAAATAAATAATAATATATCAAAATTAAATACATTATAAATAATTTTAAAATATTTAAATATATGATAAAAGAATAAATTCAAAATTATTAAAATATAAATAAGTTTACAAAATTTAATTTAATTATTGTAAATATTTACATTCAAAATTTAAATACACCATAAATTTAAATGAAATTTTGTAAAATATAAAAATAGTATATTTTGCAAATAAACATTTTAAAAGTCTCCAACCTTTGAAGTTCTACATTTTCAAATTTAAAATATAAAAATAATTTAAAATATTTTAATTTGTAATAAACATTAATACGTTATTAAAATATATATTTAAAATTTAATAATATATAAATGTTACATAAAAATTATTTTTAAATAAAAATAACTTAACATTAAAAAAGTTAAAAACTATTTTTTTTTTTGAAATGATAATTAAGTAATTAAACAATTTAATGTTTTATCACGTTATTAAAATAAAAGATTTTTAAACATAAAAATTGAAATTGTTACAAATACAAACCAAAAAAATTAAAACGGAGCCTTAAACCTAAACTTAAACCCTAATTGAATGGGCATTTTTGACATACATTTCATTGCTGTTGCCGCGCGACTCCTTCTGGAGTAGAATAGTAGTGAATGGCGGTGTTTCGTGGGTGGCGTTCGGTGGCGGCTTAAGCCTCTCCGTCCTCAATAAAGCAGAATTACAACGAGTTTGCAGGGTTTTTAAATGTTTATAACTCCATATTATCATAAGCGAGCCCCCAACTTTCAACTCATAGCTTACGCAACTCGTAGTCATAAACTATGGCCACTCATAATCTCACACCTTGGTTCTCGATCACGACACCACTTGCACCTCGGCGGGGCACTTCGACTTGTGCAAACACTTAGATGACTCTCCAGAGTGCACTCGCATTTCAACGGCTTAGCATGTAAAATACCTAAACCGCCACCACTTTTATAAAGTCGAGGAAAAAATATAGGGTTCTTTGGCTGCACTTCAACAAATATTCCCAACTCCCATAAAGTTCGGCGATTTTTGAACTTAGTGCTTGAAATTCGCCAAACCCCGTGACTTAGAAGACACCTTTAAGCTCATGAAATACATCTCCATATTGTTGTAGAAATTGATTGAGTTGTTGCACTGTACATAGCATTGGGCATGTCGTAATGTTGCGCTTCTTTGGATGTGCAAGTTTCTCTAAGTAGACTATGAGCCATGAACTTATGTGCATGTGACACTAGCTTCTTGCATTGCTTTTTAGATATAAAGGCAAGTTAAATCTTTGGAAAATGGTTTAGAATGTGGTAAATGCAATCATTGACCTTGACACATCAACATCGTGTCTTTTTGCTCTATAGGCACCATCTTGTACATAAACATACGCCTTTCCCAATAGCATGCCACATATCATTGTGGGGTCATAGGTGACAAATATCGAGAATGGGCGTGATGCCATTCTTGAAAGCATATTGGCCCTTGACATGCTCCTCTTGACCTAACTTGAACCAAGTGAATATGGATGTGGATGAGGTTTACTCGTGAGACCTAGGTGTTAACAACATCAAGTGCTATGAGATTCTTTTGGTTTCGTTCTTGATGATGACATGGAGGGGTTGCCCCATTTGGTATGGATCAAGTGCTCTCTTCCCTTAATAATGTCAGATGTGGAGGTGTCAAGGTTAAAATTTATGCTTAGGTAGGTTAGTTTCTTCTCTTTACACTTACTAAATGAAATGTCCCACTTCCTAAGATGATTATGTGGAAGACCCTTAGCCCATTTTGTCTTCCCGACGGCTAAGGAATAAACTAAAAGGGAGACTTAAGTTATAATAATTTATTATAAAGTGCAAATAAAAAAGAAAATATTATAAGCACTTATAATAAAGTATTATGAACTTAATAATAAAATAAAAATAGAAAAAGGCAAAAAGACATTAGCAATAGTTATTTATTCAAGGGAAAAATGCAACTTGCCTAGGGAGAAAAACAAGTGGGGAAAGTATTAAATGAGGGGAAAATTCTGATTGGATGTGAGAGTGGCCATTTGGGCCCTATTCTTCTATTTAAGCAAGTGAACTTGCTTGGAGAGACATCACTTGTTTATTCTCTAATTTCTGATTTGTATGTTGAGCATTTTGCTTGCATCTTCACTCTTGAGGATGAAAACCCTCCAAGAGATCTAGAGAAGGATGAAAACCCTTCCTCTAGTTGAGAGGATTCTCCACCTTGGGGTTTCCATAGTGCATAAAAGAGTTATCTATTTTCCAGTAGTTTTCCAATCATTTTGAGGGCTGAAATTTTGTAGAATTTCATAAGGGTTTGAAGAGGAAGGTTGGAGTTATTTTCTTCCTTTATTTTCAACCTCTTCCATGGTGGTACAACTTGCTTAGGGACTGATTTGCATGTGTGTGGAGTTGCTAAAAACCAGATTTGGTCACTATTCTCATTGCAGATTTTCAGAGATCTGAATCAACTTTTGTGGAGGGGATTTTGACTCCAAATTGTCATTTTTACAACTGTCTGAAGGCAAGTTCTGTTCAATTTATAATAAAATTATTTCAGCCTCTTTGTGTCTCAAATCTGGAATTTTTCTTCATATATTGGCTTTATAAATTCAGTGGATCAGTTTAGGGTGGAAATATCATAAATTAATTGCTGATTTTTATGAGTTTCTTCTCCTACCCTAGTCACATTTTCTAGCATAAAATTCAGATCTGCAGAAATTAATTTGGAATATATTTTATAATTTGCACTTTGGGGTTTGGATTTGCCTAAAATCCAATTGGGGGTAAATAGTGTCCTTTTGGGGACATTATAGTGGGGTATCGAGAGCAATGAATCCTCCTAGCGTTGAGGAAAAGAAGCAAAAATCAGATCTGAATGCAATCAACAAAAAGCCATATAGTCTATCAAAGAAGAAACACCCCAAAGAAGGTGACAATGGATGAGTATGATCAAAGACCTCCTCCCAATGATGAGTTGAGTTATATGAATGAGATATTCTCTAGAGGTAATAGAGAGTTGCAGAACTGTTTGATGGAAGCACACAGAGATCTAAGAGACTCCTTTATAGGAGCCATTTCTGATTTGGGAAGATCCCTACAAGGGCTAAGTACTAATAGGCAGAAATTCTCAAGGAAATCAAGGTGAAGGAAGCTCTTCTACTCATCATACGAAAGAGTCTCAAGCAAGACTCCTTCCAAGTTCTTTCGTGCTAGTTTTCTTCAAAGGAATGAGCCACAAGAGGAGAGAGAACAACCACAAACACATGGGTTTGCTGAAGAAATAAACCTATATGGAGATGAGTATGCATCATTAAATCCCAACACAAGGGATTTGCTTTCATTCAGAGACTTTTGCCAACTTAGAAGAAGCGAGGGACCAAGGAAGAAGGTGAGTCATCTTCAAGAGCCAAGGAAAGATATCCAACATAGATTGGGTAAGATCACTTTTCCTACATTTGATGGTACGGATAAATGTTCTGTTAGAGCCTGGTTACAAAAGTTAGATACTTGTCACTAAATCCTATGTATGAGGAAGAGGCTCTCAAATTTGTCACCTTGCATTTAGAAGGTGTGGCTCACGAATGGTGGTATCATGGTCTAGTGACACAAGGACATGGTTCCATTACCACTCTTGAAGAGTTTGGCAAAAGGCTAACAAAAAGGTTTGACAGAAAGATCCAGAGATACACTTCAGGGAGTTGGCACAACTCAAACAAGAGGCATCCGTGGAAAGGTATGTTGCTGATTTTCAGAAATTAACAGTCATGGTTTCAAATATTAGTGAGAGAAGGTTAATTGTTTTGTTCATGGAGGGCTTGACCGAACCCCTTAGAGGTTTGGTAAAGGCTTTTGAGCCTCCATCTCTTCAGGATGCTATCAAAAGATCACTAAATTTGGAATTTACAGCGGGAAAGAATAAAAATCTGCAGTTTGGGCAGCAACGAACATCACCTTTGGGGCAGCAAACAAGTTCATGTGAACCACCAAGAACAACTCCAAATGATAAGCAAGGAGCAACAGTTAGTGGGCAGCAAGGTAGGGCACAAGAATGGGAAAGAAACAGGTTTGAAATTGAAGCAAGAAATGAATTAAGGAGGAAGAAATTATGCTTTGATTGTAAGGACCCATGGACACCCAACCATCGTTGATTGTAAAGATCCATGGACACTCAACCATCATTGTCGCAAAGGTAAGGGATCTATCCATTACATTGAAGTTGTTTCAAATAATGATGAGGATGAAGATAATGTTGATCCAAAAGACCAAAGGAAGGAAGGTGAGGTGGTTGTCACAGGTGCTACATTAGCTACATTAATAGTGTTGCCTAGTTTCTATGCTTTCCATGTTAGAGGTGATCTTCATGGGCAAAAGATCACCATATTGATTGATAGTGGAGCAACACATAACTTCATTGATGAAGATTTGGTTGCCAAATTGGGATTGCAAGAAGAAGACTTCCAAGGATTCAATGTGATTGTGGCGGATGGGCATTCAATCACATGCACCAAGAAGATTCTTTCAATTCACCATGGGAGGTCATGAGGTAAGTGATGAGTTTTATGTTGTTGGTATTGATGGTTTGGATTTAGTACTTGGTGTACAATGGCTTCAATCTTTGGGTGAATTCATCCAAAACTATCAAACCATGGAGTTGAAGTTCAAAGTGCAAGACAAGGAAATTGTTTTGCAAGGTATGAGGAAGGGAGTTCCTCAAAGAATGGCAGCCAAGAGCATGATAGGATTATTCCAAGAAGGGCAGATTGCACAAGATGTGAATGGTGAAGAAAGAAGCATGTCATTGCAGCAGTTGAATTGTGAAGAAATTCAGCCTCTTGTGGATCATGGTGACATCACAAGGTATGGTACAAGTAAAATAATGTCATATATATTGCATATTCAAATTTGTTTTGAGAAAAATACTGAATTAGAAGATGAAATCTGCAATCTGAATTATGTAATAACTTGGATGCAACCTTGTATATATGAGCATCTTGTGAGTGATAGATGGTGGCAAGTTTTAGCCCACTTGACAGGTACAGGGGCCAACTTTTGGACCATTTCAACATGTTTTGTCTATTGTGCATGACACTTAGACAAAAGAGTTGGAATTGCTTGAGGGCAAGCAATTTTGGAAAGGGAGGACTGAAATGTCCCACTTCCTAAGATGATCATGTCAAAGACCCTTAGCCCATTTTGTCTTCCCAACGGATAAGAAATAAACTAAAGGGGAGACTTAAGTTATAATAATTTATTATAAAGTGCAAATAAAAAAGAAAATATTATAAACACTTATAATAAAGTCTTATGAACTTACTAATAAAATAAAAATAGAAAAACACAAAAAGGCATTAGCAATAGTTATTTGTTCAAGGGAAAATGCAACTTTCCGGGGGAGAAAAGCAAGTGGGGGAAAAGTATTAAATGAGGGGAAAATTTTGATTGGATGTGAGAGTGGCCATTTGAGCCCTATTCTTCTATTTAAGCAAGTGAACTTGCTTGGAGAGATATCACTTGTTTATTCTCTAATTTCTGATTTGTATGTTGAGCAGTTTGCTTACATTTTCACTCTTGACGACGAAAACCCTCCAAGAGATCTAGAGAAGGACGAAAACCCTTACTCTAATTGAGAGGATTCTCCTCCTTGGGGTTTCCATAGTGCTTAAAAGAGTTATCTGTTTTCCAGTAGTCCAATCATTTTGAGGGCTGGAATTATGTAGAATTTCATAAGGGTTTGAAGAGGAAGGTTGGAGCTATTTTCTTCCTTTATTTTCAGCCTCTTCCATGGTGGTACGACTTGCTTAAGGACTGATTTGCACGTGCGTGGAGCTGCTAAAAACCAGATTTGTTTACTATTCTCATCGCAGATTTCAAAGATCTGAATCAACATTTGTGGAGGGGATTTTGACTCCAAATTGTCATTTTTACAACTGTTTTGAAGGCAAGTTTTGTTCAATTTATAATAAAATTATTTCAGCCTCTTTGTGTCTCAAATCTGGAATTTTTCTTCATATATTGGCTTTATAAATTCAGTGGTTTAGTTTAGGGTGGAAATCTCATAATTTATTTGCTGATTTTTATGAGTTTCTTCTCCTACCCTAGTTGCATTTTTAACATAATATTCAGATCTGCAGAAATTAATTTGGAATATATTTTATAATTTGCACTTTGGGGTTTGGATTTGCCTAAAATCCAATTGGGGGTAAATAGTGTCCTTTTGGGGACATTACACCAAAGGTCGTTGTGCACTTCATAAAGAGTTGTGGGTGTGATTGTTGTGATGTGTGCACCACTTCTCCCCTTGCTTCCTCTCGCCTTTGTCCTTTGCTAGCCATTGAATCCTTTTTTTACGTAGGAGCCTACTTCTATCGACACCCCTGGTGTGATGGATTTTGCTTCTACGTAGGTGGGCTTTGCATGGTGTGGGAATGCCTGTTCTTGTGTGTGGGTCTAGAGAATGTAGGGTTTCTTTGTTTCAGCTTGGCCTCTTCTTCAATCTTGGAGGCTTGATCAAAGGCTTGCGTCGAGGTGTTGGAGGATAGGAATTCCATCTTTTCAGTAAAGTCCACCGATTTACCTTAGGACCTTGTTTTGCTTCGTATTGTGGATCCTCAAGCGGGCAAGTAGATCATAGAATTCGTTAGTATACTCTTGAACCTATCAATCCTTTGTCACAATTGATGGAACTTCATATGCTTGTTGTAGTGCTTCAAGGGATAATATTCGCCACATTTTCTCTTAAAAGTTGATAGGATTGTAGTCTTGCGTGCTTTGCGCATTGGGACCAATGCAGATCTTATTTGGAGATCTTCAATGTGGCGAAGCTTATCCTCTCCATATTGGCGAGTGATAAATAGAGGAATATGATTCTAGTTGTTGAACCCAATCATCTAGTGCAGTGCTGTCAATATATGCTTATAAAACTGGTATACTGCATTTCACTTACACCTTTAAAGGGTTTTGATGTTGAAATTGCATGGTAGTGTGCGATGCAAAAGTCAGAGGTTGTAGCAAGAGTGTTGGGTTGTTGAATTGGCTAAAGAGTGCATTTTGTTGCTCCTCTGTGGCATCCTTGATGAGCTGCCAAACATTTATGAAGGTGCCACCAATCGTTTTTGAGAGTCGACCATTTTACTCTTGCAGCAATTCTTGTCTAGGTAGTCAAAGATGGGATCAAGTTGCACTCCCTCCTTTTGCTGTTGCAAGCGAGTGTTAAGAGGCATTCAATAAAAATCACCTTGATACAAATTCCTTGAGTTGGTGTCGGATGGCATGAAAGAAAGGTTAGCTTTGATACCAGAGATTTGCTCTATGAGGCGTAGGATGGTGGTGTAGAGGACAACACAATAAACTAGCCAGTAATCCTGTCATGCTATGATGAGCATGCAATAGAATACAATGTGGCAATCCATTCACATTCATGAAGATTAGAGAGAGAACAGAATGGTGTGCTTCTATTCACCATGAAGATGTGTAGTATATATATGTTTAATGAACTAGAAGATCAAGAATCAGAATTCACATGATCAGAGATTAAGGATGAGAGTCCTAGCTGATTCGTCAGCTGGAATGGTGGAAAATCTATGGTGAACTTTGAAAAAGACACAGAAGAACCATGAGTCCCTTCACAAGGTCAATTACAAGTATATATACCATTACAAGAAGAGTTGGGTACACAATAGTTCAGCTTTGTAATGGTCAATGGTTGGCAGTTCATCTTCTACAGCGTGTGCGTGTGATGATTTGGCTTCCTAGCACAGTTAGTGTTCTTGGTTTGCAAGTGCATGAAACGAGTTTATGGCACATTGGTGCTAGGCTTGTGTGCGATTAGTGCTGGCCTCTGGCACTAGAAGAGGTAGCACAGAGATGGTCAGGGATATTCTCAGATCACTACATTTATATTCAGGCCTCTCAAAGAACGGTTAAACCAAATACTTGCAAGATTTTCATTTAACAATAATGTTTCTTCGATAAATTCTCAAGCCTCCAATTATACGGACTTTATAATTAGGCCATAGAATTCAACCATAATGACCTGAATCTTTCCTTGGCTAGCACATAGCTGTTCTAGTCCATCTTTCCATTTTCTTTTTAGGATCTCATTATTTATCACTTTTATCAAGTTGAGGGACAAAGTAATTCCTTAATAGAATAAGTTTCATCATTATTATTATGTGGCTAAGGAAAAAGATGCTATGTACTAAACATAATCTTAGATCTGTGCGTTCTGGCCCAAGGTGATAGCCTACACAGTTAATATTACGATGATAATGACTTCTAAGATCCTTTTTACCATGTTTGTTGATTATCAAAGTGTAGACAGAGTAATTCATCTAATCAGTTGGAGATCCTCGTGTGCACTTATTAGTGATTGTCAATGGGGGTTGAAATATGTGTACAAAGGATAATAATATGGAGATTGATAGTCTTAAATCAGGCACTGTTTCTTGGAAGCAATGCATCTATCATTATAAGTAATGAAATTTTGACCTTTAGAAAGAGGGACCAAGTCCCAAGTTTGATTAGAGATAAAGCAATTGTATTCATCATGCATAACTTTTTCCCAATGAGGAGCGATCTTTACCTTGTTCAAGTATCAAAGGATCATTGTGATTCATAAATTTAAACATCAAAGCATATTTTAAATTTGTCTTCTGGTTCTATGAGAACCATTAACATCTGCACCAACTTTGGATGTTTGGGGTGATCTTTATCTTGTTCAAGTATTTGATTCATAAATTTAGACATCAAGGCATATTAAAAAATTGTCTCCTAATTCTACGAGAATCATTAACATCAACTCCATCTCTGGATGCTTCTATAGTTGGTTTTGCCCACATAGGCTTAGGATTATGTGGAGCAAGGCTAGGAGTAGGTACACTAGGGATTAACAACACTTCTAGGCACATCCACTGGATTGTCACTTGAATTTAAAGGAAAAGAAGCAAAACCAATATCAAGGGAATCAAAAGCAATAAACCAATCAATCACACCATTTTCCACAACTCTAACATCTCCTCTAATCTTGCACACCATTTTCAACAACTCTAACATATCTTTTAATCTTGATTTTGTTAGTTTGAGGATCATATACCCTATAAGCCTTAGATTGCTCATCATAACCAACAAAGATAAGTGTGTTTGATTTAGAATCTAACTTCTTACTTTCTTGAGGAATATAAACAAAAACATCACAACCAAAGACATGCAAATGCTTTAAATTAGGTTTTCTACCACCCCAAGCTTCTTCAAGATCAATGTTTAAGACACCTTCGAGTGAGTCCTATTAATGGTATAAACAACAACGATATGTGTTTGATTTAGAATCCAACTTCATATGTTTTTCTTCAGGAATATGAACAAAAACATCACAACAAAAGAATACACAAATTGCTTTAAATTAAGTTTTCTACCACCCCAGCTTCTTCAGAAGCAATGTTCAAGACAACTAAAATGGGAGTCCTATTAATGATATAAACAACATAGTGCATAGCTTCAACCCAAAACTTATAATGCATATTTTTAGCATGTAACATACATCTAGCTATTTCAATAATGGTCCTACTGTCCTATGTTTATGTTCTGTAACACAATTTTGCTTAGGTGTGTAAGAAACATTATTTTCATGCTTAATACCATGTTGCTTACAATATGCAAGAAAATCAGAATTGACATATTCAGTTCCATTGTCAGTACATAAAATACACAAAGAACAACTAGATTGTTTTTCAATGAAGGTATGAAATTCAGTAAAAGTATCCAAAACTTGATCTTTAAATTACAAACTGTAAATATGAACTTTCCTAGTGCAATCATCTACAAAAAAATAGAGGATATTTAACACCATTATTAAAGGGAGTTTGCATTGCACTGAAAAGATCACTAGGAACAATATAAAGTTTTTCAGTTGTATGCCAAGATTTGTTTATTAGGAAAAAAATTTCAAAGAATTTTACCAGCCATACATTTAGTACTCGTGTTGCATGAAGACTTGTCTCTACCAGGTAATTTGTCTTGGAGACTGGTACTTGTGGGTACTTGTCTCAAAGACGGTATTTGTAGGTACTCTGGCGTACCCAGATTTCATCCTGAAATTTGTGACTACCCTATTCAAAAAAATTTCTTACTTTTAAAATAATGGGTCGTTTTGTGTTTTTATTGCACGAAAGTTCTTGTATTGTGTCGGGATATTCCCAAAGAGCCATATTAGCCTTTTTCACCAAATACCCGGATGCCCAAAATTCTTATATTACATGCGTCGGGATTTGTCTGCAGAAATTTGTATTTAATTATTTTGAGCCCGTTTGAGGCTATTTGCGCTCCGTTTTTTTTTTTTTTGATTGATAAACGCTTTTGGCCGGAGCTATGAACCGGTGGGGAAGGACCCCAACCCAACAACAAGAAGAAATGAGAGGAGACAACGGAAAGAAGAGGAAGAGAAAGGTGAAGAGGAGGAGGAGAGGACGAGGAAACGAAGGGAGGAAGGAGAACGCCGAACCAGAGTAGGATCTATGGCCGAACCCGAGGACAGCAAAGCACCAACTAATTAACCAGTGAGGAGCCAGCCCGCGAGATGGTCGCTCGAAGCAGAAAATGGAAGGCAGAGCTGGCTCGGTCTTTAAGTGCATTCAGGTGATCAACCGCAGAGTGTACTGGGAAGAGAGCCGCATCGACGTCACCACCGGGAGGAAACGTTGATCCAGAGTGGGGTGGAAGTTTTGGGCGAAAGTCACTAAATCACGGTATTGACCGCAAAGCCACCGAATGTCGCGTCCAGAGCCGAGAGCAAGTTCATCGACTTCCTCCACCCACAGGAGAGGATCCGGAGGAGAGAAGTCGACTAGTTGGTCGTGTAAGCCGACACGGTGAACAACATAAATTTGGTCGATGGCAACCCGTTCAACATCCGTTGTATCCGAATGAAGCAGAAGGCAGAAGGAGACAAACGCAGAGGCTATGTCGGAGTCAGTGCGAGGGCGGCGGGCATGGAAACGAAAGGAGTCTCCTAGAATCGCTTCAATAGCTTCGGCTTCTTCCAGTGAGGAGAATTTGAAAACCATAGCTAAGTCGACGCCTATCGATAGCAGTGGCATCGGCCAGTTCCCGAAATTGACCTCGTAGCACCACGAAAGGAAAGCCGACGAAAGACATTAGGGTGTAGAAGATAACACAGATCAGAACCGTTCAAAAGATGACGCCGGAAATGGAGGATACGACATAAATAGAACAGAAACCGTGCGAAAGAGAATGGGAACCGACCCCAGAAGAAATGGAGGGGCAAGGAGCAGGCGAGCGAGTCTGAGAAGACATGGGCCGCGTGAGAAAGATCGCTCGCGGGAATGCAACAGAGATTCGCCGCCGAGAAGGCGAAGAAAGGACAGTTCGCACAAAGAGGACAACCACACGCTAGAAAGACCCCGCCAGGCTACTCGGACGAGCCAACTCGATCGTGGGAAAGAAGGATCGGCAATCCATGCCAATCATGAGCCGAGCGGGAAGAAATGCTGGCAGAAGGATGATCAATGGCGAAGTTAGCAAGGAAGTCCGCCGCACGATTAGCTTCTCGAAAGTTGTGAGAGATGCTCCAAGAATGAAATTTGTCCAGCCAAAAAGAATTTGAGGAATGAAAAGATTAAGTTTCCACGAAGGGGAGACACCTCTGGAGACCGCAAAAATTATTATTTGGGAGTCCCCTTCAATTGAGAGATTTGAACAACCAAGAAGAGCAACCATCTTGACCCCTTCTAGTAAAGCATGGGCTTCAGCAGAATTACAAGTGCCCTCTTTGAGAGGGAAGGAGCCTGCTCTAATGAGACTACCGCGATCATCTCTGAGAATGCAGCCGGCTCCTGATTTACCTGGGTTACCTCTAGAAGCCCCATCAAAATTCAGTTTCCATTGACCCTGTGGAGGAGGACGCCATCTGGTTTTTTTCCTTTGAATCAATTTTTCAAGTTGTGAGAGCCCTTTTTAACAATTGATCCTGGTCTGGGGAGCTTGATGAGGGGCCAAAATGTAAAATTGAGAAATCCTTGGAAGAGAAGGTGGAAAAGGAGAGACAATTAGCGCTAACACGCTCCGAAATGGCCACTTCGAGCTTGTTGAGAAAGGTGGGAAGATCAGCAGCTTGCTCCCTAAAGAGATGGAGATTACGTTCCCACCAGATATGCCAGAGCAAAAGTATGGGCTGACGTGCCAAATAGAGCTGAACAAACTTTTGGCATTAAAGGCGGCCAAGAGGAAAGATTCGCAACAATGCTTTTACAGGGACCCAGGTAAGACTTAATTTGTTGAGAAGCCAGTCCCAAATGGGAAACAAAGGGGCAAAACAAAAAGAGGTGATCCAAATCTTCCTCAGCAGCACCGCACAGAAGACACTTGGAGGGACCAGAAAAGCCCCAAGAGCGCCTTTTGGCTTGAGTAAGAACCTTCTTATTCAAAACTAACCAACTGAAATAAGCAACTTTCGGAGTGATGCTAGGATGCCAACAACCAAAGGAGCAAGGAGTCCCTTTTCCTGAATGTGAAACAAGTGTATTATAGCCAGCTTTTACCGAATAGGAACCAGAGGCATCCCCAAGCCAAAGTAAACTGTCATCTTTACTTGAGATACAGGGCATTTCTGTCCCGAATTGAGTCCATAAGGAGGGTGGAATCTTGAACGGAGGCTCCTATAGAAGAGAAATCTTTCCAAAGCCAAGAAGGCGAGCCGTCAGGGTGTTGACTGCCATAATTAGAGACCAAAGTACCCCAGGCCTGTTTGGTAGAATTCATAACACCATTGAGGGCGGTGGAAAGATTAAGGGGAGGAAATCCATTCCAGCTTTCATCCCAGAAAGAAGCGAGCAGACCGTTGTTTATGTTCCAGGTGACCATCTCTGCAATTAGAGATTTGGAGTTACATAGAAAATTCCAGATATGTGAACCTCTCGGTAACTCAGAGCTGGATAATAAAAGATCGTGGCGATGTCCGCCGAGATACTTGTGAGAGAGAATTTGAAAGGCGAGTCTATCAGCATTAGAAATGAAGTTCCACACCAGTTTAGCCCCAAGGGCAGTGTTTTGAAGAGCGAGATCCAGAATACCCATGCCGCCCAAACGCTTTGGAAGCTTGACCAGATCCCAATTAGCAAGATGAAATTTGTGCTCGATACTGTGACCTTGCCATAAAAAGGTGCGCACCACTTTTTCAATTTTGAGCAGAACAGATTTTGGGATCTGTAAAATTGATAACATGTATATTGGAATTGACAGAAGCACCGAATTGATTAGAAGAGCGCGGCCGGCGAGAGAGCCATTTTCCTTTCCAAGAAAGAAGTTTGGTGGAAAGAGAATTCAAGAGCCCGTTCCAAAGATGCGCCCTACCATTGCCATGGAAGAGTGGAATGCCCAAATAATTATGTGGAAGATTACCCAAAGAGAAGCCGAGAATTGCTTTAATCCTGCACTGAAGTCTAGGAGCCACGTTGAAGAAGAAAATAACTGATTTATGAAAGTTTAAAACCTGACCTGCAGCAAGAGAGTAAGAGTCCAGAATGGAAGAAATGCGTTTGGCTTCAGGAATGGTCCCTTGACCAAATAGAAAGGTGTCATCCACGAATTGTTGATGAGAGAGTGGTGGAAGGTTGGAAGTGATATGTAGACCTTTAAGAGAACCATCCTGAATAGCGGACTTAATGTTGCGACTAAGAGCTTCCGCAACCAAAGTGAAAAGGAAGGAGGAGAGAGGGTCTCCCTGCCTTAAACCTCTGCTGCTCTGAAAGAAGCCTTCCGCGGAACCATTTACTAAAATAGAAAAACGAGGGGAAGCAATGCAGTTGAAGATCCATTTACAAAAATGATCACAAAAACCCATGGCTTGCAAAGATTTGAGGAGGAACCTCCAATTGACACGATCATAGGCCTTACTGAAGTCCAGTTTCAACATCATACCCGCTCTAGAGGAGTTATGAAGAGAGTGGATCAATTCATGTGAGATAATGATCCCATCGGTGATAGACCTGCCAGGAATGAAACCACTTTGTTCATGGGCAACCAATTTGGACAGCAGAGGGCTTAATCTATTAGCGATAGCTTTGGAAATGATTTTGTAAGTAGTGTTGCAAAGAGAGATGGGTCTGAAATCATCCATAGTCTCAGCTGGGGACTTTTTGGGAAACATGCAAATGAAGGTATGATTGAGAGTACCTAAAATCTTCCCCGAAATCCTGGATTCCTCAACTGCTTTCCAAACAGAAAATCCGACGACATCCCAAAAATCCTGAAAGAAGGATGCTGGGAAGCCATCAGGACCAGGCGCTTTATCCGCTTCATCGAGAAAACAATTTTCCGAACCTCCTCCAAGGAGAAGGGAGAAAGAAGCATGTCATTGTCAGCATCCGTAACAACAACTGGGGTCTGAAGAAGGAGATGGGACTGCGCTCCAAGGGTAGAGGCCGAATCATTCAAGAGCTTCCAAAATAATCCACCGCTTCTGATTTGATCTGAACTTGGGAAGATGCAAGGGTTGAATCTTCAAGCTTAAGAGAGGAAATGTAGTTGAAATTTCTTCTAGCTTTGACGGAGGCAAAAAAGAACTTGGTATTTTTATCTCCATCAATCAGCCAAGTTTCTCTGGATTTTTGACGCCAAAAGGTTTCCTCTTTCAGAAGGAGAGCGCCCAAATCCTTTAGGAGAGATTTTTCTTTTTGGAAATCAGCTTTGAAACATCCCTTGGGCGAGAATGGACTCATTAAGAATACGAAGATCCTTCTCGACTCTAAGTTTTTCTTGGAAGATGTTTTTAAAATTCGAATAATTCCAGCATTGTAATTTGTCTTTCAGCAGAGAAAGCTTTTTGGAG
Organism: Taxus wallichiana var. yunnanensis; assembly: GCA_018340775.1. NCBI lineage: Eukaryota > Viridiplantae > Streptophyta > Pinopsida > Cupressales > Taxaceae > Taxus > Taxus wallichiana. Next base: position 779,039,038 of record CM031237.1, read on the forward strand.
AGTTGGAACATCCAAGTCCCTTTGACAGTGAAGGAGGCCCACCAGACATTGACTAAAGGCTTAAGAGAGGAATCATGTAGCCACATGTTCTCAAATTTGAATGGGGAGCGGCGTGGAGGCAGATCAAAATTTAAATCTAGAGAGATTGGAAAGTGATCTGAACCGGAGAAAGGAAGAACAAAGCTTTTTATGAGGAAGTTATTTTGCAGCCAGAGTTCTGAAACCAGGAATCTGTCAAGACGCACTGCCAAGGAACTGAACCCAGACCTCCTGTTATTCCACGTGAACCAGCCCTTACAAGGCTCCACATCAACTAAATGAGAGGAAGAGACGAAAGAGGTAAAATCTACCTGAGAGCATGGCTGCCATTGGATACCTCCATGCTTATCACGGTCAGAGAGGGTGGCATTAAAGTCACCGTGCGATTGTTTTGGAAGTTGCAGCGGTATCAAGGAGCAGACGGAGAGTATTCCAGAGAGCTCTTTTTCTAATCGGAGTAGGAGGGCCATAAACATTGCAGATGAAAAAGAAATCATCAGAATGTTTAATCTGAACTTTGCACCAAATAAAATTCGATTCCACGAGAAGGGGCTCAATAGCACAACAACTAGTTTTCCACAAAATACCAAGACCACCCGAGGCGCCAAGAGAGTTAGAGAAGCAACCATCCCAACCTTTCCATTTTGGAACCAACCATTTAAGCATCCATCCCAACCTTTCCATTTTCGGAACCAACCATTTAAGCATCCATCTTCTCGACATTTTGGTTTCCTGAATCAGACAAATATCAACTGCTGCATCCGTGGCATAGCGTCTTAACAGACACTGCTTGTTAGGGGCGTTGAGGCCCCTAACATTCCATGAAAAAAGGATCATTTGTGTTTCAGAGAGGACTCGCCTCTCCTACTTGTAGATGGGAAGAAGGAACGCAGTTGAAGTTGCTTCCCAGCTGACAACCTCGTTAAGAGAGAGTTTACTTTTGTTGGGACGACCTAGAATGCTTTTCGGACCTAGATCCATATTGAGTAAGGGTGGAGTAGGGAGAAGCGGACCAAGCAACAAATTATTGGAAGAGTGATTCTCGATAGTATCCTCCAGAGAATCCGTATGGTCGCCATCCTTAGACTGAAGAAGATCATCTTTATCAATAATCCATTTTTCTAAAGAGGAGGAATTACCTCCCATTCCGATGGATATGCCTTCGTGGAAAAGGGACAGAATCCTGGTGGAGTCCTTTACAACGGTAGCCGTTTCTTTAACAAGAGAGAAAGTATCGGGTCCAGGGCAAGGGGTTCATGAACAGACGGGGGAATGGGATACCAAGGGCGGGGAGTGCGAGGGGAAGGGTGAGGGGGAGAGCGGACGGGGGCGAAGGGGGAGGGGATACTTTCCTCCACTGCAGGACGCTATTGTAATGGGGATTTTTACAGAATTTGCGAATGTGACCGGGATTTTTACACTTAAAGCAAATGTTGGACACGCCTTCGTACTCCACTTTTTGCTCCCAAAGTCCAGAGGGAGTGGTGATATGAATGACATCTTGAAGCTTTTGAGAAGGATCAATAGAAATATGCAGATTCTAGCAAAAGAGGAGAGGGTACCATTCAGAGAGACAGGGTCAATGCGAATGACGCGACCCAACTTGAGCAAATTTTAGTAAGGATTGGAGCAGACCAAAACTCACTGGGCGGGAGTAGAGTCTTACCCAAACTTGTAGCCCTTCAGTATCTGCTCTGTTGCAGTCAAAATGAGGCTCCCACTCGCGGATCGCTAAACCAGAGTCGGAAAGGAGAAAATCTTTCCTATCCATAGTGTCGTCCTTCTGGGTGCTCCGAAATAACACAAAGAAAAATCCCTTTTCAAGGAATCGAATACTCAGGCCGCTACCCCACTGCGTTTCGCACCAGTTTTGAATGCCTGAAATCGATAACCTTCTACCAATAAATTTAGCAAAAATAGCTCTTGAATAAAAACGCTTAATTTGGGCTGCAAAGGCGTCGTCAACTAGGGACATGGAGGGGATGGTAACAAGACCGTCCTGAAAGATGAGATTGTCTCTGTCCACATCATGAAATCCGACATTGAACAACGGGGACCCAACCTCTTTTGCAGAGCTTTCGACAAGCCCTGGCCCGTCGGGGCGCCATCGCCGCATCACGGGGTGGCGTAGCCAGGAGACCGTTGGAGGGACGTGAGTTCAAAATTTGTGACCGTTTTGGAACACGGGGGTACCGCGGTTCTTTCGGCCTCAAAACTTTGGATGGTAAACGCTTTTATTATACAGGAGCTATGAAGCTGGAGTGGTGGTTATGGAGGAGCACTTTCTCTAAGTGGGACATGGAGGTGGGCTTGGGTCGCAGAAGCGATCTGCATTGAGTGCCCACGTGTTCCGCTTGGTTCACATGGAGAAGTTCGACCCCTACCTCAAGGTGTCTCCATGGCTACTTATTGAAAGTGTCCAATGGCCTCAATGGGAATGGAACTTGGGTTGATGATTACAAACTACTTGTAACTCACCAATAGACCAAGACCTTGAGTCCAAAACTTTGGATGGTAAACGCTTTTATTATACCAGAGCTATGAACTGGAGTGGTGGTTTTGGAGGAGCACTTTCTCTAAGTGGGACATAGAGGTGGGCTTGGGTCCTTAATATCCGCCGAGCGATTTGCATTCAGAGTGCCTTGTTGTGTTCCGCTTGGTTCACATGGAGAAGTTCGACCCCTACCTCAAGGTGTCTCCATGGCTACTTATTGAAAGTGTCCAATGGCCTCAATGGGAATGAAACTTGGGTTGATGATTACAAACTACTTGTAACTCACCAATAGACCAAGACCTCGAGTCCTATTTGCGCTCCGTTTTAACTCTGTTATGGTCGACCATATCATTATTCCTATGTACCATAAGGGTTTTAACAAGGAATAAGTTATGGGCTTTATTTATGACTTTTGGCAATTTTTTTGTGTTTTTGTGTTTTCTTGTTTCGTTTTCTGTGAAATTTCTTTAGATCAATTCCTTTGCAGGTTAGCCCGATTCTTGGCCTGGAGCAGCTGGAGAACATATACGCACGTTATGCTCGGAGGAAGTCACCATTGGAGGTCTGGTTCATTGGGAAAAAGCGAAGTCGTGCACTAAAAAGCCCCTGCGGGGTTGGGCGTATTTTTGGAAAACAAAGGATTTAAGTTGCAGTGGGAAAAATAGAAAGCAGACGGGCGGGGAGAAATTTTTACACTGCGAGGTACTTTTTCCCATGATAGAAAATTCACTTAAGCTGCAGTGGGAAAATTAGAGGTAGCAGGCAGACGGGAATTTATTGCCTGCCTTGCAGGGTAAAAATTCCATGGTGAAATAAAAGAAAAGTGACTTAAGTGAAATCATGGGATTTTATTGCCTGCCATGTAGGGTAAATAATCCCATTGTCAAAGTCAAATCACTTAAGTGGATCATGGGATTTCTGGGGCTGCCTTGCAGGTAAAAATTCCCATTGCCATGTGTTTTTAAAAATAGAATTCTATTATGCTAAAAAGTGCGACCCACCTTGGGTGAATAATAATGCATTAAATAAATATTTGTTAATATTTATTCACTCAATTTTGGCACCCAAGCTTGTGGAAAAGTCAACAAAGGCAAGTGGACAAAAAAATTTTAAAAATAGAATTCCAAAATTAAATAAATTTAATTTATTTAATGCAGCCCTTTTGAGAAGGAAATAATACTTTTAAAGTATTAATTGATTAAATTAAATTCTATTTTCAAATGGCTATGGTCAAAACACACTTTGAAACTTAAGTGAAGTGAAGAGTGGATGATTAAATTGATTAAATTTAATTTAATGGATCGCTGTTCTTAATCATGTAATTTTAGCACATCAGTTAAAGAGAAAAGTATGATTTTTAATTAATTAATTGTCGGGAATAGTAAGGGCAATTATTAATTATAGAATTATGAGGGTTATATAAGCATGGGCTGCCATAAGGGTGAATTAATTAATTCATAGGTGAATTAATTAATTCATAGGTGAAGTGCAGCCCGGAGTAAAAGTGCGCCCCATATTGAAGAGGATTTTGCTTAAAAGAAGATCAAATCAAGGCTAAAGGCTTTGAATTTTGGTGCATACATTGAAGGAGGTTGATTTGTGTTTGCATAATTGTTTGCATAGGTGATACGAGTGCTCGGTGATGTTGATAAAATTCATGTTTGCTTTGCATGCAAATAAAACGGCAAATTTTGGGGCAACAAGCTTGAATTATGCAGATTTTTGTGATTAAAATTCACCGTGTATACTCCGGTTGCCATCTTTATGCGAATTAATTGCGAGTTAGATACAGGTGCTTTTATAAAGAAAATGAACTTATATCAATGTCCAATATATTGAATATATCCTCCAATCAAGGATTATCCAGATCTGCACCATTTTGAAGAATTCTAGTCAAATAAGAAAAAGAATTGTTCAGACAAAGATAGACAAAGCTATGGCGAAGAAAGATGAAAAAGAAAGCACAACAGAGTCATGCATCACTTCTAAATTTGCGAGATATTGGAGACACGGATCTAGGCTTGGAACCTCTTGCTTTGAATTGATAGACGGATCAAGAGCGGAAAGACTTCATTCATGCGCGCGGGAAAAACTTCACTCATGCGTGCAGGTTAAAAGTAGTGGAATTATTCGAGCTGTAGCTTTTCCATCCACACCCGGATTGCTTAGAGTTTTGTTATGCGAGTGCGAGATCCATATCCAGAGATGCGAGATGCAAATGCAAATCCATATGCGAGATCTCATAGTTAAAAAGCTTAAGCCAAAGGCTTCATCCTCTTATTTTGAATGCAGGCCCGTGAGGAAGTCGGTGCGTGGAAAATTCCTTCCAAGATCTTGTCTGAAATGCTCCCATCTTCTAGTTGAAGCCTTCATTGAAGTTGCATTCACCCTGAGTGCTTTCCAAAATTTTTAATTGTTTATATGCAATTAAAAATAAAGGGTTATTTATGGCAAACATTGCATTGACGCATGTACTGGAGAAGAACTGCAAAAGCTTCAAGGATAAAAGAGAAGACAAGGCAAGGCAAAATTCCAGCTTGTTTCCAGATCCAGCTTGTTTCCAATTCCAGCTTGCTTCTAGATCCAGCTTGTTTCCAATTCCAGCTTGCTTCCAGATCCAACTACTCCCAGATCCAGTTTGGTGAGAATCAAACGCAAAAGAATCAACTGCATGCAGACATGAAAAAGGACAAGACTGCAGCTTTCCTCTTCCTTCTTCTTTCCTCCGACAAAGTAATTGAGCGATCAATTAAATTATACAACTTAAGTGATTGGTTTAAAAGTCATTACTTGAAGAAGTCAACTACTTGGAGATAGGTGGCACGACGTGCAAAATAGAAGGTTCTATTGTTAGTTGCAAATCATACATGTCATGCAAAGAGGAATTCCAGGAGGGAGATTGCCAGTTGTTTCTTTTCCGACTTCCACATGTGCTAAGTTCAACTAAAAGCTTCCGACCTGTAATTGCCCCTCTACATTCTATAAGTAGAGGAAGAACCTTCGGGTTAATGAGTAGAATTTGTAAGCAGCAACCTTGTGTTCCAGACTTTGTGCTGAAACCCTTGAGATCAACTTGAAGCAAAGGAATATACAGGAGCAGATTTTCGGAGAACTTTGTGTCACAGTGTATTGTGTTTCTTGCTTTTTATCTTAGATCTTTAATAGACTTTGTGTTATTTCAGATCTAGATCTAGAGCTACCTTTGCTTAGAATTCTGTGTTTATATTTATTGGTTTCTTCTATGTGCATACAATTAACTCTACTATCTATTGATTCGGATGCACATCTTCCCCATTTCTTCTTTGTGTTTACATAATTTCCCTTTCCCTTCTTCTATACATATTTCCTTTATGTAAACAATTGCTTACTTGCTGCAGAACTGTTCAGTTATGGTTCATGAACTGAGTAGTTAAAGTAAAACCCCATTTAGATATTAGCATACTTTAATTGACAAATCTGACACGGGAGCCTCACTAGTAAAATGAGGGAGATTTATCTCATGACTGCCTAGGTTTTGTGCTATGCAAAAATCTAGCCAACATACTTGTCGTGGAGACTTGCATTTCAGTTTTTAAAAAATAAATCTTTATCTTCACCATTGATCTTAGATATGATGATATATCAAAGATAAATATCAATATGATTACTCCATCTTTTCTCAACATCTAATATCTTTATTTTAGTAAGTTATTAATGTTTTTATTTGGCTATATTAGGTTTGTATGATATTATTTTAGTTGAAATTTACTTACACATTTAAATATATTTATGAAATTACACACACACACATAACATATATTTTCCGTCTCCTATTATTCTAAAAATGGCGTACCCATCCCTGTCTCCTTGTACTAGTTTCGGTAACCATACCAATCTCTTGGTAACTATGTCTAGTACAAACATAATCAATAAGCGATAATTTTAGGCAAGCCACACACCATATCTAGTTTATTATTAAGTGCAATGCTTTGGTAAATGATATGACCTAATATTTTATGCCTTAAACTACCATCTACAAAAGGAACTAAAACATGACTGGATTTGGAAGAGAATTATGTAAATTTAAACAAATCATCTGCGTCTAAAAATACTGTAGCAACAACTATAAAATTCTTCTTTGCTGACTTAACATAAGGAGTATTTTGAAAGAATTCTACTTTGTAATCATGTTTGCATAATCGAAGAACAAAAAGCATATTTAACTTTAAATCAAGCACAAACAAAACATCATGTAATTCACCATTATGAATACTAACAATACCAATTGCTTCTACATTGCATGAAACATAATTTGCAAGTCTTAATTGGTTATTAGAATAATTTGGTTCTAAAGAAGTAAAATCAACATTAGACATCATATGTTGAGTAGTATCATAATTACAATTCATTCAACATGAGGACACCATTCAAAAGTAAAAGACGCCCTAGTATTCGAATTTTGATATTTTTGACTCTTGCTCCTAGCACTAGTGTTTGCAGGTTTCTTACCATTTTTAATGCCCCTTTGTTTTCAAAAGCAACGAGATTCATTATGACCATCCTCATGACAATAAGTACAAACTAATTTTCCCTCGGGGTTTGAGTTTGATTGGTTTTGATTTTTGTTATTTTTGTTGTTTGATTTAAAATGATCTCTATTACTACTATTTTTGTGTTGATGTTTAGATACAAATGCATGTTCATTTGTCTAATGACTACTAGATTGAATTAAATTTTGTTCTTCTTGTTACAACAAGGTACAAAAAGTTTTTAAAAATTATGTTGCTAAAGTAGGAATAACAAATTTGTGAGTGAATATTTGTAATGAATAGTTGAAAAGGTCTAGGTAAGCTCTTTTCTATAATGGCATGAACTAAATTCAAACCAAAAAGTTAAACACCTAACTATTCAATTGCAATTTTAAAGAACGAGCTTTAGTCAAAAAAATATCCATTGTTTTAAAGTCAGCATACTTATTTTGAAAGTTGCTCTTGAACTTGAATATTTCGGGCTTAATCCACAACATCATACACATCTTCAAGGTTTTTCCAAGCATTAGAAGCACTTTTCCAACTTTAAATGTAACGTGAAGTTCAATGACAGCCAATCCCAATTAAACTAAAGGTCTCCTCATTTTTTAGTTATCATTTTTCCTTGGTTTTAGTAAAGGCCAAGGCATTAAGTGCTCTCTCGTTACCTTCTAAAGGCCAATTTGTCAATATGTTTTGGATATGGATATGGATACAAAGAATCTTATACGTGGATCTGATGATTTTTGGCCCTAGATACAACTTGGATATAGTTGTATATATATATATATATATATATATATATATATATTATAGCCTAATAAATAGGAATTATCTACACAATATGCATACAAAAAACAAATTAACCACAAAACACCCATCGATAATTTATATAATGCCAATCGAGTGCCAAATGAAAAGTTACAAATATCATGAGCAAAGAGAGGAATGGGAGGTAAGTGTTTTGCTTTTGTGTTTTGTGTTGTATTTTTGCCTTTCTAGGGTTTTAATAGAAGGCTCAAGATTAGCAAAGAAATCAAGAAAAAGCAGAAGTAGCAGTTTTGGGTTGGTTTCTTTGGTGTATTTGGCTGGTTTGTTTTTGTTTTTCGGGTCCCATAGGCTGCTTGGCCTCATGGACGTCATTAAAATCATTCATTCATTGTGTTTTTTGGGCCACTTTATGCTTTAATGTGAAAAAATTAAAATAAACAAAAAGTTTTTTTGGGTGTCGAGAGATGCCCCAAATAGTTTGGAATTGTCTATAGACATATTATGAGAATATAAGACTTATTTATAAGGTGCCTAACTATAAGTTGGTTGTAACCGGTTGTAACTACATCAACCGTTTTGTAACTATTTCATTTATAATAAATAGACGGACACACAATCTCAAATGTGTGCAATCCGCCTTCTCTTTATTTCTTCCTTGTATACGTCTTCTAACAGTGGTATCAGAGCGAGACCAAGCGAGGAAAGAGAGTGGGTAGAAAATCCGCCCCATTAGGGCACGAAATCTGAAGCATAAGGAGAAAAATGAACACATTTTCATTTTTTCTAGGGCATCTCGAAGGCACAGTCGAGGCTGAATCGAAGTGAAGGAAATCGATAGTACAATCACGTTTTTTTCAAAGAAGCGTCACATTTTAAAGAGGAAATTGACAGCACAGTTGCGGAAGGATCATGTTTTTAGAGGGCACGATCTGATCATTTTATTTCAACCCGTCTAGAGACTCCCAATTGTCCTCGATGACATAAATTTGTCTAAAAGTTTTGTTTTTTAAAATCATTTATTTTATAATTTTTGGCCCCTAACCTAACCCTAAACTCAACGGGCCCCACCCACCCCCTAAGCACTCTGAATCACTATAAAAACTCAAAGCAAGAGAGAGTATTAACAAGGTGAGAGAATTAGCAAGCAAGAGTGAGATCATTAGCAAGGAAGAGTGGTGGTCTACTTATGGATTCACCCACTCTATGAAGAGGAACATGCTTACCTCTAGAGGGTGGAGAAGCTTGTAGAGCTTGTACATAATGCCTTGCATCTCGGTGATATGATATGCTTAAGTCTGAGGAGAGTCCAGGTGCCCGATGAGATGTAGAGCCGGAGGAGCCATTTCGATTGATGATGTGGCACATATAAGGTTGGTTGGCATTGGTTTGGAGGAGCTTGACCTTGTGGAGTATAGTAGTTCGAGTGATGAGGGGTTTGGTGTACACTTTGGGGATGATTAGACTCATTGAGCCACCAACCAATTGTATTTGAATTTTGAATGTAATCATTATTTTGAATATAAATATTAATATATTGATATTTGGCATTTTCACTATTCAATACAAGAGTGTGTTTAGTATTTAAGAGTTTCATTTATTTTTCTTATACAGTTTTTAATAACTATTTTTTCAAGCACTATACATATTTGTGCCACCGTCCTTAAACCTAGGCCCTTGGTCTCCCGTTTTGAGACTCCATGGAACACCTTAAAAGCACAACACACCCACGCTATGAAGAGAAACAAAGGAAAAAGCATCCAAAAATTAAAGCTAAAAAATTCATCATTTCAAAAACTTTATATTAAAAAACTACCAAAAACTTTTTATTTTGATTTTTAAATATTATAAATATTTTTACAAAAGGAAATGAAACAATAGACATAAAGATAAAAACAAAAAAACAAACTTAGGGAACGTGGCACATCCTATGTGCGAAAAAGGACAAAAGAACCTTTTCTTTTACCTTAGCACTATGTAGACAAAGGGAGTGTAGCACATCCTACGTGCGAAAAAGAAGAAAATAATCTTTTCTTTTACCTTAGCACTATGTAGACAAACTTGCCATGAGTGTTTGTATGTTTTTTAAGATTTAAAAAAAAACCAAATTAAAGGATAAAGCGATGGATTTATTTGTTTTTGATAATAAAGAACAGATTTTCTGCATGTCTAATTTGAGACAAAGGTGTTATAAAATGGAGGCGCATAGAATGGTTGAAAAAACACCAATGAAATATGCAATAATACAAGGAAGGCGTAGAAAGTATAATGAAAGGTGTTTACGGCAAAAACTGAAGAGTAAAGGTGCTACGCAACAAAGTTGCAGGTTTGGAAAAAGTGTTTGGATGTGACAAGCAACCGGTAGAATGCCAGTTCAAGCAACCAATATCAGCCTTGTATACAAAAAATGTAGCACAAACAAAGCTTTCAAGGCAACAAAACCCAAATAGAAAGGTTCGATCAAACAATGAAACTAACAAGATAGTGCTAAAAAGAAGTGCTGCTTGAAGAGATGCAATGTTTTATCATCCCATAAAGCCAATGGAAAGATGCATAGATTTACAAACAAAAATTTCTTAGTAAAAATAACAGTATTACTTGCAGTGTTTTTCTTTTGTTTGTGTGCAAAAAAACAACTAAAAAAGCGAGTTTAAAAAGATACATTTTCTTTTGTTTGTGCGTAGAAAACAACTAAAAACCAAGTTTAAAAAGATACATTTTCTGTTGTTTGTGTGTAAAAAAACTAAAAAACCAATATAAAAAGGTATCTTAAATAAAGTTTTTAATGGGTTTGCAAGATCTGCCAACTAGCTTCTACACAGTGGGCCAAATCCTACAAAATACAATTAGATTGCAAGAAAAACAACAAATAGAAAATACTAACAATGGGTTAGGGGAAAAAGGCTTAAAGACACAAAAAAATGTTTGCAACGGTGTTAGCCCTTGCAAAAAAAAAGTTTCAAAAAAACAATTTTTCTCATGCTTCTCCACCAAAGCACCTACATATGCTTATATTTCAACACAAGTAAAGTTCGACTTTGATACCATGAAAGAATATACTGCAAGATCTATACAAATAATTGAAACATAATTAAATGAATGCACACTAGTACAATATTATCTCAAAGTAAGCCAAACCATGAAAATGTGAGACACAAATTGGTAAGTGGGGAAATCATTTTAACGAAAGGAAACCTCACATGTATTAAGAAGGCTTACAAGCTCTATTTGCTGGATTACAATCTTTATGAATAGATTAGAAGAAGAGAATAGACCTCGATGTCTAGTAGAGATGAGAGTAGAGAGCTCTTTAAATAAGTTGAAGAAGCCATCAAGGAGTTACAAAGTAACTACATCATTACCTTGGCCTAACTTCTTAGTATATGCCTAGTGTCCCTAATTCCCATGAGGTTGGGGGGAAGTGTGTGCCGAGTGTTATAGCAGTTACATATGACATGTATCTCCAAAATTCCCTTCAAAATGGACAAAATAGGCTAGGCACCTCATATATGCCCTTAATATATGAATTAAAAATTTATATGGGAATACAATATACACACATAGACTAATACTAGGATTACAAACTTAACCGAAGTAAAGGGTGATCCTAACAGGTATGAGATATATAAAGTTGCAAGGTGCTAAAAGGTGTGAGATACTAAGTAACGAGATAGAGAGTTGTGAGACATAAGGTATTTGACATGAAAATTCGAGAGGTACAAAGTAATGAGACATGGAAGGTTGGTAAACTTAAAATGCTAAATTCTATACTTTATAATTATGGGGAGTTTTCAAGTTTCTCTAAAAGAATAACAAGTTTAGATGTTACGTAGTATTTCTTTTTTTTTTAGGCTAATAAAGATGTGAAATTAGGTGGAATCACTTGAATGTATTTAAGACATTTTCAAGAATGATATCCTTTTATTTAAAGGACGAGGCAAGTCAATGGCAGACTAGCTTCGAGTGACATTAAACAATATTTAACTTAAGACCAACTAGAGTAGATTTTCTTATGTAAATGATCTACCCAAACCTTGAATTTAAAAAGGCTAGAATAGGAACTTGCATCCTTAAGAGCTATATTGAAAGAACAAGAGGATGTCTTTAGTAGGAAGGATCAAAATAAATATTTTTCAATTGAAATTAAAAAAATCTGAGAAACAATTTGAAACTTTTGAGAAGCATATGCAAGATTTTGAAGTATATTTGTCCAACAAATACAAGAATTTTTCTTGTTTAGAGAATCATAACAAAGTTTTTTTAAAAACGTGAATGAGGTTTTTGGGTCCCTTTCATGTTTCTATTATAATTTGAAAAAAGAAAGAATCTGAGATGAGAAATTAAGACCGTACAGGTACAATCAGTAAGAGCAGAAGCATACAAATTCAAGCAGCCTATGCCTGAAAAGATTACTAAAATCCAAAGACCGAGTAGGACCAACGAAAACCATTGGGCAATGCTTCACCAACCATGCATAGCTGATAGTAAGATATTTATAACAAAAATTTACAGTCAACAAGAACAAACTATATCATTTGAGTAGAAGAGTCCCACCTATTGTCATGTGAAATTACTAGCCCAAAAATTCAAAACTTAAACCATGACAGCCAAGCCATAATGTGAAACCTTGCTTCCAAATCTCCTCGAATCCCTCTCTTGGTCAGTATATCTTCTGTGTTATGATCATCTTGACCTTGCAGGTTCCCCTAATAGACTGAATAAACATGTACACGTTTGCAAAATGGTGTGATAAGGTCAATTTTTCCATTTAGTAAAGTGCAGCAGAAGACTAGCTCTCCGACAGGCTGAGAAAGACCAATTTTGGTCATTTCGGGCATGTGTGCATCCTCGGTGAGGGTTCTGAAAAGGTCATAAACATCCAGAGGTGGTATTGGAGAGCCTTGAAGGTGTTGTAAGTGTTTTAGGAAGATTTAGGAAAGATTTGGTGATTCAGGAACAGTCTGTGCAAAAGCGGGTTTTTAGGTGTAAGGAATGAACGGCCAAATTATGAACCCGGACTTCCTGGTCGATTTCAGGGAGCTCAAGTAAGGAGTTAGAAGGAAATCAAATAGGCAATGGAAAGCTGGAAGAATCCTTTGCATGTTGGTAACATCAACTTTGATCCAAGGCACGATGATTTCTTGAGACATTTTAAACTTTGCGGGTAAACCTCGCATTGTCCTAATCAAAAGGGGTCTTTTTTTGGAGTTGCAGGAAGAATTAAGGTTTGAAACCTGTGCCCTTTGGTCTTAGAATGGTCTTTGGAGTCATATTCATATAAAATTTCATTTCAAAAGTCCATCTAGAGCTCCCGGGGTGAAGATTTCATGCTCTCATGCTATTTCGGGTAAGCCAGTGCAAAAACTAGCTTTCCAAATGAAGTAAGGTGCATTTTATTGCACCTCTTGTCCCTTTCTCCCTAAGGGGACAAGAGGGACAAAAACTACGCCCAATGCATCCATGCGACTCTTCCAACACCCATGTCCATCAAGTCAATCCGGGTTGAGTCAAAACTGAGTTAGGGAGAAGTGCGAGTGAATGTTTCGTACTTATCATTTTTCTCATTACCACATGTCACCTCCTTGCTCCAAGGCGCCCTTTGTTGTCCCCTCGATGTCTCTTTGTCCCCAAGGGGAAAAGAGGGACAAAAGAGTGCGCCACGAGCAAGCCCCCTCTCCTAGTCATCCATGCGACCTCTCTTAGCTCCGCAGGGTGCTTCCTGGCTCCTCCATCTCCCTCACCCTGTCTCCTTTATTGCCACTAGTCATCATCTTGCGCCAAGGCGCCCTTTGCTGCACCTGATGTCCCTTTGTCCCCAAGGGGACAAGAGGGACAAAAAAGTGCACCTAAGAGCAAGCCCCCCTTCTGATCTTTCATGTGACCTCTCCTAGTTTAGCGGGGTGCTTGCTTGGTTCCTCCATCTCACTCATCTTCACTCTATGGCCGCCACTGTCTCAATCTTGCTCTAAGGCGCCCTTGCTGCCTTTGCTGTACCTCTTGTCCCTTTGCACCATGAAAAATCAGATTCAAACCTCACATTAATCCTCCTTTGACACAGGGTTAAACCACGGTTTGCGATTGATACAAAAGTGAAATAAAACACAATAAAACACACTTTGTAGGTCATTTCTTCCACATAGTTAGCCATTTTGGTGAATTTGTTGTTGTCACACCTTCCAACCTCCATTAATGGTTGCCATGCCACAATAATGAGGTGACAACAGGACCTAACGATCCCCTGGCAGCTTTGGACAAGGCACCCAAGGACGAAATTGGGCTACGAGGCAATTTCCGGGTTCAAGAGATCTCATTCAGGGGATTCAAGAGTGAAAATCATATTGAGAATTTTTTTCCTCTTCTGGGTTTTGACCCTTAAGATCAACTTAAAAAGTGATGAAATGCGGGCCCGTAGGCCCACACCTACCAAAACGGGCAAAATCGGGGAAGAACATGACGAGCCCAAAAGACCCTTTGCATGCACACCTGGTTAGGCCTCTGATACGAAGAAATTTGAAAAATTCCTAAGTTGAGGGTTCAAGGGGTCAAAATTTGTATTTGGGCTTTATTGATCATTGAGCTAGAAAAATAGCTCGGCGAGCGATGTTTGCATTGAGGAGCGAGTTGAGGAAGGGCTCGGTGAGCTACTCGGTGAGGTGAGTTGTGTTGGGGGCTCAATTGAGCCAAGTCAACTTTGGATGAAATGCAAAAGGGTCATATCGTCAAGGGCGGCATGGGGAATGATTCAGGAGCCGCAAATGGAGCTCGGGTGAAAATGGAAGATCGGCTCGCCTCGGCAGTTGTAAATCGGGGCCTAGTGAGTTCGTGGGGGCATCGACATCAACAGAGTCAAGCTAGAAGCATGGGAGCTCGATGACATTGAAAATGGAGTACCCGACATTGACGGCCGAGCGAGCAAGCTCGTGGAGGCATTCATATCGATTGGGGGCCAAGTTGAATGAAGTCGGCCATGAGGGTCGATTCAACTTGACCAGGGGCAACGAGTTGTGGCAAAAGGAATACTCAACAAGGTCGAGACCGAGGATGCGATGGAAAGATCGCCGAGGGGAGCTATGGAGATGAGCCCGGCAAAGGACTCGCCAAAGTTTGGGGCCATGTTGACCAAGCAAAGAGGAAACGAAGGCTCGGGTTCGAGCCGAGCAAGACGTCGAGAGCTCAAAATCCAAGGCCAAGAATGAAATGGGGCGCCAAGTGGATAGAAGGTCGGTTCGATGCACATGAGGATGGCTCGGGCCGAGTTGGGAGATGGCGAATGAAGTCGGCATGGGGATTGTTGAGCTTGTGCATGAGCGAGTTGAAGGAATGTGCTTGAGGATTGAGCTCGCTCTGATGAAGGAAAGTCCAAGTCTTTCGGAACTCACGGCGCATGCGTTACGGGGGTCGGTGATGAAAATGTCCGAAGTGGGAAGTCGAAAAAGTCCGAAGAGGGCAATGTCCGAAGTCTGAAATTTTGAACTTTGGAGGTGGGCGAGTTCGGGATTCGGTGTCTAGAGGTTTTGTAGGATTGTTTCGGGATCAAGGCGTGTAAAGTCCAAACGTGGGCGAGGTAAACTCTGAAACCAATGGGCCCAAAAGCTCGAAACAATAAAACTTCCGCCCATTTCAATCAAACAAAGACCACGCCGAGTTATATGGGGAAACGAGCCATTTTGGGGGTGGCGTGTAGGTAAAGTATTGAATGCAAAGCTTTGTATCTTGAGCTAGTAATGTGTAAAACCGCCGAGTTGCATTGAATATGGCTTGGTAGGTGAAGATGGAGCTCGATGAGTAGAAGAAAACACAAAATGGTGGCCCATTTTCAAAATCACACAACTTTAGCAATTTTTAGCCAAATTCAACAAAATTGTACTTGATGGAAAGGATTTTCAAAGTAGAATCTAATGGTGGAGACCAAATTCGAGGTCGGGGTAGGTGAAGATGAAACCCTAGAAGCAACCTAGTGCAAAATGACGACAACTTCTTCCATACTCCATTTTTCACAAAATTACAATTGATGGAAAGCCAATTTCGAGATGTTTAGCATGGAATGATCAGAGAGGAGCATTTAATGAGTTTCGTGGGCAAAAAGCTATGATGAAGTTGCAGGGCTAAAGCCATACCCAGGTGCATCATGAAGCCATTTTTTCAAACACAAGGCAAGGTACAAGGGGATGAATTTTGTAGGTTTTGTTTGACCATTGTAAGTATCTAATGATGATTTTTATGATTTTTGAAGCAATTTCGGACGTCTTCTCTCTCTCTCGTCTCTGTTAAATCTTCCTCTATAAATTGTAAGGAGGGGCTCAATAAAAGGGTTGGATATTTTGCCTTTGCCCCTCCCTTCTTTCTTGTCTATGAGAAATCTGTGGAGCTCAAGCCTCCCATTGAAATTGTAATGCAATTTTTATGCCTTTTGGCCCCCATGTAATGCATTGTATCAACTTTTGGAGCAATAAAACAGATCATGGATGATTATCAACCCTTTTTGTGTTTATTGTGTCTTATCTGATCTTTCATTACAATTAAGGTTATTGTGCATGGTTTAATTGTTATTGCAAGATCTCAATGGATTGTGTTTATTGGTGAATGGGTTTGCAATAAGTATTTTTGACTGTGGTGTTAAATTACCCTCTTGATTTGCTTGTTTCATTCCCATGCAAGTGCAAGATATTCAACATTCCTTATTGGTGCATCACCTCCAGTTAGAATAGATTTACTTTTCATGCATCCTTCTATCCCTGTCTCCTTGGAAAACATTAGGGTAGGATTAAATTAGTTTTTTCGAAATTTGGGCATGTGGTGTCAAGATTTAGGAATAGGAAGCCGACCTTTCTCTGGAGAGCTTTCCCAATTGCAAAGTCCCACACTTTGGGAATAGCTCTATGTTGTGCAATCACACCGAATGCCCCATTGACAAACGTAACATTTGGGGTGCTTGTGATTTTGCATAAACATGCCCTTCATTTCTTGAAGATCCGGCATGAGGTAAAATCACTTGAAAATTGGAGAAAACAATCTTCAAAAATTCTCCTTTCACACAAGCCAATTTTTGCACCATCAAGTAGCTGATTTTTAGGGATATGAGGATTGTGTTTCCTCTCAACATTCTGCCCTCGAAGAATTTTTCACTTTCTCAAAGATCTGACGGGTGAAAAGGTTCAAAATTTGGAGCAGAGGATCCTCAAAAAATCTAGTTTCATCTGAGACATTTCTTTCTCGATGGAGTGGCTGATTTTTCAAGATATGGACTGAGTTTTTCTTAGTATTCTGCCCCCTCCGATGAAAAACTTATTTTCCCACTCATCCGAACGAAGAAATCATCCGAAAATTGGAGCAAGGAATCTTGGAATAAAACCCATAATTTCAAGATTGTTTTCGTTGCAATCCGACACTGCAATGCACTTACTAAAAATAGCATGTGTTCATGATGGGGCATGTCTAAAAATAGTAAGTTGTCAAATGAGGTGAATTCTTAGCATCCGTGGTCCCCAACCAGAAAGAAACATTAGGGAGTGAAACAATGCAAAATTGCTAAAAATAGTAGTCCTGGCTAGGACCTGCTAAAAATAGAAAGTTTCCAATTTCAGTCCAAAAAGTTGTGGCAGCTCCCATTTTGTTTATATTGTTTTCTTTTGCCATCATTGCAAGTTCAAGAAGATGTTCGATGACTCAAACAAGAAAATTAACCCTCCACAAGCTTTTAAAGGATCCTAAAGCATCATTCTGATCACATTTGTGTCAAGGAGCATAGCAGGTGAAACCAGGAACATTATGAGGTCGGAAAAGAGTTTGAAAAGACATCAAGAGCTTCATTCAAGTTCAAGTTACCAAGAGGATGATCATCATGAGAATAATATGAGAAGCTCATTGTGAGTGAAGGTTGAGGCCATCTCAAGTAATGCATACCTCAAGAAGTGTTTCTAAACACTTGATCCATGCTTGATAATGATCTCACATCTTGCAAGTTAGAGGAGGTGGAAATTGTAGTGTTTCAGTGCAGCGTGGGAGATGAGAACATGGAACTCATTCTCATTCATTCCTTTAGGTACCATTCAGGATCAGTCTTGCTATCAAGAAGAGGAAACCTATCTCCATGAGGAGCAATTGAGCAAAAAAATGTCTGAGTACCATAAGCATGCTTCTACCTAGGTAACATCTTGGTCAGGAAAGTGAATTATGAAGAGATCATCATGTTCAAAAGTGAAATGAGATGCTAACCTTGCCATCATGTCCAAATCTCTCCAATAAACAAGTCGAATGGGATAATCTTGCTATCAAGGGACTCATGATTACCGGTGTGAAGGATCAAGAAGTCACCTATTTCTATGAGAAACATGTGAGTAGGAGGTGTATGAGTTGATCTCATTCAAGAAGTGCTCTAGAGTTGAGAAAGGTAAGAGGATGATCCTCATATGCAGGACAATGTATGTAAAAATGAGATACTATCTCAATTCCACTTGATGTCATTCACTTGGTAGTGTGCTTAAGCCCTCATTCCACACCTTGTAGTGTCATCATACCTCAAGGAAGAAGTACATCATGATCACCTCATTTTAGTTCAGCGGATGACCACATGACAAGAATTCCATTTAGGGGTAATCCTTTCACTCGCATGATGAAGGCCTATTTCAGTAAGTGAAAGATAAACATCAAGAGGTTTGAGCATCATGGAGTTGTCTCTCGTGATCATTGGGGTCAATTGTGAAAGTCTAAGATGCAAGAAAGTGATCCTCACTCTCACTATGAGATCAGGAAAGAATCATCACAGGGGATGCCAATAGGTCATCCCAAGCTTCGCATTGTAATACCTCACAATGGTGTTTCTAAACACTCATACAACATCTGAGTGTTCGAGCATCTTGCAGAAGGAGGAAATTGTGATCACCATGCTTTAAATCAGCAAGTTCTCCATCATACAAAGCTTCATCTTCATCGATTAATCAACCCTTCTCTCTCTCTTCCTTCTCTCTCCATATTCTAATTTCTCATTAAGAATGTACTTTTTGCTATTGTTTTATTCACTTAAGTGACCCTCAATTAAACATTGTAAGAGTCCTTTTTCATCAATAAGAAAAAGACTCACTTCTTAGGAATATGAAAGGTCACAAGTGATGAAGATAGGTGAAAAGTCATGTGGGGGTAGATGAAGAGACATGTTTGTAATGCTATAAATTGGAATGGCTTCTCCATTCCAAAGGGTTGACAATTGTTGATTGAATGTATGTTGTTGAGATTACCACTTCTACATCAAGCAATAAAAGCTGCAATTCTTCTATTTCTTGTCTTATGTTCCTCTACTCTCTCTTTCCAACTTTGCATACATGATAATCTTGTAAAACCAAGAAAGGTGTTTGCGCCTTTGATAAATGAGTCAATGGAATTCTGTGTCTATGATTTGTTGGTCTTATCGTTGTTTGAATTGTTGTGTTCTTCTAATTGAATGTGGACCTACTCTGGTTATTGTATGTGAATTTTGTAAGCCTACTCACAACAAACCCTCTCTCCTTATTTCCCCAACTCCCCTTTACCTTTCTTCGCTACAAATTCCTCCCTTGTACCTTGTCAAGAGCATTTTCCACAGTTTAGTGGAGTATTCCCGTGTGATCCACGGCCTAATGGCCACCCACAAATTTAGGTTAGTTTACATTCAATAATGGGAGCCTCCCCATACACAAGGAGGGGCTTAGCCCATTGAGCGTTGGCAGAAACCAACAATTTTCCCACACGACAAATTATTTTGCCAACATAGCCCAACACCATCAACCTCAAAGCAAGAACGTCTTCAAAGATTTGCACCATCACTAGGCCCCCAATATACTTGTCCCAAACAACCGCTTTAGCATGCTAAGATAGAAAGGCACGGGCTTTTGCCTCTTTATGTTGGAGAGCAAGAATCTAAGGATCTGCAGGCAGATTGGGTCATTGAAGAGCATAGTTACCAGGTTCGGAAATACGATTAAATTCGGAAGGGCAAAAAAAAATCCGAAAAAATATGGAAAAATCCGGTTCGAATATATATACATATATTATTATAAATTTATATGATTGTATACTTATATCATTATATATAGACAAATCATACAAAAAATCATCCATCTACCATAATCATCATCATCATAATGATTCTTTCAAAAGATCGAAGAAGTTGCTTGGTCCAAAAAGGTACAAAAATAGATTTTATGAAAATAAGAAAAATATTGCCATCAATGCGTAGAGCTCGAGAAAATATATACTTTTAGAGAAGGCGACACCTAAAACGGAGCCACGTAATGAAAGTTATGGCACATGCAAGTTTTTGCGCTACATCTTCTCGGACCCTTTCCAAAAATGGCAAATTTTTTTCCATACTTGAAAAAAAAATGCCAAAAAAGGAAATTTTTTTTTTTCCCTGCAAAAACAGGCCCGAACCGAACCGAATTTATTCGGTTGCTTCAAAAAATACGGTTCGAACCGGATTTCATACAGATCCGGCCGAACCTGGTAACTATGTTGAAGAGTATCTAGGTCCAATGCACAAAGAGTGATTGATACCCACCTCAGAGTTTCCTTGACAATACTTGACAATTTGCTCTACAAAGAAAGCAACGGTTGCGAATATGATCTTCCAGCTCTTAGAAAGCCTCCACAGGGACCCAACGTTGTGAAAAATGCACACTCGGGGGAGGATGAGATGCTAGTAGAATCCTCGCCAGCTCCTTGTCCAATCCACGACAATGTGTAGCCTTTATACAAAAAATTGCAATGGCTTGAGTAATCATTTTGTCCAAGACAATGTGTAGCAAATTGTTAATGAACACAATCTCTACCTCCTAGTTGACACGATCTTGAGTAGCCAAAGCCAAATAATCTTCCCCCAATACAGATTTAATAGCCCCCATTACCTCCTCCATTTGAATGTAGAATATGCGATGTAGATGTTGATATGAAATTAGAGAGCAGAAGGTCATTTGCCTTGATAGACCATAGAGTCGAATCTAAGGGATGATTGAATTTGCCATGACCGAAAACAAAGGTCGAAAACACCAAAAACTAGGTGAAATGAGAATGGTTAGCAAACCAACTGATTGACAATTAATCATACACATCTCACATGTAGGAAAAACCTAGAACCACCGGCTTACCATCAGCCACAAATTTCAACAATTAGCCATACAAGAACATAATGTCAAGTCACCCATAGAAGTGACGTGGAGGGGAAATCTGCTGCCAATAACCCCACTTCGAAATATAAATAAAGAATGAGACATAAGATTAGTTGGATCTTTAAATGATGATGGATTGGGCAAATCTTTGGCCAAAAGGGCCCACAAACCATGCCAAGGCTCGACACATTATTGATAACCACATTTGAAAGTTGCTCCTTGTTTTTAACCCGGAGTAAAAATACAATCCGTCTAATTATGGCCCACGGCCATATTTAAATAACCCAAAGGGTTATAACTATTAAGTGACGGGTACACCCCGATTTAATAAATAATTAGTAAATTAATAACTAATAAACCTAATATAAAGTTTATATTAAATAATAAAGAATATAAACTATATTCTATATTATTTAATTATAAACTAAATATTATGAGCACTTAATATTATGCTCTAACACATGATTAGCCAATAAGTCAGCTACCATGTTGGCCTTCGATAGCAATGCTTGATCTCTTTTTCTCAAATCCCAACAAAAGATGATGGGCCTGACAAAAGATGTTATCAGTTTTTCAAGATTTTGGTTTTCTAGAGATGATGGCTTGAACTATGATCATAGAGTCACCCTCAATTAAGAGTCTATTAATTCCGCATTGGCAAACCATTTGAAGCGCATGAACTAAGGCCGAAGCTTCTGCATGGTTACAAGAGCCTAGAGGAAGATGGAAGGAGCTAGCCTTGAGTAATGAGCCAGAACAATCCCTTATAACACAACCTGTGCCCGAAGTCCCTAGATTTCCACGAGAAGCACCATCAAAATTTAGTTTTAAAAACCCAGGATTTGGAGGAATCCATTTTGAATTTGTTTTTCTGCAATGCATTCTTATCAAGAACAAATATGCTTGACCATTAACAGGAGGAATCATAATAAACCTTTACTCAAAAGCCAATTCTTTTTGGGAGGATTGAAAGTTGCAATAGGAAACTAATATGTAATTCATTAGTAAAGAAATGCCTGCTAATTGAATTGAGTAAGTAGACAAGCTTGTTGATCACTGAATGGTAATCATGAAAGTCATCATTTACTGACGATCAGCTTATCAATACTCATGGCTTCTTCAACCCCATTGCAGACATCTTCTAGAGCCTTCATGTCTACCATCTGGTACCAAATCAATTTCAAAATTAAATACTATCTCAGATGACAGCACAGGTAATTTTTCAGTAAATGTCTTTAAAGTCCTTAAATGTCGCATGGTCTGCAAACACTAGTTCAACTTCTCCAGTAGCTTGCTGTTGCAATGTACACTGGGAACCTGTCCTTATTCTCTGCTTAACTTGCATACCCAAAATTTGCTATGAATTCGTGTAACCACAGCCCAGTTACCAGCATCATCAATACATCAATCCTCTTGAAATAGCAGTCCACCTCAGCCAAATGAGGGTGGAGAGATCATTCCCTATAAAATAGCCATATGACCGATGCTGTGTCTAATTAGGTTCCGATTCCATTCGGTTTTAAGAAAAAGCCTCACACTTATGGGATTCTAATCTCTTCTTTCTTAAGACCAACTCAACCTCCCATCTGTCTCATTTCTTTTGAGCTTCAATCCACA
This sequence comes from Taxus wallichiana var. yunnanensis, assembly GCA_018340775.1. Taxonomy (NCBI): domain Eukaryota; kingdom Viridiplantae; phylum Streptophyta; class Pinopsida; order Cupressales; family Taxaceae; genus Taxus; species Taxus wallichiana. The sequence goes on from CM031237.1 coordinate 779,061,603, forward strand.
CTTGGCAGGAACCATGCCGATTAAAAAATTGTTATTAGCTCTTAGATTAATTCTCTTAACCTTGTCTGCCACTTCCATGAACGTAGCTCAATGCTCTGCCCCATCTTTGCAAGGACAGACTTTTCCACTCCAATACTCCTTTATTTGCCATTGCTTCTGTCTCTGACTCTGGCATTATGTGATGCTTGCAGTTTCCTTTCCAACAACATTGGCTTGAATCTTATTCTGCAGCGTTTGTCCACCCTTAAGCCAATCTTCTTCACAATACTTTACCTTTTGAATGGCATTGCTGAATGTCACCGGCTCCAATTTTCTAACTTGTTCAACTAGTCTAGAGCTCTGACCATTTGTAATATATTAGACATGATGTAGAAGTTTAATGAATTTATAATTTTATTCTCATACTTATATACTAAACAGAATTTTTACACAACATGCTGAACTCTTAAATTTGGTTCTCTGCATAATGCTCCAAAAGATAGGTGTTTAAAACATCTCTCGACCTTTTCTAGGTCAGAAGCTCATCATGGATTCTCTTCAACTACTGAAGGTGTTAGCACTATAAGTATGTTTTATAATTGAAACAATAGGTAACTACCCATTGGCCGAAGCCTTCATTTCTTTTGAGAACTGATGAAACAAGAAATACTTTCTCCTCTTCAGTAGCCTAGTCGTTGTAGCAGTTTTGACTTCCATTTGATTGTGAACTGGGGGTGTGCTTTTTTAAATCCCTAAGTCTCTAACTATTCTATCTGTGACCTTCAAGATTCTACTGAAAACTTTGATGACTAACTTCTAACATCCCTACAATTCCTAGGCCGGATTCTCTTCTCTGACTTCTGGTGATGGTCATTCTTTGAACGTTAGTAGGATTAGTTTGCCATGTCTGGCCTGCTGTTCAGCTTCTTGATTGACAACGAAAATTCTTCCTCTCCTTCTCTTCCTCTGACCATCCCTTCCAATGTCTAGCCACTTTAATCAAAACGTAGCTAGCAGTTGATTCCTTCCGAATGTTTGGTCTGATAAGTTCTAACTTGCCAACAGGTCCCTTCCACTATGCTGGATTCTCTTCTCTGACTCATGATGATGGTCATTTTTGGACATAATTAGGATTGGTTTGCCATATCTGGCCTCTAGTTATGCATTCAACTCCATTTTCTTTTTTATGATTTCTACATGCTTGCAGACTGCTTCCTTCTGAGTCTGTAGATTCTCGCACACTATTCATTATGCCAAAGCCAATATGGCGGTGGCATGGCCTGTTGTTCGGCATCTTGATTGGCACCGAAGATTATTCTTTTCCTTCCTCTTCCTATGATTATCTCTTTCTATCAATATTGCCAGATATGCCACCCCTACTGCTCGGACGCATCTTGGATATGGCCCAGGATACCGTACCCAGCTATATCCAAATACGAACCTGTAATTGTGCCATATCAAATACATCCGGCTATCGTAAGAAGGGCAACAATAGCCATATCTGATTTAAAATTCAAAAAATATTCAAAAACCCCTTCAAAAGGCTAAAAAGATGCAAAAAACTGTAAATGATATTCTCTAATGCATTTTAGCAACAACAATTGAAGACATGGAAGTGAGAGTGTTGATCCGCTCTTTAACTTTAAGCTTTCACATTGGTTCTGATCAACATGCAATTCTTTTGATCTGTTTCTTTTGGCCTACTCTACTTCTTTTCTTTCATTTCATCTATTTTCCGCTGGCCTACACAACCTGCAATTTTTTTATCTATTATTGAATACCGAACTTCCTACCTTCCCATGGGCTGGGAGTGTGTAATTTGCGTGTAATTTTAATCTAATGTATAAGTTCGTTTATAATTTAAAATTGATAATTATTATTAATATATTCTTAATTTATAATCTAGATTATTATAATATTTTAAATATTATATATTATGCCGTATCCAACCATATCCATATCAGGGGGCATTAAAAATTAGTCGTATCCGTATCTGTATCCGTATCCGTATCTGTATCTGATACCGTATCCATATCCACATCTGCATCCATAACAATGCAACTGTGCTTCCTATGTCTAGCCACGTTAATGAAAAAAGTACCTGACATCTGATTTCCCTCTTAATGTTTGCTCTGATATCACAATATCGCACACCTCGAGGAGGAATATAATGTCTTCCCAATTCTCACCTTTATAAACTTTCATCATTTTTGTTGTTGAAGCCATTGTTATTATTATTACTTTGGTTGGAATGGCAGATTCCCCTTATGGGGTGTCCTTTGGCTTGGATGCATGAGTGAGGGGTATCAAATTTGCCCAGCGCTTTCACCTGGCCTTGATGTGGTAGTTTACCTGATCTCAAAATCAACATTTGTGCATTTTTAACCTGTAACATGTCTTTTGGGGATTTGGACAGGGTCTCCCCTATGAAAGCCCCAATGATTTACCGCTTGAGCTCATCCCATTTGACTCTGTTGTTATTATTATTATTTGGTTTATTATCAACCGTCAAGTGTCCGCTCCAACTTTATTTTTCAACCATAAAATTAATCTAATGCGGCAGAAACAATATGAGACATTTGCAGCAAAAGGGATAAAGGGGAGTTACCAGTTTATTTCCAAGTCAGAGTATGATGCCTCAGTAATAGTAAGCAGATTGTCTGAATTTTATCCATCGATACTACAAAGATATAGTAGAGTTTGCAGAATATAAGTCCAAAAACCTTACTGTAAGCGATTCGATATTCGATATCCAATATCCACTGTGAAGGGAGGAGAATGCCATTTCCGAGTTGGTGTTGGATTTGCATAATGTATCTTAGAGAAATTTAATGGTTGATGAATGATAATGATTACTGTTTTGGAAGATGTCTCCATAGCCAAATCTATATGGTGCTAATTACTTCATTCTGATTTTAGCACTCCACAAGCACAGAATACACTCATCAAGTCGCTAGCAGACTTTTTGTTATCAGTATCTGCAATAATTGCTTACAAAAAAACTCTCAATAAGCTCAATAGTGAATCTCAGCTGCACAGAAAGTCTTCTCTTCCTCCAAAGGCAGATCCATATATACACTAGTTACATTGAACCATGCTTCAGCTATCATCTGAAGTTCACTCCTCATCACTTTGCTTGTTCCCACTTTTGGGCCTTCTCCTCTTATCATATGCTCTCATATCTATGGTTTCAAAACTGGTATGAATTCTTGTAGCTGCCTCACATAGCCTAATGGTGTCATATATGTTTGATCCCAGCATTGCCTCCTTGCTTTTTCCCATATGCAACATTATAATCTAATGTGCATAATTGTTGGTTTTATAGCACATCCTGGCATCACTGCCAAATTTCTGATAGCTCCTGCTGCATCCTCTCCTTAAATTGCCCATAAGGTAGCCAGCTATCACCTTGAATCTCTCTTCAATCCAATAGTCAGCTGGCCTTCTCCCAGCTCTGAGGCTTTTCTTCTACCACTCAAGCAGCAATTTATTTCCACTCCAAGAACATAACAACACGTGATCTCTTCTTGTCCTCTCTTATACAGTTGGTTGACAGCCTCGTTATCATTGCACTGATTCTTGTTACATCAGCTCTACTCTTGAGGAATATTTTGCCAATTTGACTCTCAATCTTAGCCTGCCTTCAACCATCCCAAACGTGTGTTGGTGATTATCATACTTGATTCTCTACTCTTACTTTACTGTCATACTTGAACCTTGCCATTATAACAATTCTAAGTGGGTGATTATAGACGCACTCTTGGATATTCGTTCTTTTCTAATATTTACGACTCCCATGGAATATTCAACAACATTTATTAACTTCACACTTGTGATACCAACTACCATAACCCTTATAGTCATCTGTCCACAGCATCCTGTGTATTCCCAGAAGTGACTTCTAATTGCCTTTTGGCCTTTCCTAATTCTGCCCATGTTGATGTGGTACCCAATGTGCGCAAACCAAACTGCAGCTATGAAAGCACTGGCTTCATTTTTTCAACAAAGGTTGACTTAGATTCTTGTGCATGCATATGGACCCACAACTTCTTTCATTGGAATTCGAGTTACCTTTTCAGGCTCTAAATTTTCCAGCACAATATACTTCCAAAGCAAGTCCCATAAGCATCCATATCTTTTTATTTTCTTATCAAGCTTTAGTTCCAACCTGGCTCTTATCAAAGATCTCTATAATTGGAAATTAATGCCCCTCTAAATTGTTGTAGGATTTCTGATATTTCATTTGCTGAACTTTTATATAAGTTGCACATATTGTTTCTATTTTCCCGACTAAGCATTCCATTCTTTGAATCCGTTGAAGCTTATTACTTCGCAATGTATGTAAAATATAAATAGAGATCTGTTATTAGCAATGATAAATATAAATGTAAACATTGGGCAGGAATGCATTTCTTCCTTCCTTTGGCACTGTTTGCTTTTCTGGCCTGATATTTGCGGTAGTACGAATCGTTCGAGCTGCTGTTGATACTGCAAGGAGAGGACAGGAAGGATTTGTACATGCCATCCTTCGCTGTTGTGTCAATTCTGTTCTATGGACTATTGAATACGTCAACAAGTTCACCATAAATTTCGCAGCAATTACAGGAGAGAGTTATTGCTCATCTGCCAAGATGTCTTATGAGCTTCTGAAGCGGAATCTCCTTTCAGCTGCTGTTGTTGAGACGATATCCACTTGGATACTATATGGAATATCATTTGTTGTTACTGTTGTTTATGCTATAGTGGTATGTTGCCACGATCTGTTCTATGCAAACATTTTTTTCTCTTGGTCTATAATACCCCTTAAGGCCATTTTCTATGCTTATTATGAATGTTACAATGGTGGTTCAACATACAGGTATGTGCAATTCTGAGGGCTGCAACATCACTCGGAGGCGATGCTTATTTTATAACAGTTCTTGCGTGGGCACTGCTGTTTGCGATTCTTTTGTTTTTTACCCATATTCTGGATAATGTTATAGATACAATATACATCTGCTATGCCATTGATAAGGACAGGCGAGATGTATCAAAATCAGAGGTTCATGATGTCTATGTTCAGCTTCCGGTTTCACGGAATCATTCCACTGTTTTTGCCATACATTAATGCCGAGACGTAAAGTATGGTCAATATGATCTCGCTCACTGGAAGAAGGGTATCAATTTCCTTTGATTCAAGTTAAATGAATCTGGAAGGTGAATAAAACAAAAAAATTCTGTCTGAGGATGGGTACAAAATTTGAATGTCCTTTAAGTCAGTCCATGTGGCAACGCTGTAAACTACTGTATGCATTAGCTAAAGATTTCCATGATTCTGATTTCCATTATGATCACAACTCTGTAATTATTTATTCCTGTTAAACATGGAGTCTGAAATTCATCTATTGTCCGTTGCTATGGCCGATAGAGATTGAATCCTGCCCCTGTTCTTTATGTAATTGGAACTGATGAATACTAGTACATTTACCCAACTGCAAGTTATGTAGGCTGTGTTAAATTCTCAAAAACATGTCATTGTATTATTTTTGTTAATCCTTTGAAAATAATTATCGGGAAATGTTTGTTATGTAGTGAGGATGTTTCTTCCGATGCTATGTGGATATGATTCTAAATGTATGCAAATGTCTTCTTAAAAATGATGAGCATCACATGTATTGTCCCCGGTAGAATTCAGGAAATACAGTGGATTCATGGAGCCCCTAAAGATTCCTACCTTTTCACGGTTCTTAATGAAGATTTGGATCATGCCTTAATGAATTATTCCTTCAAAATAATGGAACTAGTCCCCACCGCAGAATGTAGGAAATATAATGGATTTATGGAGCCCGGTAAAGAGTAGAGGGAAGTTGTACCATCTTCTCACCATAGAGCAAATATTAGTTGACCATGAGATTGGAAAAGTAATAGTTAGAAATATCTATAGTTCTTTATTATGTTACTAGCAATCACACGTGAGGTGTGCGATGTTAACGCCGAAATCAAAATATTATTAAGGCAGAAAAGTAATTAAAAAACACAACAAAGTAATATGATATTTGTAGGTAGTAAATGAAAAACAAAATGAAGTAGTGAAAAGTGGAGAAGTAGAAAAGATTCAGGTCCAGAAGAAGTGGAGTAGCTTGAAAGGGAAGGTCCACCGTTGAATAAGAGGGGATTGTTAAGAATAGGGAACGAAGACAGGATTCCTCTTATAAGCGTGATTGCAAAATTGTTGCTGATAAAATGTGACATGAGTGGAAAAAGGGGCAAGATCTGATAGGCAGACAACGCGAAACAAGCGATATAGTTGTGAAGGAAATTCGTTGTGTTTCCATGCCCCCAATTTCAATAGTGGTTCTCTTCAAAGTAAATCCTTGAGTTTTTTGGATTGGAAACAATCAAGCCAAGTTAATTGGTAATTGCATTTGGCGACCTCTGGAAATTACGGTAGTTGGAACATGGGAGGGGTTTTTCGTAAGGGCCTTGTATATCGAACGAATTAGACATTCGGCAACCTCTAGAAATTAATTTTCTTGCGATTGCAAGGTAACTCAAGCTAAAGTATATGTCAATTTTATAATGAATGATGATAATATGACTTCCCAAAAAAAAATAAAAATCCCAAAAATGTTTTAGAACAATCATTATTTCTTAGCTAACACAAATTATAATATCAATTCATCTTACTTTGTAATTAGTAATTACCATGGCTTTGCATCCATTATGTTGGCCCAACAAGACTGGGAATCGAGCCTTGTCCAGTACATGGAGAAGGATTTGGCGGCTCTTATGGCCTTAGATGACCAAGGTGCAAGTTTCGTCCAACACACTTTCCTCGCCATGGACGAAGAATCATGGATCGGTTCTTGCGTGTCCTCGGATTACATCTTGGAATCTATTGATATGTCCATGACAAACCGTCATGATGACAAGATTTAAAAATGCGACATAGAAGATGGTGAAAACCTTTCTTCTACTTCAGAGATGGATTCAAGTTTTCACGTGCGGGATCTCAACACATGGAATCTAGAGCTGGAGGACGATTCCCTAGCGAATATTATAACATCGATCTTGGCAAAGATGGACAATTGACTGTTATATGACGATCCGGAGCTGCTCCACAACCATTCTTCTCGTCCATTAGTTGATGCGTTCAATTTTAAAGATACAAAGTCGGAGTTGGAAGAGCAGAATGTTGAAGGCCTCACAACAATTTTGGTCATCTGACATGTGACAAGTTGTCTCCAACCACTGCACACCACGGGTACGATAGATAAATGTCAGTGCTTTGGTAACCAAATAAATTGTAATCGTTCATGTTTGTGTCAGTTGTCAGAGGGGGAGGAGGCTTCTACTCGTGGAAATGCCTTTCAGGATAATAACTCGAGCTTAATAAAAACATGAAAAACATATCAACAAAAATATTAAGAATACAATATACAAAACACTATTTATGTTATTATATAAATATATGCAAATATATATATATATATATATATATATATATATATATATTGAATAAATAAAGAATTTTTAAAAATGTAGAACATCATTAATAAAAACAATATATATATATATATATATGTGTGTGTGTGTGTGTGTGTGTGTGTGTGTGTAAAATAAATAAATATTTATTAAAAAACCGTAAAACAAACCAAGTAATAACAATATACATATAGAATAAATATAAATAAATATATATATATATATATATATATATCAATATATAAATGATAACAAAACATGATATATCAAATAAAAACGGTTTGCTTTGTTTGGCAACAACCATATATATTTGGCTCAGAGTAACAACTTCATCGCAAAAAAATCCAAATCCATAAAAACTCGTTCAGAGAATTGTTTTGTTAAATCTCTAGAGAAATTTCTAGCTCAATCGCGTAACTCTAAAGGATCTGTCGAGGAACTATCGTTTCCTTACGGAAACGTGACAATGGAAGCAACAAAGAAACTGAACGATGCAATGTGGAGAAAACGACGAACGTTTAATCTAGCTTGTCAGATGATGTATCGGGAGCTCTGGTTTGAGGTGGTTTTGGGATATTCACAAATCGAACGGCTAGAGCCCGCCATTAAACAAGCCTTGGATGAGACAATGCTCAGTTAATTTGCTTTGTTTCTTTCTCTTCATTCTCTTAAGCACACGAACTTGGAGCCGATGAAAATGTGACTGAGGGGAATGGTTAAGTCCCCGCACGATCTAAGATGCCTCGTCTCGCTCCTCATTCTCTTGAGCACGCGAACTTAGAGCCGACGACAATGTGACTGAGGGGAATGGTTAAGTCACCGCATGATCCAGGATGCCTCGTTCGATCGTCCAAATCAAACCGAGTTATTGTCATCAAGTTTGTGCATTGCACATCTGCGAAACAGTCTATATTGTCTATAACAACACCTAAACCGTTGTTTGCTTTTCCCGAAAAGTAAAAACTTTGTTATTTTTCAAATGCTATTCCCTAATCTTATATATACAACTAGAGCAACACGTGTTGGCCTCTAACGACGTAAGTATGGAGAGATTGTTTACAGGATAGTACTATTTCCATCCAATGGACGCTCTCAGGTCCATGCGCAAGCGAGAACACGAGTCTTTAGAGGGACATCGGATAACGAGGTAATAACTTAATTACAAAAAATAGGAATGTTTATTACACACATTATCGTGCTTGTGTTTTAATGCACATTATTTTCTTGGCCGCAACAAAGGAATATAAAATATTATTTTCGCTACGTAATAACAATTTGTGATTCCGTCACTTATTATAAAGAAACAAACCTCCATATAAATCGACATTTTGAATCTTCTTTTGAATATCTCTATATTGCCCACTGTATAATTTGATGAATGTATTGACAAATACAAATTCTCATACAATTTTTTTTAACATTTTATTTTGCGTATATTTTAAAATAAAAATACGCATACAAACTATACAACTATATATTTTGCATATATTTACACACATTATCGTGCCTTTGTTTTAATGTCATATGTGAGAATCTTGTTTCCCACACCGACAACCAAAGCATCTCGGTCGGTGAATAATTTGTTGGTTTCCCCTTGTGCTAACGCCTTTCGGCGTAATAACGACTGGCGATTTCATTGCTTATTTTCTCGGATGCAACAAAGGAATATTAAATATTATTTTCTCGGCATAATAAATGCTAACATATTTCGGTGTAATAACAATTGGCAATTCCAAAAAGGTGCAAAAATGGATTTTATGAAAATAAAAAAATATTGCCATCAATGCATAGAGCTCGAGAAAATATGCACTTTTAGAGAAAATGACACCTGAAACGGAGCCACAAAATGAAAGTTATGGCACATGCAAGTTTTTGCTGCTACATCTTCCCGGACCTTTTCCAAAAATGGCAATTTTTACCAAACGCATGCGTAAGGCAGAGATCGGTTGTTTCCGTGAGTTTTTCCATGTTTTTTGCAAAACGCACCAAACCCACGCGTAAGGCAGAGATCGGTCCGTGCGGTCGCGAGTTTTTCCACACTTTTTGCAAAACGCACCAAACCCACGTGTAAGGCAGAGATCGGTCCGTGCGGGAGGAGATTCAACGTATTTTCCACCGTTTAGATGGTCGACGACGTAGAAGATCTGTATCGTTGAATGATGTCAGAGCCCCGGGCTTTCTAACTAAGAACACGCCTTTCGGCGTAATTATTATTATTCGTATAGAGATAGGTAAGTACCAAGTCAACATTGGGAAAATCAAATACAACATGCAAATCACACTAGCGGTGAGTTTGTACCATTATTCTATTATTATTATTATTAAAATAATCCTATTTGTAGGGCGTACACCGTCTAGCCTTTTTTTTAAAAGGAAAAAAATAAATATGCCAAGCTTTGTCGGCACATCCGCGTCCACTGTCGCCGCCTTACGAAACATGATGAAAAAATGCGGGATCTCACCGGGAAAAAAATAAATATGCCAAGCTTTGTCGGCACATCCGCATCCACTGCCGCCGCCTTACGAAACATGATGAAAAAATGCGGGACATCGCGCGGCGAGATCCAACGTCGTCGATTGACGCGGAGGTGCTCGGTCTTTAACACCGTACGGTTTAACGGACACAAGGATTGTCACGTTGGGGAAAGACATGAAACGGCGCGCAGGGTGTGACAGGCTGGCGGGGCGCAACGCCCTCCCTCGGTCGGGTAAATCGGCGATTTCCGATTCTATTATTTTATTGATTTATGCACAGTAAGAAATGGTGATGGGTAATTTCCACCATTAAGATGGTCGACGATGTAGAGTATGTGCACCAATGGACGCTGTCAGAGCTCCCCAAACTTTCTAACTTAAAACACGCCTTTCGGCGTAATTACGAAAACAAAAATAATTACAATACTATTACTTAAAAGAGATTTTTGTGTCGCCCACTTTGGGAGTTGAAATAATTATTAATGCAAAAACATGTGATGTCATCCTTACATAATCTATAAACTTTGAACACTAATTACAAACTCGTTACTAGTCGTTAGTGTTACAGTGTGCACAGAACTGTCACCAAAAGTATCAATTTACATAAACACCCTATCTACAACCTTTTTTGTACAAATAGCCAGATGTTTTTCGCCAAAATCCCTGAACTCTCTCTCCCTGCTTCGACTCAGCTTTTAATATAAGATGACAGATACACAAGATGCCATGACAGACTCATAAATGTCAGCATATTTACAAGGATGAAACCCTGTGAAGAAGCTTTAATTTTCTGTTCACCAGCACCATCCTGTATTTCGTCACATCATCTCCATTTCTGCCGTTTGCAGGTCTATGATGAGGATGATCCACTACAGCTGCGATGTCAGTGCCCCTTCCCTCCTCCTTTTCAATCCTCAGCTTCTCAAAAATCACCTGCACATTGACCAAAACAAAAATCATGAGTCTTATATACACTTGTATATTTTTCTCTCTCTCACCAGGCGAGTTTAATACAGACCTTCGTTGTTCGGGGCTCCAAAATGAGCATGTCGACGAGCGTAAATAGAAGAGAAATTAACAGTGTAGCCCTGCCAACTCTGAAATTTCGATTCAGGCTTCCATGGATGAATGGCGGAGTGCGTGATAAGACAGGTTGCCAAGCCATAGGCCATGGTGTTGAAATAAATAAGATACATTTTACTCTGAATCAAAGCAAACTGTTGCCTGGGAATGGTGGCGGCCAGAATATGCCCCGATAAAAAGTTCACCCATACGGAACTGCCATATATTGTAGAAAATGCCAGCAAACGAAGTATTCACGCAAATGACGTTTTTGAACGCACCTTCAATAAACGCGTGGACGGACCAGATCAATTTGGTCGACGATACGGAAAATGAAGCGACAGTTTGGAGTGCTGCATGATGGTACGGCGTGTCAGAGACCCTCGAGACTTTCTAACATAGTTCACGCCTTTCGGCGTAATTATTGTGAGTGAGTTCGTAGAACAATTCACACATGTAGGAGATAATGAGAGAGAGATACTAGGGAGAAGTTAAGAGATTTTGGGGGTGGTTGATAGGATTCGACTCCATAGTTTTAGGAGATCAATATTCTATAAAATGTAATATTTCTCATCGAAGAATAACGAAGCACGAGTGTAAAATCCAAGTTTATTTTGTTAATCGCTCTACTAAATTTCACATTAATTGAAGATGACAAATTGTGAATACAATTAAGCATCCCTAGGCTATGAATTTGCTTTTTCTTAAGCATCTACTAAGACATGCAAGCAAGATTGGAGACTTACAATGTGAGAATTCCATAACCCGGTTTGTCAGTTTTTTTCATATTGTCCGAGAAGTGGTTGGTGAAATGTATTTCACCTTTATACACTCATAGGTCTTTGACATTGGAATAACATGATAACATTTTCTCATTAGACTTACAATTTGTGATAAAGTCACAATAATAGTGTAAGAATACAAGTGAGCATCTATACCTAAATTGTTTGGGTAGATTGTTTATTTTTCAAGATTTTGCATCCATCTTTACCCACAATTACTTATTTTTACATTTTATGTATGATGGCTTTTAAAATCGATTTTAATGTCTCCCAGCGTGCGAGTGCCAAAAGGTCCTCAACCTTCGATGTTGGTTGAGTGCCCGCCTAAGCAATCCACCAGTCAACTTGGAGATGACTTTATTCTAGTTGAGAAGGATGACCTATTTTCAACTAAATGTTATGAGTCTCAAACTACAAAACCTCCCGGTTCATCATCCCCCATTACACTTCCTCAATATTGAAATCCCACTCAAAGCGTGTGGTTGTGGTTCATTTTGATGTAGGTTTTAGGTTGAATGAATTGCGGCACCTTTATATAAATGGTATAGGTCACTTTTTTAGGTAATGCCCAATCAATTTGGCATATCTAGAAGCCGTTTTCTTTCTATTTACCTTAGTCAACTTAACCTTGCCAAGTCACCTCCTCAAAAAGTAAAGTCAACCTTGCCAATTCACCTACTCAAAAGTAAAGTCAACCTTGCCAATTCCTACACAATCATATTGATACTTTGTGATATAATGCAAACAAGGCAATTTTGGAATCCCTTATGAATTTTGTTTATTGCCTTGCAATGATTACAACACATAAATTTCAAAAACCCAATTTTCATGAACAACTCCCAACCATCAAAATACTCACAATTAATTATAATTCTTGATATTTAAAAAAAATTAAGAGACATTGAATTTGTACTCACCTCGAACCACCCTAAAATTGCACACAATCAAACATTTTTGTTAATATTTATGTTAATAGGTATTCTACAATGCCACCAAGGGTGATGACAAGTATTTTCCGCAAGTTTGTAAACAATTAATTACTATATCCATTTGACCATCACATTAATTGCTATTGTTGTCACCCAGAAGTTGCACCCTGATAGAGAATGGTGTGTGTACTCTCTCTCTTGTTGACAAAATTGGAACACCTCAAGGTTGTGGGTAATTTATGTTCAAGGTGAACTTCCGAGAGAGTTGGTTACCTTGTGAATCACCTAAAGAAATGAAAACTTTGACAAGGAAAAGGGAAGAGGGCCAATGCGGAAATGGAAGTATCTTGGTGATAGACTAAAAATTTAACACATGCATGAAACTTTGCACACAGAGAAATCAAATATTCACAAACACTGCACAACTTTAAGCTATTTTGCATAATAAATTCAAGGGTTTAGGATAAAAGGACAACGGTAGAGAGAGTAAATTCCACAATAAGGCAATATAATATCCTACCAAACACAATGAAAAATCAAAAACAACAATATGAGAGGACAAAAATGGAGCTTTTTATTTAGAGGTGCAAGTGGAAAGCTAGAATTGCCGGAGAATCAATCCAGTGTGTCTAATATTTTCAATAATAAAAAACTCAGCCTACATAGACTGATTCTAACAAGAATAGATTGTTGTTCATGCCAAAAATAGATTGCAGCTTTCGAGTTCTTTTTTGGTTTATTTAATTCCCCAAACCCTCGTGGCGGATGGGGATTGAACATTGAATTTTATCCATAAAAATCATCTCCTCTCTTGGTGGCACATGTGACAACTGCAGTATGCATTATTTTATTTATTTATTTATGCTCTCTTCTATCTTTGCTTTTGATTCTATTTTTGGAACATCAACATGCTTTAATTTTATCCTTTTAATTGTTTCATCTTTAGCACATGGGCAAGATCAAAAATAAAACAACAATTTGTTTTTCTAATTATTCATTCATGCACCTTTATCCAAACTCCTAAAAATAGAATAGGAACTCCTATTTTAATTTCTTCCATGCATCTCTTTTCCTTGCGCCAAAAATAGGAAGTTCTTTTATTTCTTTTCTATTTCCATGCACCTCTTCCTTTGGCACGAACTCCCAAATTAGAACAACAATTTGTTTTTCTAATTTTCATTGTGTACCTTCATCCTTTTACCTCTTTGGCACAAAATACATTTGGTTATAAAATATGGTAACATTTTGGTGACCTCATGGGGTTGTTTACCTACTAAACAAAGAGATCAATAGCCTTCTGCATCCTTTGGGCTATGGAGTCACACCTCTGTCAACAACTTGTATCCTTTGAAACAAAACAACTAAAATACCCTCTCCAACAAAAGCAAAACATGTGCATGCAAGCACTTCTTTGAAAAGACAACTAACTAAGAAAATTAGAAAAACAATGTGCATGCAAACATTTATTATGCAAGAAACAAACCTAGTCTACTCCTAATCTAAAGAAATAGAAAGGAAAACTAAACAAAACCACATCTTGGTTGGGAAAAATGACTTCCTTTTCTCAAAAGTGTGGCCATGAGATTAATTTTTCAACTATATCACATGGTATAAGTGCGAGACATGGTTCACACCATTGATTTGCTCAAAATATCAACCAAGAGAAGAATAAAGAGCTCTGTAGGATATGTACTTTGTCTTTGTAGATGTTGGGGATGATATTTGGCAACTTGAAGCTCTTGCTTATGCTCTGAATTAAGCACAACTCATGACAACTCCTTATGTTGTAAGTTGGCTAAATACTTGATTGGAAATGGTATTCTCATAGTTGATAAACTGATTTTTCTAATTCACCCCTTTTCTTTGTGTGTAATATTATCATTTGAAGTACTTGAGGCACTTTCCTAGTCATATTGAATGTCTGTAGACTGATTTGAAACGTTTTCTACTTCATCTTTTGCAAACAATCGATATTTGGCTCTTTCTCAAGCTCAAAAGAAGATTTAATAATAAGAGTCTTTATTGAAGAAGATAGATGATAGAGGTGGAATACTTACAATTTCAATTGGCTCTTCCTCATCATCAAAATCTTCTAAGTCTGATAAAACCTCATCCTCTTTATTGTTCATGCTTGAGGAAAACTCCTTTTGAATTTGAATTTCTTTGTTGATTTCCTCAACTTTTATTGAATTATTTCCTTCACTAGAAGATGATATAGACTCAAGATTACTAATTTAATCCTTAGAAACATTCATATGCTCCTTCAAAACATTATCTTTACATTGTATCTCAAGAGATTTGAGAAAACTTTGTCTAACCTTTGCTTGTTGGTCATATTCCTCCTGTTGCTCTGTAATTTCAACCACTTTCGTGCACTCCTCTATTGTAGGCTTAACCAATTGTGGAATTTGTTTGTCCTCAAATTGTAAGCTCCATTTTGTTAGATTTTGCCTAAGAACTTCTTCACTTGGCTCTTTAGTTAGCTGCTCTTCCAAACAGATTTGTTGATTAGTTTCATTCCGAATGGATTTGGTAATCGAGGAGGGGTGGGTTGCGTTGCTATCTGATTTTGCAATGGTTGAGATAATTTGAGAGGTGTAAGATCATGGGGAAGAGAAACTTTAAGAAAGCTAGGAATTTGGGACTTGGGCTCCTAAGGTTAAAGTGGTTGGAAAATAGAAGTAGGAGGCTTGCATGATGATAGTGAAGAATTACCCCATTGACAGGGTTTCTCAACACTATATTGGTAAGCTTCCATTTTTTCATTCCACTTTGATATTTGTGGTATCAATTCAGACACAAAGTCTAACTTCTCTTGAGGGCTATACTAGTTAGGCATAAGATTGGTCCATGTGTAAGGTACCTTGAATCCAAGTTTGGCTGCCTTGATGGAACTTGTTGCCCTCATTTGTACCATTTTTATCTCCAAGTGTTGTACCTGCATATGCAAATCATCATTAGGCATGGAATTGTTTCCATAATCTGCATATTCTTGCTCTGAAAAACACCATGATTATTAGGATAACCATACAAATTGTTTGGATCATGGGCATATTCATTATGATAGGGCTTATAATACTGATTTGGAGGAGGATTTTGGGGAAAAGGAGGTGGAGGGGAATAATAATGCTCTTGGGACTGGGAATTCCAAGGAGGAATTGAAGTCATGATTGCACAACCTCATAAAAAGATGGAAAGATGGAGGAAATGGTCTGCTGATTGAGAAAAAGGGATCTTTGAGCCAATGGAGTCGCCAGATGTTGAATATTTGTGTCTGAAAACACTGATATTTGTTAAGAATAACATCAACTTCTTTAGCAAATTTTTGTATTGTCCCACCGGAGTGCTGAAAATCGTTTTCACCCGGAAGTTGCACCCTTATAGAGAATGGTGTGTGTACTCTCTTGCATGTTGACAAAACTATAACACCTCAAGGTTGTGGGTAACCTATGTCCGAGGTGAACCTCCGAGAGAGGGTTGGTTCCCTTGTGAATCACCTAAAAACGACCGACAAGGAAAATGGAAGAGGAATGTGAGAAATGGAAGTAAGCGTGATACACCAATAATTTAACACATGCAACTCTACACAGAGAAATCAAAGATCCACACATCTACACGACTTTAAACTATTTTGCATAATAAATTCAAGGGTTTAGGATAAAAGGACATCGGTAGAGAGAGTAAATTCCACAATAAGGCAATACAATATCCTATCAAACACAATGAAAAATTAGAAAACAACAATATGAGAGGGCAAAAATGGAGCTTTTTATTCAGAGGTGCAAGTACAAGGCTAGAATTGCCAGAGCAAATCAGCCCAAGTGTGTCTAATTTTTTAATTATAAAAAACTCAACCTACATAGACTGATTCTAACAAGAATAGACTGTTGTCCATGCCAAAAATAGACTACAATTATGAGTTCTTATTTGGTTTATTTAATTCCCCCAAACCCTCATGGCGCATGAGGACTGAACATTGACTTTTATCCATAAAAACCTCTCCTCTCTTGGTTGATGCATGGGACACTGCTTGCATGCATGATTTTATTTATTTATTTATTTATGTTGTCTTCTATCTTTGGCGCCAGTTCTATTTTTGGAACAACATGCTTTAATTTTATCCTTTTAACTCAAGCTTTCATCTTTGGCGCATGGGCAAGACTCTAAAAATAGAACAACAGTTTGCTTTTCTAATTATTCATTCATGCACCTTTATCCAAACTCCTAAAAA
Organism: Taxus wallichiana var. yunnanensis; assembly: GCA_018340775.1. NCBI lineage: Eukaryota > Viridiplantae > Streptophyta > Pinopsida > Cupressales > Taxaceae > Taxus > Taxus wallichiana. The sequence goes on from CM031237.1 coordinate 779,078,525, forward strand.
TAGAACAAGAACTCCTATTTTAATTTTTTCCATGCATCTCTCTTCCTTGTGCCAAAAATAGGAAGTTCATTTATTTCTTTTCTATTTCCATGCACCTCTTCCTTTGGCGCCAACTCCCAAATTAGAACAACGGTTTGCTTTTCTAATTTTCATTGTGTACCTTCATCCTTTTACCCATTTGGCGCAAAATACCTTGGTTATAAAATATGGTAACATTTTGGTAACCTCATGGGATTGTCTTCTGCTAAACAAAGAGATCAATAGCCTTTTGCATCCTTTGGGCTATGAGTCACACCTTTGTCAACAACTTGTATCCTATGAAAAAACAACTGAAATACCCTCTCCAACAAAAGGAAAACATGTGCATGCAAGCACTTCTTTGAAAAGACGACTTACTATGATTTTGGTATTGTCAATATTTATGCTTCTAATGATGGCTCTTGTAAGGGCCGCTTTATGGAGATGGCTTGCTAACAACTTGGTGCTTTCTTTTTGATAAGTAGTGGAGATTTAAATATGATTGAGCATTCTAAAGATAAAAAGGTGGTCTGTCACATGCATAGGTGTGTAAAAATGGTTTTATTTCCAAAATAAATGGAGTTTAGTGGATCCACTTCTTCGTCGGTGGGGTTTTACTCTACAACCGTGGTTCATATGGTTCGATTTTCAAGATGGACATGGTAAAATTTTAAAAAGGCTGGATCATGCCCTTCTTTTTGAACAACAAATGTTCTCATTCAATAACATGGGCAACTCCCCAATAATTGTCTATCATGAGTGCATTCTCTTTGACCACATTCCCATCACCTTTCAAATCAATTATGGAGAAGCTCAAATTAAAGTGCCACACAATCAATTTTACCTTAACATGTCACTCTTGTAGCATGCCAAAGCCATCCAACTCATTACCAAAATCTTGAACCTTGCACCTCGATTGCCATACGCCTCCAACCTGGATTAGGTGGTACTATTAGGCTATCCAACTCATCACCAAGTTCCTCTATCACTTTGGAAAATAGGTGGCATGATTCATTAGCGAGATGACATTGCTCTTTTGTGTGAATTCAAAAGAGTTTGAGTTTGCCTCGAAAATGATCCATTCAATATTTAGTTTAAGTCCGATGCAATTGGTTTAAGGCACAAGCTCAAGCTTATCAAGCTTACTCGCTCGAGGTACCCAAATTCGGGCTAGACCGCATTGGCTCAAGGTTGGTGGTTGGGTGACCAAGGAATTTTTGAATCCCTTCGTGCCAAACAAACTAACGAGCAAATCAAATCCATCTCCATTACTCACGCTCGGTTTACAAGTTTTCTTGACATCACCAATGCCTTTGTGGCAACTTGGTTGTACTCAAGCTCAAGGTTGTACTCAAGAACGTCGGTATGCCCTCCAAAAATGATTGAATGTTGTTCCACGCAAGCTATCCCAGTGACCAAAATCTTGTGTAACTCCCCCTCATGCCGGATGAGCTACATTCTACATGCAATGCATGACCGATGAAAAATCACTAGGTATTGATGGTTTCCCTTGCGAGTTATATAAACCTACCCGACACTTTATCAACCCGGATTTGCTCCAGTCTCTACAGGAAGCATTAGCCAATCACTCCTTGGGAGAAATTACAAACAAAGGAAATATTAAATTCATACCTAAGATGGGTGATCCCGAGCTTATTACCAATTGGAGGCCGATTACCTTGCTTAATGTTTCTTATAAAATTCTTGCTAAAGCCTTCGCGCTTTGGCTCGCCACATTCTTCCAATGATTGTTGGGCTTGAGTAGACTGATTTCATTAAGGGAAAATATATCTTAGACAATATCATTGTGGTTTGGGAAGGTATGGAGTGGGCTCGAGCCTCTTGCCAAAAATCAATCTTTCTGAAATTGGACTTTGACAAGGTCTATGATCGCATAGAGTGGCCTTTTATTTTATTCATGTTACTAGCGCTTTGCTTTTGTGATTTTTTCCTATGGGCTATACTGAGACTCTCTTCTCGGATGCCTCTGCCCATCTCGTTATCAATGCCCAAAATCTCCTTGCTCTGGTCTTTATTGCTCAATTCGCAAGGTATCCCTCTTTCTTTGGTCCTATTTGTGCTTGTTGTGAAGGCCTTTGGTAACTTTGCTTGCACAAAAGGCATCCATTGGGTTGGTCTGTGGAATTTTCCTCCTGACCATGCCACTTAGCTTATCAATGAGCACTTTGTAGATGATTCCTTCCTTACGCTTGCTAAAAATGAAATATCTTTCATGGAAGCATTACACTAATCGAACATATTTTACCTAACATCCGACTCCTCTCTCAGAATGGGGAAAAACCATTTGTTACAAGAAAAGTACTCTCCCCATGTCGGATTGGATCAGGAAGTACTATTGGAAATGGTTGCAACACGGTGAAAAATTCAAGTTTATGGACATTCAATTTTCCTTTGATTGCGCCTTTCGTGCTTTGGCAATATGTCCTTAACTAGGTTGAGAAAAATCTCTTATTGGATCTCCAAAACTAAATTGTCTGGGTAGATTGTTTATTTTTTAAGATTTTGCATCCATCTTTACCCACAATTATTCATTTATTGATTATGTATGATGGCTTTTAAAATTGATTTTAATATCTGCCATTGGTCAGAGTGCCAAAAGGTCCTCAACCTTCCGATGTTGGTTGAGTGCCCGCCTAAGCAATTCACAAGGTCAACTTGGAGAGGACTTCATTCTAGTTGAGAAGGTTGACATATTTTCAACTAAATGTCACGAGTCTTACACTACAAAACCTCTCCGATTCATCATCCCCATTACAGCTTCCTCATCCCATACCGAAATCACACTCAAAGCGTGTGGTTGTGGTTCATTCTACTTGTAGGATTTAGATTGAATGAATTGTGGTACCTTTATATAAATGGTAAAGGTCACTTTTAAGGTAATACCCAATCAATTTGGCATATCCAGTAAGCCGTTTTATTTTATTTACCTTAGATGTTATTTAAATTTTGTACTTCAGAGAGTCAAAGTAACCTTGCCAATTCACCTACTCAAAAGTAAACTCAACCTTGGTAATTCACCTACTCAAAAGTAAACTCAACCTTGTCAATTCACCTACAATCATATTTATATTTTGTGATATAATGCAAACAAGGATAATTTGGAACCCGTTATGATTTTTGTTTATTGCCTTGCAAGATTGCTACACATGAATTTCAAAAACCCAATTTTCATGAACTTGCCACCATCAAAATACACACAATTAAATATAATTCCCGACATTTTGTCAATATTTATGTCAATAGGTATTCTACAATGGGTTAAGCGGTGATGGCAAGTTGTATTTTCTACAAGTTTGTAAATAATTAATTACATCCATTTGACCATCACGGTAATCGCTACCTTAAATAAGACATTTATTTGATTGTCGAAGTTTTTCTTTTAACTTCGAGAAGTCAATTGAAATATCAAAATTTCCAAGCCATATGGTGGAGTTTGGACCTTGATTTTTTTCCTAAAATTTGTTTACAACCCATCACATTAATAAAACTAGATTGATGCCATTTGTCAACAATTGGGGGAAATTTTTAGAGAAGCTAACAGAGTTATTACTAGCAATCGCACGTGAAATGTGCGATGAAAATACCGAAGGGGATGTATTAGAGAAGCTAAAAACAAGGGAGAGAAACATCACACGAGGAATATGGGTCATGAAGAAGGGGCATGAGGGAGGAGAAATCAAGGGGTGGGGAATATGCTCGGGAAGCCAATGAAAACACTTCTTTCTTATGAGTGAGCATGTATGAAACATGTTTCATTTGTGTTAATTGTTTGAAGGATAAAATGGGTGTGGTGTGTAGGTTTCGAGGTAATGTACTTTGAAGAAATCTTGGAAAGCAAGGCATGGTTGATGAATACCTCTTAGGGAAACTTGCATATGTTTGAATCTCAAACTCTACATATGATAGATATGGAAATTTTGTGTTTAAGGTTCCTTATGTCCTTGTTTTTATGCACATTTGTGATAAGGGTTTTCATTGTTAACACAAAGAGCCTTAATACAATGAATGATGCATGTTGATACGTAAACCACTTGAAATTCCAATACTGATTGAATTCAAGGGATGCAACCAAGATTAGTGAAAGTACAATCTTCAATGCTAGCACGAAGCCAATAAAAGTGGAGGGGAGAGATGAGGCTTTCATATTACAAGGGTATGAGGTGTAGCACGAGCCAAAAAGATAACAAAAGGTTCATTCCAAGGTGGAAGGAGGAATGTGGGATCCTTCACAGGACCTCCTATCCTAAATGATAAGATCTCTTAAATAATTTATGAGAGCTAAATCCGGTGGAGGAAAATGACACGTACCAATTGTGGACATTTAAATAAAAAGGATATTCCCATTCCTAACATCATTTTGGCTAGGCATGCACTTTTACACACTCACCTATACCTCCCACATGCCACATGTATTTTAAATTTTAAAGCTTAATGACTTTGTAGAGGCATGCATTTATCCTCTTCCTTAAGTTAAGCATATAATAACCAATGAGTATATAACACATGGACTAAGACAACATAAATTGGTGGAGTAGTAGGTCTTGCCACACGTGACTTGTTTTTCCTTCAAAACATTGGATGCAAGTCTATCACTACGATAGATGGTCATATCAGATGATGTGAGAAGAAATGGTGGGGAATATGAGAACCAAATGCACATAGACAGAACAACAAATATGGTTGTACGGAAATGACCAAAGAAGCTAGAGCCATCAAACATATGTGCCTTGTCAAAAATTTTTCTCACATCGGTCTAGTTTGGAAAAATGATTATCAACATAATCACTTGTTAACATTACAAATTCAATAATAAGTATTGTATAGTATTGTTTGTGAATATTTCGTTGTTAGCCCGCCTTTTCTATGTATACATAAGTGATGGTTTTTGCTTATACAATCTATGTTTTTTTAACATAATATAAGATTTGTGAATTGTGGGTTTGTTTCTATTATTATGATGTAACGAAAGGGTGCAGAACAAAAGATTGGTGTTCAAGGTTGTATGCATTAAGAGAGAAAATCTTGGAAAACAACTCCTTTAAACACAAACCAAACTTGCATAAAATAAATCACACTTATGGAAATTGAAAGGCACACTTGCAGAAATAAAGTTTGCATGAAAGAAACACACTTGCATGAATTGAAAGACACACTTGCATAAATTGAAATTGTTGAATTAGAAATAAACATAATTGAACAAAACACCTGTAGGTTCACAACAGATTGCATTTTCACAATACAAGGATAAAAACAATACAACAGAATGAATTACAGACAAATGAATAAACATAAACATAAATACACAGATCCATCTTCCTTGGAATGAGTGGCCAGCTCATTCCTTGGAAGAGGATTTAAATCATACTTCTGAGATCTTAAAACTACAGAATATTTGAGAGGAAAGAACATATCTTTATTTCTTGGGAGAAAATATTACATATCTAAGTGTGGAAGGTTGCATTTATAATTCATGCATCCAACCAACTCCTTATTTTAAGAAATACAATCTTATCTTATTTTTATTCCAATCCTAACAACTAAGATCTCCATCTCCACGAAATATGGAGAGAGATATATTATTGGGGTCAAATCTTATCGTACTTATTTTAGGAAGATTTACTCCCAAATCTTCTCCTTGTTTTCGGTAACAAGAATCATAATGATTTTATTATTCTACCTTATTGGAAGGAGAATTTTTCTCAAAATATGATTTTGACCAAATACCTTTCTCAGATTTTTTATTTGACTTTGTTGTTTTTATTGTGGAACTTTTGACGCTTGTTTGATACGTTTTTTCCTCGTCTGTAGTTCACTAAAAGTTAGATTTATCTTCATTGGTAAAACTTGTAGCAAATATAAATGAGGTTTTTTAAACACATTTCTATGAACAAAAACCTCTCTCAGATTTTCCATTTGACTTTTCTGTTTCTATTTATGAAACTTTTTTAGCATTCGTGTGATACACACTTTTCCTGATCGGCTCACTAAAAGTTATATATCTCTTTATTGGTAAAACTTGTAGCAAATCTGAATGTGGTGTTTGTTAAAAACATTGCTATGAACAAAAACATCTCTCAGATTTTCCATTTGACTTTTCTCGTTTCTATTTATAGAACTTTTAGCACTAAGATCGATACACTTTTCCTCGATCATTGTTGACTCACTAAAAGTTAGATCTCTCTTTATTGGTAATACCAGATATTAGCAAATCGAACCGAGGTTTTTTTTAATCACATTGCTATGAACAAAAACATCTCATATTTTCCATTAGATTCTATATCTTTCACAATTCCTCAAAATCACAAAATCGCTTAGTTTCTAACTAAGCTGCGATTTCGGAACTAACTATGCGAGTTCCTAACTAACTTCTGCGAGTTCCAAAACTAAGCCTGTAAGTTCCAGAGCGAACTTAAAACAACTATAACTTTTGCATATGATCTCGGATTGAGATGATTTTTTTTTGAACTTGCATAATTTTTTGAGAGGAATTTGAATATGAAATCAGATTTGAGTTTAGATATACCATCCATGATCAATTCCACTTTTCTCAATACTAGCATTATCTTTCCTTTATGGCCTGCATACATAAGACATTGCATCTTTTCCCAAATAATCAATAGGATTAGTCAACAAAATAAATAACAAAAATTTCTAAAGAATAATCATGATATATATCCTATATTCTATCTTAAGCAAACTATAAGTTCCTAGATTACATTTAAATCCACTTTCAAAGGTAACTTGGAAGGACAAAATAATGGTAATTTATGGCCTCATCGGTCTTTACACCCATAATGCTAACAACTACATTTACAAAATCCACCTTCCATTAAGCTTATTTGGTTGTTTATGCCCTACTCTAAATTCCCATTTTGGCCCAATTCATTGCAATATTTTGGGGATGAGAGATGATGCTTGAACTTGCACAACATGGCATTAGCGTTATTTTAGAATATTAATAGTGATGTGGCTCATGAGATATCCACATTGCACTAAATACGAAACAATTTTCACACGTTTGAAATATAAGATGGAAGATAAAAAAGATAAATTTGAAAACTGTATTAATGTTGGGCATTGCCTTTTTCATAGTAGACATTATTCTCCAAAAGAGGAAAGACGGATAGGGTGGAATTTCCATGGTTTACAGAGGGTTAGTTATTTCCAACGTAGGTAGAACCGCGACACTTTGTAATATACTAACTTTGATAGGTTCTTCTAATTTTATTTTATTTTAATTTTTTAGAAGTAATTTGCAAAGATATTTTGATATATATCTAGAAGGTCTGATCAAAATATTTCCCATATAAAGTAGAAAACAAGGGGAGAATCTTTCAGAGTCGTGCAATGGATATGGTGAAATAAATATTGAGTAACATGAGTCAACTTAATAATAAATAATGTTGATATTAAGAATAAAAAAATATAAAAAAAAAAAAAAAAAAAAATTGTATTATCTTATTTAGCCATATGAAGGGGTCACTCAATCAGTGTCGTTAACTTGTTTTTCAGTTTTAATAGGGCATCGAAAACTTTTCCTTACACAATTGAAAGAAGTGGAAACTTTTATGAAAATATGGGGAAAACGAGCTTTGCTATTTTTTAATTCTTTTATTTATGGTGTCAACATTTTCGATTGGATGATATTTCATTTGATAGATAAGAAAAATACATGAATGGAAATTTGGAAAGAAAAATGCGGGGCTTAAATGTGGTAATTAAATACATGCATATTTGACATCTATTCCATGGCTCAGATTGTTCCCACCCAAATAATATCTGCTATTTTTGCTCCACTTTATTGCCTCCATTTATATCACATTATTTCATCGAGTGTCATTTGTGCTTAAAGGGGCCAAAATAAAATAGGAAAAACCCAATAGGGTCCATTTTTGAAACCCAACCACAATGTTAGCTTCTTGTAGCACATTGTGGCCGCCCCTTTTGTGTTTAAAGCTCGAAGAGTGCAAGGTTTAAACACAAGTTCCAAACTAACTCCAAATAATTTCCTACATTGTTCAACTTGCAGGTGCAAACTACTCTTTGATTTACAAGGAGGTATTTTTACTAATAAAACAATCAAAGGGTATTGTGTTTAATGTCTAGGCATGAAATAGATTCCATGTTTTGTTAATTTTAGATCTGAAGTAAAAGCTCTAGGTTGAAGCAGTTGATTTCCTCCCATTTTTGGCCATGGAATTTGTGAAGAAAAGGATCAATAGTCATATATAAATTGAATTTTTTTGAACTTCAAGCATGTTGGATCTACATGTGGTCATAAAGAGATCTAACACAAAGAAAAATGGTGGCTAGGAATTTGATGGTCAAATAATTGAGAATTCACACATCGTATTACATTTCTAATGACTCTTCTTCGACCCTCCATTTCCCCAACGTGTATCAACGACAACTAACAAAACTCCCATTTGGAAATGCATTTTGGTGTAAAAAAAAAACATAAAACAATTGACAATGTATTGTCATAATGAGTATCTTTATAGCTAATATACTCTTTATAAGAATTGTAAGAAAAAAGGGGGTTTGATGCGTAAATCCTTGTGGAAACATACTTTGGAGATATCATTGAAAGTAATCCCTTGTTGTTCAATAATCATAATGCTTACGTTGAATTTTGGCACAATTTGAACACATGGCCTTGCATTTTTCTTATTGTTTAAACTCACAATTTTGTTCACCATGCTCCCAGTTTGTACACCATCATTCTTCATTCCATCAATAATTGACAAAAATAGATTTCATATATGGAGCTTGAAATTATATGGAGTTGATTCTGACATGGGACTTGAAATAACAAATTCGATAACTCTAAATATTATTTTAAAATATAAGTACGATACATCGGATCATTTTGTTCATTATAGAGTTCAAATTATCCAAACTTCAATGTAAATTAATATTATATAAAATATGAGATTTGACTTAATGAAGATATTCACATAATAATAAAAGTGAAATGTATAATCTTAATACAAGATATTAAAAAATAAAAATAAATTTAAAAAAATCACCAAAGTAAACTTTATTGGAAGGATTAAAGAGTATAGAGCCATGTCCAGGATAAAAATGTTAACCTTCTATTCAATTATAAATCTAAAACCGAAAGATATAAGATTTTCTCAAATAAAATGACTTTGAATTAGATATAAAATATTGTACAGGAGATATTTATTAATTCATATTATGTAAAATATTGTATAGGAAATATATATTAATTTCTAATTTAAGTTAAGAGAAAACAATTTATAGTACAAAAATGTCTTTGTAAGGAGAAACTTGTTAAACCTTCCAATCTTCAGTAGATTGGAAAGCCCGCCATTTGAACATATTTTCATATTCAGTGCAAAACCCAAGTAAACTATTGAACAACATATAGTGATCCCTACAATGAAATGCCCCCACTCTTCACCCACACCAACTTCCACTGCAACATTAATTACCATTGCATAGGAAAACTTTAAATTCCCCTTGCAAAAAAAAATTGCAGGGTCAAGTCCATCTCTTTGCAAGACAAAATATTGGTGACAAGTAATGCAACATTTGTATCAAATAAATAAAACTCAACAATCAATTAATGTAAACATTACTGCCCTCTATACAAAATTCAAAAGAATAATGGAGAATCCCATAATTATGATCCACAAAAAGTTTATGAATTGTAAATTTGTACATTAAATATTGTTGTATCCACAGGTTTCATGGTCTGATGAGAAATAAATTCATATCCCCATACTTTCTGATCTTCTTGTAAAGTATTAACTATATGTCATATAAATGAGCACCACCATTATTGGAGATGGAGCTCTGCAAAAGCAAATATCCACTCACATCTCTAAACCGACGACCCAAATGTTTTCAATCAATGACCATGTACTTATTGTATCCTCGTCGTTGGATATCTGCGTGTTTTTAGAATGGGAGGTTGTTTCTACAAGGGAAAATGCCTTTGACATTATGAATTGATATACTTCAAATATAAGAGAAAAGTCTTAAGATATTTATCTCTCCTTTTTTGAGATATATGTATTTAAGACATTTACACTAAATGTTTTCAAAATTGGAGTTTCTTGGCTAACAGGGGCTTTGCTAGGGTTCTTACTTGTTGCATTCTTCATGCATGCCACAATATTTTGGTGTCTTGTCGATCCCCCTTGGTCTTTCCTATCACACACTTTGGGTTTTTAAAGTCGGTGCACATTAAACATTATCTTTTTACCGCCCTTGGGGCCCTTGAGGCGGGTTCCCTATTTATATGGTGCATTGTTTGCTTTTCACAACTTTGGTTGTAGGAAACAACGATTATGGCTCCCAAGTGTGAGAGGAAATTTTTCCCTAAGGTTTATGATGAGGTAATGAGACCGACTCAATCCCTGATGTTTCGTTGAATATTGTTGTTATGGAAGCAATCATAAAATGGTATGAAGATTACGGTGTTATAGCTCATTATGTTGGTTGTATTCCCTCTTAATATTCCCTCAAGTTCTAGATTACGCTCCATTGGGAACCTCTTGGTATCCAAGTCACTGGTATAAGGAATCTTACACAAGAATATAATGAATCTTACTAAGGGTTTTTTCCTGTTTTTTTTTGAAAGATCCTTCCGAGGCCCGACACTTCTAAGTAAATCTTGTTGTTGGTTCTTACATAATACTTTGCTTGTCCTCTCGCCTTGGATCCGAGACTTCAATGTTTCGATCAAGTTTCGCTCAAAGTCCTAGGTCAGGTTGAATTACCTAGTTTGCTTGCCCCGCTCTCGCATCTTTATTCCCGACATTGTCAAACCCATTGGGCGAGTTATCTATTTTGAATCGAGACCATTTTTATTTGGCCCTACCTAAAAAATGTGTGTTGAGGTTGACTTAACCAAGGATTTAAAATAAAACCTTAGATATCCAAGTTGGTTTTGAAAGGTTTACTCGTAAGGTGGTATATTTCAACTCTCGTCCAACACTTGTGTCCTGCGTCAAGCCCTTGACCACGATTCAAAGATTGTCTGCTCATGACTAGGCCCAAGCCAAACAAGGTGAAAGCCACGAGATAAAAGACCCAAGGTTTCAAATAGCGACAAGAATTGGACCCCTATGACTAATAAAAAATGGTCATAGGGAATAAAACCAACTCAGTGTCGCTTCCCAAATCCCCGCCCTTTGTGTGCCAAGCTGACAACATTCATGCATCTTTTTGTTCCATGCCATTGGCACATGCTCACCCTGAACCCTTACAGAGCCAAGATACATGCAAGCATTTCTCTAGGGTGGAATTTGGGACCTATATACAACCCTCTCGAACGTGTTAATGGGGCTAAGCGCCACTCCATTTCATTAGAGGATTTAATCAAGCCAAAACAACAATCCCTTTTGTCGAACAATTTTTACCTTTAGATGATGGCTCTGACTTGCAGGATGGACAAGGGTATCTTAACATGGAAGAAATTCCTTCATGAATTTCATATCCTGAAATGTTAGAGGTCTCATAAGCCCTCACGAAAATGGTTTTGACAGGGCTACTTTATGGAAATGGTTTGTTGACAAGTTGCCACTTACTTTTTGGCTAAGTTGAGGAGATTTCAATGTGATAGAGATTTTTTGAAGATAAGAAGGTGGTCTTCCGGTGCACTGGTTTGTTTGATAGTGTGAAAATTGATTTTATTTAAAAAATGAATGGAGTTTAGTAGACCCACTTCTTTGTGTAGTGCCCATCATAAAACAAAATAAAAAATAAAAAAAGACGGAATTACGTGGGCTAGTGGGTGAAGTGCATTTGGTGAGAATCGGCAGGACGATGGTCTCTGCGAGGGGAGGGCCAACTTTGTCGACGTGCATCAGGTATGGAGAGCGGCTTGCAGACCTGCCATTGTCCTTGCATAATAATACAAGCACTTTATTTGAGATCTCGAGATGTTAGCCATAGTGAAACCCAAACTACGTTGTAAAGTTAGCAGTAATTAGTTAGTCACAGCGAGTGCAAAAGTTAAAGCTCTGCTTTACTATCAGTGGTAAAACATGGTTTTGGACTCTCATAATTAAATAAACAGAATGTTTCGGGAACTTTTCTAAATGGAGCTCTAGCCATAGCCGTCCTAAAATCAGTCCCATTCTAGGTTAAATCAAACCTGCGTGTGGAGATAAATCTGTATCCCTAATGTCTCCTCATTTTACTATATACAAATTGGTCGATCTGGATCTGTATCTACATCTATGGTGTGAGAGGGAAACACGGCCTGCTGCTGGATTATTTGTTGTATGCAGAGGAAAACGATGATTGAGGCTGATGGGGCGCTTCATTGGGTGTGAAGCCAAACCGTATAGATTTAGTTTATTCTGCTTCTGAGCACATGTGCTAAGTGCACTGTAACCTATGCAACACCTTTTTGTTTTCCCTGATCTTTATCTTTTAATTCGACTAGTTAGTGTATTGATTAAGGCTTTGAGAGTTGCTTTTGTTGGAAATAACAATGCGAGGTTGGTATGTATGCACCATTGATGGGAATGATTAGGCACCATTATAGATATGGTTAGCGCTAAGGTTGAATATAATGTGCCAAATCAGAAGGTTTGGAGCAGAATTGTTAAAGACACATATATCCTCATTAAGCAGGGTCGTCGCTTCACCAAATGCAAGCATCAGGTGCCCACGTGATTGTTTAACCTTTGTTGTCATATTCTCAACCTTTATTAAAAGGAGGGGGATTTGAATCAAGAAAATTGCAAGTGCATGAGTAATGTGTATGAAATATGTGGAAGTTTTTAGTTGGCTCGCCAAATGATTGACAAAATACAAAAAAATGCCTTCTCATGGATTTTTATTACTGCAGCATTCAAAAGACGTGGGTATCCTCATATAGCATTACCGTTGTTTCACCAATGCAACTCATAAGTGTTCAACCTAACCAAATCGCCCTTTTCACCATACTACTAGCGTCTACCAAAATAAGAGTCGTAGAACAAGGTATGGAAGTCAGTCAAACATAAAGAGCATGATGGATTTTCCAGATGTAATTGTTGTAAATGTGTTGCTAGTCTGTGTGCAAAGCAAGGAAGCATGAGCAAGCCACAAACCTATTGTCAGGATGCCTGAAGCTAATGTGGTCTTGACGAATGCGGGGATCACGGGTTTTGCGTAAAAGGGTATGGATTTTCCCTTTTCTCCTATACTCAATTCTGTTTCCATGATTTCTTGCATTTGGAAATTAAAGGTTAATTATTAGGAAATATAACTCAACAAAATGATAAAACCTTACTTCATTGAATCACAAACATCAAAAATTTTGACCCCAAAAGTTATGCGCATGGAGTGCCACACCCAAATGTACCGCAAACTTGAAACTCCTTGCATGACCCTTGGTAACGTGGGACACCATGGGGAAACTTAACCAAGTTGTTTGAACTTAATTAACACCCTTGCATGTCAAATTTCTAAGCCCACTTAGCTTATCAGTCACTTGTAGTGATGTGCTCATTTTAATAAAACGTGATCGGTTTCGCCTACGGTTGCCGCTTAGTTTGAGCGAAAATGAAAACCAATGCCACCTACCTCTAGACTGCCAATAAGAGAATCATAACCCACCTTCATTTCAATGAAAACGCCTCGAAGACTAATTTTGCAAGTGGGTTTTGGGGCCCACTGTCGCTGAGTGACAAGAGTCGCTAACGTAATTACATTAACTAGCCCCGGAGTTGCCCTTGTAACTTGAGCTCTGCTTGTCGTAATCAACTTTCGTCAGACACGATGAATTCTATATATATGGGGGAGTAAGTAGGAATCATCAAACTTTGTGATCAAACTTAAACCAAGTGTTTTCAAGACCTAGTTTGTAAGCACTTTTGATGTTTTGGTCAGTTTTCTCAACTTGCTACTTTAGCTAGAATCTCCTTTTGAGAGTCTCGTTTGACTTCTAGCCATGAGTGTGACCTCGTAATACTTTGTCATAATGCTATTTAGAATATTATTTGATCTTTTATCTTGTATGAATGGATTTTGAAATGTATGGTTTTTTTCTCTCTCCACCCTCTTCTCTCTCTAGAAATGACTATGATACTTTGGTTGATTTGAAAACGTAAATGAATTGGGAAATGTAAATTGGTTTGAAATGAAATGAAAATGGACATGAAATGCAAATGGTTACGACATTGTGAATGGAAAATAAAATGTCTCTTAACTTTCTCTCTCATCCTTTCTCTCTCTCTAGTACCAAAATGTTAAGTGCAAATGAATGTGAAAGTGTGAATGCATGAGAAACAAACTTTATCTTCTTCTCCTCTCCTCTCTCTTCTCTTTAATTGAAATTTTTTCAAAATGATGAATGTGTGGATTTATGTTTGAGTGTAGGGAATTTCCATACCAGTTCTAGGATTGACCTACGGTGGTTGCAAGTACCCAGAGAATAGGAGTAGTAAAACGACACTTGTGTCTTTTATTAACATGTTTTCTGAAGGCAATGTAATTGTTTAGAGAATTTCAATGATATTGTTATGAATAGAATGAATTATTTTCATTATTTCCATGATGTATATGATAATGTTGCATATTGGGAAAATGTACCATTTCATACGTAGTTGTACTTTTGCCTGTTTGACGAATGTTACTCTTAGTCATAATTGTGTATATTATGTTAAGTAAATGAAGTTGATTGTATCATGTTTCTTTGGAAAAATGATGTCAAAGAATCATTTCTTTTAGTGTCAAAATATGTATAGGAGGATGAAACTGAACCTTGTCATTTAAAATGTTCAGTGTCGTCGTAATTTTGGATATGATTGTGCCAGTAAAATTGTTGGTAATAATTTAAAATGGCGTGTTTTTACCTATCTACTAGTGTTGCATTGACCTAGGAAATCACTTAATCTTCAAAGAAAAATATCAACTTACATTTGTGTGTTTTTCATTTTGAGCGGGAAGCGACAAAAAAAAACATATAGCTTGAAATATTTACCTTTGTTGAATGGAATGATCCTCTCTGGTAAACCTTGAGTTATGTTGGCTCCAAACATCTTTCATAGTCCTAGAGACTTAGAGGTACCATATGTGTTTGTGTGTTCCTCCTTAGGAACCTAATTGAGAGCATTCATGTGGGTATGAAAGTGTGTAAGATGCCTTAGTGCGAGACATAATGTCGCTTTAGTGGCATACAAGATGACATGTTGAGCTTGAAATCTCATGGTTGTTTTAGAGACTAAATAACATTAGAAGTGGAATATAATGAACAGTGGTTGGGACCACAAGGACAATTAGGTTATGCATTAATGCACTATTAAATTTTTAATTGTAAAGGAAAATTTACAACTTGCCCTTGTTTGAGAACGTACCCTTGTGATGTTGGCCTGATAATTTTAAGTGCCATGGAGATTACTCACAACTTAATAAATCCTTCTTATGATGTGAAAGTGGATGTGAATTGATCCACATGAGAACAAGTGATTGAGAAAACATAGTTTCTCATTTAAGAATCAAAACTTAAAATGTGTACATGTTAAGATAATTGAAATTAAAAATCGAGTGATATATTTTAATGGGCAGTCAAATAAACTAACCAAACCTAATGGAACCCTTTATAAGCTAAGTGTTAAACGAAAGTGAGAAAATGTAGTCTTGGAATACCTCAAGTGGCACGAAGGCTTTGCAAGACAGGGACATTTGATTTCTCTAATTTTGTCTTGTGGTAGGGTGTAGAAACCCTCGAGCACTAATGAATGTAATAGATCAAGTGACCTCTCATGATGTTAAGGGACAAAGAAGCTATGATGTATTGTTACCAATGATTGTAAATATTTCTTTAGAAGGATTTTGAACAGTAAAATTTTATAACTTTTGCATTTGAACCCCTTTTTCCCTCTTAGATAAATGTGTCCCTTGGTGTGTAGTAGCGGATTACCATGTGTTTCTCGTAGGGTGTAGTTTCCCTCCATCCATGAATTCTTTTGAAGTTAATAGATCGTGGAGCCTCTCTTAAGGGTATTGGTGAAAGAAACATTGATGCATATTTACTAAATGATTTAAATAGTTCCTTGGAAGAAATTTGAGAAGCATATAGTTGTTGGGTTGTCTTGTTATATGTGTTTAATACTTGAGTGTTTAAGAGCGATGAAATGAGTAGTTAGGTGCAAGGTCACCACTCCTTGTAGTCATGAATCCCTAAGTGTAAATTATGTGTCATTTGAATTACAATTGTTCTAAAACAATGCCAATAGTGAGACCAAAGTATGATGTAAGTGTAAAGAGTATAAGAGTAAACGATATTTTGGGTTAGGAATAATGTTGTTGGGGTTAGAACACTGGTTGTACAAATAATATATCATATCTAAGCATACATGCAAATAAAATCAAATATTCTACCAGAAGAAATATACAAAACAAGAGATATAAATCAACACCAGATTTAAAGTGGTTCACCCAAAGGTGGGATGTCCACCGAGAAACAAGCCAATCTATTATCCAAATCTTTGACAAGATATACAATTGAAGATTTACAATCTTCCACACCTCTCATATGTACAATACTTTCTTTCCCTCAATATTTTGCTTCTTCTCCAAGAATTCTCTCTCACAATTATTTTCACAATAATCATCAACTTTTGTAAGTTCTTCTTAATTCTTAATTCTAAACCCTAGCTTTCATGTTTATATAGGCATACACAAACTTAGGGCACTTAGCCATGCAATTACAATCAATAGATCTGATTTAATACTAAAAATAGATATAATTCCTGAGAGTTAAACAAAACACTCATACACAGGTAACCGATGTCAGTTAGCATTAATCGATGTCGATTCGCCTTAATCGATGTCGCTTCCTCCTTGCATGACCGATGTCGGTCATAGGTGACCGATACCGGTCCCTCCATAACCGATTACGGTTACTATGTTTTCCAGCAAGTTTCATATTGCATGCTAATCCGAAGTAATTGAGCTCCACAACTCAACAATCTCCCACTTGGAGATTAATTACTGCACCATACTTGTAGAACATCATTATTAGATCTTTACTTAGCTTTGTTTCTTCCTCTTCAAGTCTCAAACTTGAAGACCAATAGAAGTGGGGTGTAGCTCCAACTTTTCCTTTGTTAATGGCTTCATTACCATATCTCATAGGGTTCTCACTCATATGAATCTTTTCCAGATTCAACTGCCCATCCTCCAATACCGCCGTATGAAGTGATACCTCAATCAATGTGTTTTGTTCTCGAATGAAATGCCGAGTTCTTTGCCAAATGAATTGCACTTTGATTGTCACTTTGAATAATTTGTAATCATGTTGCTCATTTCCCAACTCTTCCATGAACCTACTCATCCATATCATCTTCTTGCTAGCCTCTCGTAGCTGCGCAACATACACTCCGCCTCTACAGTAGACAAATCCACAACCTTATGCAATCTTGAAATCCAACTAACTAATGTCCCACCTACAGAAAATATATCCAGGTGAGTGCTCCTCCTACCATCCAGATATCCAACCATATCCGAATCAACATAGCCACATAATGAAATATCCGAAACTCTATAGCATAACCACATGTTAGATGTCCCTTTCAAATACCCGAGTATCCATTGACTGCTTTCCAATGCTCTTTACCTAGATTGACCATATATCTACTCAAAACTCTCACTTTGCACATGTGCAATGTATGGTCTAGTACAAACCATAGCATACATGAGACTCCCAATCCAAAGCATATGGTACTCATGTCATGTATTTGACATCCTAATGTGATGAAGGACATTTATCTTTTCTCAATTTGAAGTGTCCAAAGAATAGGTGTACTAACGTGTTTTGCATTCTGCATCTTAAACCTTTCTAACACCCTCGTAGATATAATCCTCCCGAGACATATACAATTTCTTGTTCTTCTTGTCTCTGTTTTCTAGCAAGTTTCATATTGCATGATAATACGAAGTAATTGAGCCACACAACTCAACAATCTCCTACTTGGAGATTAATTACTACACCATACCTGTACAACATCATTCTTGGATCCTTCCTTAGCTTTGTTTCTTCCTCTTCAAGTCTCATACTCAAGACCAACAAAGTGGAGTGTACTTCAAACTTCTCCTTTGCTAATGGATTCGTTAGCATATCCGCAGGTTTTCGCTCGTATGAATCTTTTCTAAATTCAACTGTCCATCCTCCAATACCTACCGTATGAAGTGATACCTCAATCAATGTGTTTCATTCTTGAATGAAACGTTGAGTTCTTTGCCAAATGAATTACACTCAATGTCACTTTGAACAATTTACAATCATCTTGTTCATTTCCCAACTCTTTCATGAACCTATTCATCCATATCATCTCCTCACACCTCTCGTAGCTACAACATACTCTACCTCCTCAGTAGTAGACAAAGCCACAACCTTCTGCATCTTGAAATCCAAAGAAACTTTCGTCCCACCTACTATGAAAATATATCAAGTAGTGTTCCTCCTACCATCCGTATCTCCAACCATATTCGAATCAACATAGCCACATAATGAAATATCCAAACTTTCATAGCATAATCGCATGCTAGATGTCCCTTTTAAATACATGAGTATCCATTGGACTCGCTTTCTAATGCTCTTTACCCGGATTGGCCATATATCTACTCGAACTCCCATTGGTCGTGTAATGTCCGTCCTGTACAAACCATAACATACACAAGATTCCTAACTATCAAGCATATAACACTCATGTCATGTATTTGACCTCCTCATGTGATGATGGACACTAATATTTTCTTAATTTGAAGTGTCCATCCATAGGTGTACTAATAGGTTTTGCATTATATATGTTGAACCTTTCGACACCTTGTAGATATAATCCTCTCGAGACAAATACAATTTCTTATTTTTTATGTCTCTATGTATTTACATGCCAAGGATTCTTTTTGCAGCTCCTAAATCCTTCATAGCAAATGTGTGAGCTAGCTTTCCCTTCACTCACAAATGTCCCGCATACTAGATCATGCAATAAGCATATCATCCACATACAATAAAAAAATAATATAGCTCCCATTTTCAAGCTTCTTGAAATAAACACAATGATAAGATTCATATCTCAAGTAGCCATGCTTATGTATAAAACTATCAAACCTCATGTACCATTGGCTTGGAGCTTGTTTGAGCCCATATAGGCTCTTTTTCAACCTCGCACACTAATTTCTCATTACCCTTGACTTCATACTCAAGCGATCATGTTGCATATAACTCTCTTCATCTAAATCACCATGAAGAAAATATGTCTTCACATCTAGTTGCTCTAAATGTAAATCCTCTACTGCAACTAAACTCAATACAATACGAATAAAAGTCATCTTTACAACAAGAGAAAATATTTCACCAAAGTCAATACTTGCTTTCTGTGCAAATCCCTTTACTACAAACTTTGCCTTGTATCTTTTATGTCTACCTTCTTCTTCCTTGATCTTGTAAACCCACTTGTTTTGCAATATCCTCTTACATGTTGGCAACTTAACCAAATCCCAAGTCTGGTTTTGTTCTAAGGAGTCCATCTCCTCATCCATGCCATGCTCCCACTAGACGTGGGTCTTATCATGCATTGCTTCTTCAAAACTTTATGGTTCACCATTATCAGTCAATAATAAATAAAATAGAGAAGGTGTAAATCTTTCGGAGGTTTACTTACCCTTTGTGACCTTCTCATAGGAGTTTGGGGTATCGGAGGCTCATTCTAAACCTCCTGGACATTTACATCCAAATCATGTAGTTATCGACACTTTGGTCACCTGTAACCGACGTTGGTTTTGCTAACCAATGTCAGTTATGCTCTTCATAATGATACCGGTTCTATTGACCGATGTCGGTCAGGGGTCAACCGACACCGGTTACCGTGTAACCCTGTTAGTATTACTTTTAAATATGAGAGTTCATTTTCATTCACAAACTTCTCAACCGGTTCATCCTTGGGTACCAAAATTTTATCCTTGTACATTCTCTTTTCATTCCATTCAATATCACGACTCCTAATAATTTTAGAATTCTCTAAATCCCAAAAACAAAATCTAAAATCACCATATCCATAACAAATGAAAGTGCATCTTTTAGATTTTGCATCCAACTTCTTCCTATTTTTCTTATCAATATGCGCAAAATCTTTTGAACTAAAAAATTTAAGAAAATAAAGATCTACCTCTTTTCCGGTCCAAGCTCACTCGGTATTCCTCCATCTAGTGAACTTGAAGGCCCACGGTTAATCAAATAAACCGTTGTACCAACTACTTCGCCTAAAACTATAAGGGTAATCTAGAATGTATCCTCATACTTATAGTATGTTCCATGATTGTCCTAGTTATTCTCTCTGTAACACCATGCTCTTGTGGTGTTCTTGGAACCATTATTTCTCTATGTATCTTATTCACTCAACAATAATCATTAAAAACTTTCTGCTACAATATTCACCACCATTGTCGAGATCTAAGACACTTTAACTTTGAATTTGATTCATTCTCAATAAGGGTTTTCCATCTTTTAAAAGTATCAAAAACATCGATTTACGTTTAATACAATAAACTCATACCTTTCTTGTAGCATCATGTATAAAAGTAACATAATATTGGGATCCTCCATGAGAAGCTACCCGAGCTTGTCCCCACACATCCGAGTTTACAAGCTCCAATTTTTGTTCCTTCTTAGTTGCCCCAACTTTGAAAAATATCACTTGTTTTGCTTTCCAAAGACACAATGCTCATAGAAATCAAGATCTAAATCTTTCAAATCTAATAGCTTACCCTTAGCCTTTAAGATATGCATTCCTTTTTACTTATATGGCCCAACTTATTATGCCATATGCATGCATCTAAATCTAAAGTAGATAATGTAGAAAAAGAATCAATAACACGGGTAGATAAATATAATGTTCATAACTTCTTATCTCTTGCCACAACAAAAGCACCCTTGATGACTTTCCAAGAGTCTCGTGTAAAAGTAACCATGCAACTAGATTCACCTAGTTACCCTACAGAAATAAGATTCATCTCGAGGCTTAACACATGCCTCACATCTTAATACCCATGTATTTCCATTCTGTAATTTTAGATGAACTTCCCTTTACCAATAATACCGCAAGGTTCATCATCACCCAAACAAACATGCCTAAAATTTCCTTAGACATAATTTATGAAATAATCCTTATTAGGGGTCAGCATGGAAAGAAGATCATAAATCTAAAACCCATGATTCAATTTTATTATCTAAAGAAAAATAAGAGCATCTTGCATTACTTCATTGTAGCAAGATTTGTTTCTTTACCTTTGTCTGTTGTTCGGTTCTCTTTATCCTTTGACCAACAACCTTTCTTTACATGTCCTTTATTTTCACATGTCCAACAAGTAATTCCCTTACCTCTGGATTTAGATCTGCTATCCCTTAACTTTGATTTCTCATTACTCTTACTCTTTGATCTCTCCTTCCGCTCGCCTCGCTTTCTACATTCAAAACATTCCCAGATGATGATTCCTTTGTACTCTTCCTCCGCGAATTTATTCATTCAAGATTATACTAACCACATCATCAAACTTCAAAATATTATTAGCAGATGTTGTATTACTAACATACATTACCAAGTTATCCCAACTATCGTGCAAAAACATAAGAATAAAATTGCTTTCACTTCATCATCGTGACAACATATATAATCAATTTTAATCGATTTACAATAGATTAGAAATCATTCAAATGACTAGACCCGATCCACCTTTATGCATCTTAGAACTAAATAGTTTCTTCATCAAATAAACTTTATTTGAAGCACTAGGTTTTTTATATAAATTAGCAAGAGATTTCATTAACCCTACCGTAGAATTTGCTTCTGTAATATTGGAAGCCACAGATACTGTCAGGCTCAATCTTATAGATCTTAAAGCCTTTCTGTCAAGAATCTTCCATTCTTCATCATTCATCTTCATAGGTCTAGACTTCTAATCCAACGGTAAATACAAATCTCTTTGATACAAATAATCCTCAATTTACATCTTTCATAATTGATAATTTCAGACGTCAAACTTCTCTACCTTGTATTTGTTTTCTTCTACCGTTGTTGTAGTTCCCACTCAATAAAAACCCTCTCGTGAGTAAATGTGTCAACACACAAAACCCTCAAACAAAGCTCGATACCAATTATTGGGGTTAGAACACCGGTTGTACACATAATATATCAGATCTAAGCATATATGTAAATAAAAGCTGGATATTCTACTAGAAGAAATATACATAACAAGAGATATAAATCAACACCATATTTAATGTGGTTCACCCAAAGTGTGGCTACGTTCACCAAGAAACAAGTCAATTTATTATCCAAATCTTTGACAAGATATACAATTGAAAATTTACAATCTTCCACACCTCTCAGATGTATAGTACTTTCTTTCTTTCAAGCTTTTGCTTCTTCTCCAAGAATTATCTCTCTCACAATTATTCTCACAATAATCATAAACTTTTGCAAGTTATTTTTAATTATTACTTCTAAACCCTATCTTTCATGCTTATATAGGCATACACAAACTTAGGGCACTTAGCCATGCAATTACAATCAATAGATCTGCTTTAATACTAAAAATAGATCTAATTTCCAAGAGTTAAATAAAACACTCATACACAGTAACCAATGTCGGTTAACCTTAACCGATTCTGGTTCCTCCTTGCCTGACCGATGCCGGGTCATAGGTAACCGATGACGGTTAATGTGTTTTCCAAAGAAGTTTCATATTTCATGCTAATCTGAAATAATTGAGCTCCACAACTCAACAAATGTCATACTTGAAGTCCTTATAACTTAACTATAAATTTTCATGTTGTTAAAAATAAATAAAAATTGCTCTTGGTGAGATCAAACTTTCAAGCAAACATAAGCTCTTAAATATATATATAAATAAAATTTCATGAAGTGAAAATGTTGTATTGACTCAAACAAGTTATTGAACTATATCAACTATAACAGAAAATAAAGGTACCATGATGGAAGGATGTTTATGGGAAGAGGTATCTTGAATCTAAATCTCCTTTAAATCCTAAGATTCCTTCCTTGACTTCATGTTAGTTCCCCTTGTCTAACAAGGGTAAAATTTAAACATTGAATAAATGTTTTGAGAAGAAGAACCTTAACATAAGAACGAGAGAATTAGGAATTTTGTATGCATTTTGAAATATGGAAAATAATTATTTAAGTTATGGAGATTATCATAAGGGATAAAGAGCCAAATTAAGTTTTTGTATTGTAAGTTGAATGTTAAATGAATTTAAGAATATGTAGGTGGAAAAGGAGAATTTATCCTTGCATGATAAATGCTCTTAGAATTTTAATTGTAACTAAGATGTAACCATGGTAATGATGTGTTGTGAATTTGTCAATACTCGGTCCCTTTTTTGGTTGGGTCATTGCTAGTATTTGTTCATTAGGAAAAGTGTGGTATCGACATGTATATGGTGCTATCATGTTGTCTATGTGGGTCGATATTTTGTGTAAGTGTCTTATGTGATGTTAAGTTTATCTATTGGAGCCCATGTGGTGTTGTGTAGTGAGCATTTAAAGACAGAAAATTATTCGAGATAATTTCTGTTTTATTTTGGAGTTGAAAATGTGGGCATGACACTTTGTCGGTGGGATTTTACTCCAAAATTGTGGTTCACATGGTCCAATTTTCAAGCTAGAAATGACCAAAATTTAAAAAGGTTGGATTGTGCCCTTCTTTCGAACAACACATGTTCTCATTCAATAACATTTTCATCTCCTAATAAATGTCCATCATGAGTGCATTCTCTCATACCACTTTCCCATCACCTTTCGGATCAATTGTGGATGAGCTAAGATTAAAGTGTCACATAATAAATTTTACCTTAACATGTCACTCTTATAGCATGTTGGGGTCATCTAGCTCATTCCCCAAATTTGGAACCTTGCACCTTGGCCTCCATACACCACCAACTAGATCCGGGGTGCAACGAAGCCATCCAACGCACCACTAAGTTCCTCAACCACTTTGGAAAATAGGCGGCGCATGTTCGTAAGCGAGCGAGTTGACATTTCTCTTCACCTTGAATTCTAAAGAATTCTAGTCTACCTTGAAAATGAGACATTCAATTTTTGTTTGTAGTTTGATACAAATGGTTTAAGACACAAACTCAATCTTATTAAAGTCTACTCACCCCGATGTGCCCAAATCCATTTTAGAGTTGATTGACTCAAGATTGGTGATCAAGAAACTAGGGAATTTCTTAAATCCCTTCGTGTCAAGCAAGCTAAAGAGTAAATCATTTCCATTTCCACTATTTAGGATCGACTTACTAGTTTTCCCGATATCACCAATGCCTTTATGGAGCATTACAAATTTATGTTTCAAGCTCAAGGTTGTACTCAAGAACATAAGGATGCCCTCCAAAAATGATTGGATGTTGTTCCCCATGCAAGCTATCCTAGGCATCCAAAATCCATGTGACCCCCTCACGTTGGATGGGATGCGATCTTTGCAATGCATGGCTGATGAAAAATCCTCAAGTATTGATGGTTTCCCTTACGAGTTCTATAAACTTACCTAGCGCTTTGTTGGCCCAAATTTTCTCCAAGTCTACAAGAAAGTGTTAGCGAATCACTCCTTGGGAGAAATTATAAACAAAATAAATATCAAATTCATACATGAGATGGTTGATCCCGAGCTTATTAACAATTAAAGGTCGATTACGTTGTTTAACGTTTCTTATAAAATTCTGTCAAAGCCTTGGTGCTTCACTCCGCCACATTTTTCGGGTGATTGTTAGGCCCGAATGCAGGACCGACTTCAATAAAGCCATATATATCTTAGACAATGTCATTGTGGTTTGGGAAGGTATGGAATGGGATTGTGCCTCTTGCCATAAACCTATCTTTCTCAAAATAGTCTTATGATCACATAGAGTGGTATTTTATTTTACCCATGCTACAAGAGATTGGCTTTGGTGATTTTTCCTCATGGGCTATACAAACTCTCTTCTTGGATGCTTCACCTATCTCATTATCAACAACAAGAAATCTCCTAGCTTTGGCCTTTATCACTCAATTTGTGTAACGCCGTGATTTTTTGTAAGTTATCATGGTGATTACTTTCTTAATGTTAGAATCGCTGAAATGAAGACAAACATGTTAAGATATAATTTTGATCTTAAAGGAATGTGTTGCTAATCTGATTCTTGCATACCGTAAATTGTTTACACGGACAAAGCAATATTATTGCTTGTATGTTTGCTGATGTGACAACAATTTGTCGTATGCTTGCTGAACTCTATTCGCTGATTGATAACACACCTTGAATCAATTCCATTGATCCAAGGTATGCTGTGGTCTTCTTGTGATCGCTTTGTCGATTTACTTTTAAACCAGGCTGAAGGTTGATATAAATGTGCAGCACCTGATTTCAGGTATGAATAGCTGGCACGTAGATGCCAACGAAAAAGGTTCGATTCTCGAACCATACACTGTTGTAACGCCAGACCCCGTAAGGCGATAAAGGCCTGGATGCGGGTGGCTCAGGTATGTAGAACGTGGGACGAAACGTCCTGCATAGCGCTGAATTGGATGTCAGTCGGAAGGACTGATTGGAAATTGATTAATTAAGTGCTAA
This sequence comes from Taxus wallichiana var. yunnanensis, assembly GCA_018340775.1. Taxonomy (NCBI): domain Eukaryota; kingdom Viridiplantae; phylum Streptophyta; class Pinopsida; order Cupressales; family Taxaceae; genus Taxus; species Taxus wallichiana. The sequence goes on from CM031237.1 coordinate 779,104,163, forward strand.
GGGATTAGACCCTAATCTACCCCTAAGTCCTACCTTATATCCTAACTACTATCCTATGTGGATTTTTAAATTCTAAGGGTGAACATAGACCTAAGTTCTATTAACCTATGACCTAGGTATGAACACTATTGTAAATCCTAAACTAATCCTAACCTAAGGAAGGGGACGCACAGACCCATGGGGGATGGAAAGGATAAGGATGGAAGGAAAATTAATGGGCAGTAAATAAGGTCCTTGCGTGGACAGCGCCAAGTTTGGTGGGAACAGGGAAAAGTTAGAGGCATTTAGTTAGTCATGGGACTAAACTTGGTTTTCATGCAAAATTTGAATTTGGTAATTTGCCAACCCGAGTCGGCAGTGGCGTGAGGAAATAGGAAAAGGCAGAGCCTTCAATGCATTTAATTTTCTTGGTCTTCGCGACCAGCCCGCCTTGGAAAGAGTATGGAGGAAATTTTGTTGTTCATTGTGTTTGTTCGGGTTTTTGGAAGTTGCTCTGCATTTGGTTTTTCATGGTTCTATCGAACCAGTTGTGTTTGATTGTTATCTCCGTTTCTTTGGAAATCTAAGGCTATTTTCGAGCCTGTAGCGGAAGGTGATTGTTTGGGAAGTTTGCTCCTGTCGCCGTGGAAGGAAATACCTCCTGTAGGCGTGGTTTTCTTTGAGCTTCGAGGAAGATTATCAGGCATGTTAAGCCCTTCTCTTTAAACTGCTTGCTTTGCTTAAACGTCTCATTAAAACAACCCTGCTCTTCTTCTGAACGGGTTTTGGGTTTATTCGATTTTGCTGTCATGTTGGAAATGATTCTGGGTAGAGTCGTTTTGTCTTGCTGTTGCGATTTGAACTGTCTTTGCTTCAGTATTGAATTGAAAATACAGCCATGTTGTGTTGATTTGTTCGAAAGTATTGGGGAATTCGTTCTTTATATTATGATATTGTACCTGCTGTGCGAGTTGATTGACATTGTTTCTTTACTGAAATTTTGAGGAAATGAGTTCCTTTTCCTTCTGCTGTTTTGGATTTTGAAGGAAATAGTAATTGGGTTTTATGGAGCATTATGGGCTCGGTTTGAAGGAAGTGATAGTAATATTCTTATTGTTGTGCTTTTCTTTTGTAAAAATGGACGAATACGACTTGGGTATTCGTGGGAGTTGGAGAAAGTAACTGTTTTTCTTACTGAAATTATTGATGAGCTATGTTTTCTCTTGCTGTGGTGGAAAGTTGATTTTGTTGTGTTTTATTGATGCGGTTTGATCTTCCAGTTCGGACTGTTGTCGTGAAAACGAACTTGGCTTTGTATTGCTGTGCAAATAAATGAAATGCATGGGAATTGGCTTGTTGTTTGAGACTGTTTTGTCTGTACCATGCTTGTGCATTTAATACCCTATGCGGGTTTGCCTTGATAAAGGTATTGTTATATAAATATTGTATTTTTTTTTGGGTTCTGCGCATCATTGTGAAAAAGAAGAATGGGATTTCGGGTTGAAATGATTGTTGAGAAAGAACTCGAACTGGGTATTTCTTGTAAATGGGTACATTGAATGAAAATTATACATGTTGTGTGAGTTTGTCTGACATTGTTGAACAATCGTTCTATTGTCAATATGGGTTTGAGCTGTCATTATAAAGCAAACACGACTTGGGTGTTCTTATTACATTTTGAAGAAAATGATTGTTTCTTTACTGAAATTATAAGGAAATGAGTTCTTCTTCTTTCTGCTGTTTTAAATTCTGAAGAAATGGCAATTGAGTTTTATTGAGCATTTTGGATTCGGCTTGACGGAAGTGACAGTGATATTTAGACTATTTTTCTGAGTGTTGTTTTCTTTCTGTACAAACGGAAGATTTAAATGTTTCGTGTGATCTCTGATTTTGCACTGTCATTCAAAAAAAAAAAAAAATGAACTCGATTTGAGTGATCCTTGTTGTGTTTGAAGAAAATGGATGTTTTCTTATGGAAATAGTTAAAGGTATGAATTTTCTCTTCTTGCTGTTTGAATTCTGGAAATAGCACTAGAGCTTCACTGTACACCCTGGATTGGACTTGCTGTAGGTAACAACAATGTGCAAATGGTTATTTATGAACTGTGTGCGTTCATGGTTATAGAAAGTCATGTGAATAATTGATTAAGTGACTGTATAACTGTTTATTTGGTTAAAATACAGTGAAAGAAGTATGAATTCTTCTAGTACAGTAAGTACATAGTATGCATTCTTTATATTGCTTGTTCTATGATGGATACGATGTTTTACCAACTTGTTTTTGGTATTCGTATGTGCCTGATTTAAAGGAAGTATTGATATGGATGATAAATTCTTCCTTGTTTTCATTTAAAGCTGAGTATGAGTGGAATTATTCCTTGCTGTTGGAAAGTGAATTCTGAATGGATTTTGTAAGTTTCACTCTGAACTGTTATCTTTGATTGATGTCTCGTTTGGATTAAATTATCAGTACAGTCATGAGGAAAGGAAAAGGAGAGTGAATGGATAACTTGGAATAATGATCATTTCTTCTCTCATACAGTTGGAAATCTGTAATCGTTAAGGAACAAATTTTGTATTGCTTGGGATTAAGCATCTATATTTTATTGTTGTTTACTTTTCTCATCTGTACTTGATTGCTTGAAATCAAATGAGATGCATGAACTGAAAGGAAAGTAATTGGTTTATATTTTCAGTCAAATTTTATCCTTTGAATTTATTACTAATGAAAGGGAATGGAATTGATAGCAGTTATGTTATAACAACAGTATACATACTTGTATTCCTAGTTTTTACAGATGTTGTAATCTGGAACTGTTTGAAGAAATTACTTTTTGTAATGATTATTTAGGAAAAAGGACAGTAATCCTTTGACTGATTGGAATGGTATTTAGATGATTCAGTTGTCATGTTGTTCATTCTTTTGATACTTAATTCTTGATTGATGTTTATATTAACGTTTCATAAAATCAGGGTTCTTTTATTGAGACAGTTAATTAGAAGCACCTCATTTTAATGACAAGTGCTTAATATGCTCAGTTCAATGAACTGACCCGTGCAAGTAATTTTGCAGATGGAATTTGAGTAAAACGAAGACATGGTTGTTTTCTGATACTTCTTTTGATTGACTGAAGATGGATTGTATTTGATAGTTATTATTCCTCTACGAGGAATTGAGAAAAGAAGAAATTACATTCTTCTATCTTATGAGTTGTAATGTTGTTTTATATAAACAAAGTCCAGTAATTTGACCGGGCAAATGTATAGATTATGAAATGGATTGATGAATACAAATACAAGTGTGATATTTTAATGACTATATCAGTTTGATATTGTTGATTAAGTTGGGAATATAACATTAATTCTTGATTTGGAATTATTCAAATGTTTTGGATGAATTTAAAAGGAACTGATATCTATTCTTACCTAAATGCAACTTTTACGTTGAAATGTGTAATTAGTTCATACTTGGGTTAAGATGAATTTTTAATTGACATTAAAAAGGATTAGGAAGAACATGATCTCATAATTGATAGGTATTCGGGATTAGCTTGAAAGCTAAGGAATATCAAATAACTTAGGAGCAATCGAACCTTGTATTCGGACTCAAGTTAATAGCCTCGTATGTTAAATTCGTAAAGTACGGATATGGTAAAAACATATCCATGGTTAATGCACCTTAACTATGTAAGGTTAAGGAGAATAAATTAATATATTTATTGAGAATTAGACCTCGTTTTAATGACGTCTAATAAGCTGGAATTCTGAATTTGTTTTCAGTTGTGGAAAACTTGGTTAAGTTTAATAGGTTAAACTTATTAAGTCTACCGGTAATGGGTTGCTTAATCCAAGGATTAAGAAAAGAACCAAGTAGAGAAAATGCAACCCTTCGGTACGAAGGAGAAGATGCATAGTAAGCTAGAAGACGGATTTAGTCTCTCTTAGCTACATACAACTGTAACAAGAACGAGGATAAAGGATCAAAGATGGTCGCTTTGAAAGTTGATCTTAAGTATTAAGATCATAACCAAATCACTTGAGTGGATGTGTACTCTCGATGGGAGGATTCCGTAGGACATTGACATACGCCAGCTACAGCACGGTGTCTTCATGAAGGCGGGGTCTTCATGACGACACAATGTTATAGTTGACATATTACAATGCCCTCCCGAATTAAATCATCAAGATTAAATAAGCTGAATATTAAGTTCTTGGCTTGGGATAGAAGTGTGATCACGTATACGGAGTGACTCGAGGACTAAAGATAACTAGACACACGGAGTCGCCTAGGGACGACACCGTATGTCTAGTATCTTTAGTTACCATGACTTCCTATACTCGCTCATATTGCTAATGGAGTTAGAGTTTGATCTTAAATTGGAAGGACCGGGTAGGGACCAGGAAAGACCATTCTAGATAATGCATTTAAGTGAGGTGAAGGACGTATTCCATTGGTGTGTATCACATCCAGAATATGATCATGCAAAGCATGTGAAAATCTTTGGCCAAAGTATCGCAAGTGTTGGTTGCGTTGTCCCGATGACCTAATTTAAGATGCAGATGTCGATGAATATCGATGAATGATATTCGATAGGCTTCTTAAATGGATCACTTCGATAACCGGAAACGGTAAGAGAACCTTGTATATATATTATACTATGCATGAATGAACATGAAGGATCGGTAAGTTGCCGAGTCATGAAATGAGAGATCGTTGAAACTCCGAGCCATGAAAATGGGAGATCGGTAGTTCTTCGAGTCATTTACAAAGACAGATATGGAATCATTATATGATTGAATGGCACTGAATGTGTGTTCCATATTGCAAATATGTGAACAGAGAACATTAGTTTTAAAAGGAAATTGTGTGATCCAAACTGCATTGTTTGGGCAGAGAACAATTATTAAAACTTGAATGTGTGTTTGAATTATATAATTCATAACAGGGAACGTTGTATAAAAAAAAATTCCCTTGTTCTAGTATCCTAAAATGGGGATGTTACATTTTGGTATCGTAGCTGAAAGTCAGTAGCTCTTAGACCTAATGAGTCCACAATATTAATAAGGTTTACATTTTCTTATTGAACAGAAAATGGTCAGAACAAGAGGGAATGCTGCGAACAACCCGTTACTGGGTGGAGAAGCAGCTACTGCTCAAAAGCTGGATGAAATCCTTGCTGCCCTACTAGATACGAGAGATCGTTTGACTGTTCTGGAACAGCAGTCAATGGGCAATGAAGAGGAGGAAGAAGACGCTGATATAAATGATCAGCCGCCTCCTGTGGACAACATCAATGGAGGGAATCCGGGTGTTGATAATAATAATGTAATTGCTCCTAATCATCCTGAAAATAAAAGGGCAAGATTAGCAGCTGAACTTACAAATGACATAAAGAGAATAAGTCCTCCAAAGTTTGATGGAACAACCCTTGGGGACGGAGCTGAGAATTGGCTCAGTGAAATGGAGAAATACTTTGCAATAAGAAACTTCTCCGAAGAGACCAAAGCGATATGGGGAGCATATCAGCTTTCTCATGAAGCATCATCATGGTGGGACAACCGTAAGGTTGAGTTGAATATTGTCGAATCAGACATAACTTGGGATCAATTTAAGGGTTACTTTAGGCAACGATGGCTGCCTCAACTCTATTTTGATAGGAAAATGACTGAATTTCAGAACTGGTCGCAAGGAAGGCTGATGGTGACAAAATACTGGGAAGGGTTTACTAAACTCCTTAAGTATGTGCCGCAGTACCAAGCTGACGAGAAGTTCAGAATACGAGAAATTCATAATGGGACTGAATCCCATCATTGGTGGCGAAGTGGATGTCCACGGCCCAACCACCATGGAAGGAGTTGTCGAAAAGGCAATTAGACAGGAACAGAAATTGAGAGCAATTTCTACTCACAGGGAAGAGATAAGGAAGAAGATTCCCAATTCTTCTTCATCTCTTGCACCTAAAAGGGGGCCTTGGAAAAGGTTTGGTGTGAAAAAAAAAATTGTTGTGGATAACAACAAGAAATCTGTGATGAACAAACCTATAAATAGTGTGCGGAACAGCTTCACAAAAGTTAGTGGCAATGGACAGAAGTCCTATGGGAGCCAGAATGATAACTTCAAAGCTGGTAACAAATTTGAGCCTAGGAAAGGGCCAGTTGGAGGATGCTTCAACTGTGGAAAGGACCACTACGCGAATCACTGTCCTCTGAAGAAGGATGATCGCGGTCAGCAATATAGGATACACGCTGCAGTGGCTAATGCATGTGAAAAGCAAGTTACGCCTATAGAAGTTCGGTAAGTTATTCGGTACACCTATAGTCATACTTTTTGATACTGGAGCTACTGAATGCTTTATTTCTGCTAAACTTGCAATGAAATTAAAAAGAAAGGCGAACGAATGGATAAAACATGGACAGTGCATTATGGGAATAATGTTGTCCATATAGTCGAAATGTGCCTTTTTGGGGCAATTCTTGACTTGCCTAGTTTCTCCACCGAAGTTGACCTGTATGTCACTCCTTTAGGATCATATGATATCATTATTGGAGTTAACTGGTTGGCAGAACATAAGGCAAAAGTTGACTGTTATGAAAAACAAATTTGTTGTTTTGATGACCTGCAGAAAGCAGCAGTCATTCAAGGTGTAAAACGTGAAGTTGCAGTTAGGAAACTGACAGCTATGCAACTAAAAAGGGCTAAAAATAGAGGCTGCACCTTGTATGCAGTAAAAATGACAGAAAATGCAGAGGAAGATAATGATTTCATGGAAAGATATCCATTGTTAAGGGGTTTCAGTGATGTGTTTCGGAGGAATTGCCAGGTCTTCCACCCAAACGAGAGTTTGACTTTGCAATAGAAATCAAGCCGGGAACTGAACCCATATCTAAGGCACCTTATAGAATGACCACCATCGAGTTGGTAGAGCTAAAGGCTCAGTTACAGGAACTTTTGACTAAGGGGCTGATAAGACCGAGCGTCTCACCTTGGGGAGCGCCGGTAATTTTTGTAAAGAAAAGGGATGGCACATTGAGGTCAGATTACGAGAATCTTTGAATGCCGAACAAGGCAACTATTAAAAATCGATACCCACTTCCTAGGATTAATGATCTGTTCGATCAGATGCGAGGAGCATCAGTCTATTCAAAAATAGATCTTCGATCTGGGTACCATCAGCTGAGAATAAAGGAAGAAGATATTCATAAAACAACTTTTAGAACAAGGTACGGGCATTATGAGTTCACGGTGTTACCTTTTGGGTTGACCAATGCACCTGCCGCCTTCATGAATCTGATGAACAATATTTTTCAAGAATACTTAGACAAGTTTGTGCTTGTATTCTTAGACGACATTCTTATATACTCTAAAAATGTCGAAGAGCACCAAGAACATCTAAGGATAGTGCTGGAAATTTTAAGAAAGAGGAAGTTGTATGGTAAACTGTCTAAATGTTCCTTTTATGATGCAGAGGTGCATTATTTGGGACACGTTATAAGCAAGAATGGAATAGTTGTAGACCCTTCAAAGATCACAGCTATAACCGAGTGGCCTGTGCCTAAGAACGTGCACGAAGTGAGGAGCTTCATGGGCTTGGCAGGATATTATCAAAAGTTTGTTAAGGACTTTTCAAAAATTGCTGGCCCAATCACTTCGGCCGAAAGGAAGGATAAGAAATTTGTCCGACGGACAAATGCGAATCTGCCTTTAAAAATTTAAAGGAATAGTTAACTACAAAGACCTATTTTTATTGTACCTGATCCAAATGGAAATTTTATGGTTGTAACGGATGCATCAGGAGAAGGCCTTGGAGGTATTCATTATAGAATAACCATGTTATAGATTATGAAAGCGAAAGCTTAAGTTACATGAACATAATTATGCTCCACACGACCTAGAGCTCACCGCCATTGTTAATGCACTTCAAATGTGGAGGCATTACCTTTTAGGCAAGCCTTTGAGTTAAAAACAAACCATCCGGGGTTGAAGTATATTTTTACTCAGCCAAATTTGAATGCAAGGCAATGAAGATGGTTAGAATTTCTGTCTCAGTATGATTTTGATATAAGCTACATCAAAGGCAAGGAAAATAGAGTGGCAGATGCTCTGAGTCGAAGGAAGCATATCTCTGCTCTTATAACGTTAAGAACTCAGTTTAAGGATGAGGTGAAAGATGCCTTGGAATTAGATCCTTATTTCCAGCAAGTCAAAACAACACTTGCTGCAGATCCAAAGGATGTCAGGTATAAAGGATTTTGTTTCGACAATGAAGGAATTCTGAGGTTCGAAAACAGGGTATATATACCTTTGGCAAATGACTTAAGAAGGAAATTGTTAACTGAATTTCATAATTCACCTTTTTCTGGACACCCTGGCATTACGAAAATGCTTGCTGATCTTAAGCAACAATACTTCTGGAAGGGAATGAAAAAGGATGTGGTGGAATTTGTAACACACTGCTTGGAATGTCAGCGTGTTAAGGCGGAACATATGCATCCCACTGGATTATTGTATCCCCACAGCATTCCACAGTACAAATGGCAAGTGATAATGATGGATTTTGTTCAAGGATTGCCTATGTCAAGAAATAAGCATGATATTATCCTGGTTGTCGTCGACAAATTGACCAAAGTGGCACACTTCATTGCTGGTAATTTGAAAGACGATGCACCAGTGTTAGCAAGAAGATTTGTACATGAAATTTTCAGATTGCATGGAATACCCGAATTAATCATATCGGACAGAGATCCGAGGATGACATCAAGGTTTTGGCAAACGCTTAATGCGGCCTTGGGAACTAAATTAAACTTCAGCTCTGCATATCATCCGGAGACGGATGGACAGACCGAGAGAGTTAATCAAGTTTTAGAGGACATGTTAAGGATGTATTGCATGGACCAGCAGTATAAATGGGAGGAATACCTTCCGCTGGTAGAATTTGCCTACAATAATACATACCATGCCTCTTTAAAAATGGCGCCCTTTGAAGCATTGTATGGAAGAAAATGCGAACCCCCTGTCACCGGGACAGCGTAGAGGACAGAGAGGTAATTAGGCAAGAAATCCTTATGGAAATGGAACAACAAATCAAAATGATTCGGGAACATCTAAAGGAGGCTGCTAATAGGCAAAAGAGTTATGTAGACTTAAAGCGGGTTGATAAGAATTATAAACTGGGAGAGAAGGTCTTTCTTCGGGTGAAGCCGAAAAAGAGCTCAATAACTTTTGGCAAGGCTGCTAAGTTGTCGCCATGATACGTGGGACCTTTTGAAATTGTTGAAATAATCAACCCTGTAGCTTATCGTCTAGCATTACCTCCTGCTTTGTCTCAAATGCATGATGTTTTTCATATTTCTTTGCTTAAGAAATACGTAACAGATTTATCACATGTGCTGAAATCGAACTCCTTGTAGGTCCAAGACCCGGAATAATCATGGTTAAGCCCATTCGAGCGCTGGGAACTCGCTAGTTGTACTTAAGAAATCGCAAAGTGAATCAGTGTAAGGTCCAGTGGGACCAGTTTACCGAAGAAAGTGCAACTTGGGAAAATCTCAAAGAAATGAGATCTGCTTTTCCATACTTGTTTGATCGAATTTGAAATTCGAAAAACTGATAATTCTACCAAATTTAGACAATTATTAGTCTATTTTACAGTTGTCTTAAAACACTGTTTTTAAGAGTGAATCTGTTTTTGGTATGAACTTATAAATGGAAGGACAATAACTGAAATTTGTCCTGAAACTCCTTGATTTGGTTAATTTGATCATCGGGACGATGATTCTTTAAGGAGGGAGGAATGTAACACCCTGATTTTTGTAAGTTATCATGGTGATTACTTTCTTAATGTTGTAACTGCTGAAATGAAGACAAACATGTTAAGATATATTTTTGATCTTAAAGGAATGTGTTGCTAATCTGGATTCTTGCATACTGTAATTTGTTTACATGGGATAGCGATTATTATTATTGTATGTTTGCTTTGATGTGACAACAATTTTTCGTATGCTTGCTGAACTCTATTCGCTGATTGACAACACACCTTGAATCAATTCCATTGATCCAAGGTATGTTGTGGTCTTCTTGTGATCGCTTTGTCGATTTACTTTTAAACCAGACTGAAGGTTGATATAAATGTGCAGCACCTAATTTCAGGTATGAATAGCTGGCACGTAGATGCCAACGAAAAAGGTTCGATTCTCGAACCATACACTGTTGTAACGCCAGACCCCGTAAGGTGATAAAGGCCTGGATGCGGGTGGCTCAGGTATGTAGAACGTGGGACGAAATGTCCTGCATAGCGCTGAATTGGATGTCAGTCGGAAGGACTGATTGGAAATTGATTAATTAAGTGCTAAGGGGATTAGACCCTAATCTACCCCTAAGTCCTACCTTATATCCTAACTACTATCCTATGTGGATTTTTAAATTCTAAGGGTGAACATAGACCTAAGTTCTATTAACCTATGACCTAGGTATGAACACTATTGTAAATCCTAAACTAATCCTAACCTAAGGAAGGGGACACACAGACCCATGGGGGGATGGAAAGGATAAGGATGGAAGGAAAATTAATGGGTAGTAAATAAGGTCCTTGCATGGACAGCGCCAAGTTTGGCGGGAACAGGGAAAAGTTAGAGTCATTTAGTTAGTCATGGGACTAAACTTGGTTTTCATGCAAAATTTGAATTTGGTAATTCGCCAACCCGAGTCGGCGGTGGCGTGAGGAAAGAGGAAAAAGGCAGAGCCTTCAATGCATTTAATTTTCTTGGTCTTCGCGACCAGCCCGCCTTGGAAAGAGTATGGAGGAAATTTTGTTGTTCATTGTGTTTGTTCGGGTTTTTGGAAGTTGCTCTGCATTTGGTTTTTCATGGTTCTGTCGAACCAGTTGTGTTTGATTGTTATCTCCGTTTCTTTGGAAATCTAAGGCTATTTTCGAGCCTGTAGCGGAAGGTGATTGTTTGGGAAGTTTGCTCCTGTCGCCGTGGAAGGAAATACTTCTGTAGGTGTGGTTTTCTTCGAGCTTCGAGGAAGATTATCGTATGCTAAGCCCTTCTCTTTAAACTGCTTGCTTTGCTTAAACGTCTCATTAAAACAACCCCGCTGCTCTTCTTCTAAACGGGTTTTGGGTTTATTCGATTTTCTTTGTCATGTTGGAAATGATTCGGTAGAGTCGTTTTGTCTTCTTTGTGCAATTTGAACTGCTTTTTGCTTTAGTATTGAATTGAAAATACAGTCATGCTGTGTTGATTTGTTCGAAAGTATTGGGGAATTCGTTCTTTATATTATGATATTGTGCCTGTTGTGCGAGTTGATTGACATTGTTTCTTTACTGAAATTTTGAGGAAATGAGTTCCTTTTCCTTCTCATTGTTTTGGATTTTGAAGGAAATAGTAATTGGGTTTTATGGAGCATTATGGGCTCGATTTGAAGGAAGTGATAGTAATATTCTTATTCTTTGTGCTTTTCTTTTGTAAAAATGGACGAATACGACTTGGGTATTCGTGGGAGTTGGAGAAAGTAACTGTTTTTTCTGAAATTATTGATGAGCTATGTTTTCTCTTTGCTTTGTGGTGGAAAGTTGATTTTGTTGTGTTTTATGGATGCGGTTTGATCTTCCAGTTCGGACTGTTGTCATGAAAACGAACTTGGCTTTGTATTGCTGTGCAAATAAATGAAATACATGGGAATTAGCTTGTTGTTTGAGACTGTTTTGACTGTACCAAGCTTGCGCATTTAATACCCTATGCGGGTTTGCCTTGATAAAGGTATTGTTATATGAATATTGTATTTTGGGTTCTGCACATCATTGTGAAAAAGAAGAATGGGATTTCGGGTTGAAATGATTGTTGAGAAAGAACTCGAACTGGGTATTTCTTGTAAATGGGTACATTGAATGAAAATTATACATCTTTGTGTGAGTTTGTCGACATTGTTGAACAATCGTTCTATTGTCAATATGGGTTTGAGCTGTCATTATAAAGCAAACACGACTTGGGTGTTCTTATTACATTTTGAAGAAAATGATTGTTTCTTTACTGAAATTATAAGGAAACGAGTTCTTCTTCTTTCTGCTGTTTTAAATTCTGAAGAAATGGCAATTGAGTTTATTTGAGCATTTTGGATTTGGCTTGACGGAAGTAAAAGTGATATTTAGACTATTTTTCTAATGTTGTTTTCTTTACGTATGCATAAACGGAAGATTTAAATGTTTCGTGTGATCTCTCGATTTTGCAATTGTCATTCAAAAAAAAAAATGAACTCGATTTGAGTGATCCTTGTTGTGTTTGAAGAAAATGGATGTTTTCTTATGGAAATAGTTAAAGGTATGAATTTTCTCTTCTTAACTTTGAATTCTGAAAAATAGCACTAGAGCTTCACCGCACACCCGGATTGGACTTGCAGAGTGGTGTCACTCAGATTTCACCCCGAAATCTGTGACTACCCAATTCGAAAAAAATTCGTACTTTTAAAATAGTGGGTCATTTGTTGTTTTTATTGCCTGAAAGTTCTTGTATTGCATCAAGATAATCCCAAAGAGCCATATTAGCCCTTTTCGCCAAATACCCAGATGCCCAAAATTGTTTTATTCTGTCGTCGGGATTTGTCTGCGGGAAATTTGTATTTAATTATTTTGAGCCCCGTATGAGGCTATTTGCGCTCCGTTTCAACTCTGTTATGAGCGGATATGTTATTATTCCTATGTACTGTAAGGATTTTAACTTATTTTAAGTTTTGGGCTTTATTTGTAACTTTTGGCAATTTTTCGTGTTTTTTGTGGTGTCCCGCTCTGCTTTTAGAAAATTTCTTTGAACAACTCCTTCACGCCGGTAATCCCGATTTTTTGCCTGAGCACTGGAAAACATACACGCACATTTTTCCCGGAGGAAGTCGTCATCGGAGGTCTGGATCACTGGGAAAAAGCGAAGTCGTGCACAGAAAAGCCCCTGCGGGGATGGGCGCATTTTTGGAAAACAAAGGATTTAAGCTGCGATGGGAAAAATATAAGCCGCAGGCAGGGTGGGAATTGTATACCTGCCTGGCAGGGTACTTTTTCCCGTGTTATAAAAGTCACTTAAGCTGCAGTGGGAAAAATAGAGGTTGCAGGCAGTGGGAATTTATTGCCTGCCTTGCAGGGTAAAAATTCCCATGATATAATAAAAGGAAAGTGACTTAAGTGAAATCATGGGATTTTAGTGCCTGCCTTGCAGGGTAAAGAATCCCATTGTCAAAGTCAAATCACTTAAGTGGATCATGGGATTTTGGTGCCTGCCTGGCAGGGTAAAGAATCCCATTATGGAAAAATTCTTAAAAATAGAATTACATGTGCAAAAAAGTGCGCCCCCTTTGGTGATGGATTAAAGTGATTAAATTGATTATTTTAAATAATCTTTCTTCCTTCAAAAAGTGCGCCCAAGCTTGAGGAGGTCAAAAAGTCAAAGGAGGAATAAAAGAAATAAATTAAATTAATTAAATTTAATTTATTTAGTGGCTGCCCCCTTCTCTCAAAAAGTGCGCCCCATTTGGGCATTATTTAATGATTTTTGAAGCATTAAATCATTAAATTAATTTCTATTTTCAGTGGCTATGGTCAAAGCACACTGTGAGACTTGAGTGAAGTGCTGTGTGAAGGATTAAATTGGATTAATTTAATTTATTGGATGGCTGTCCTTAAACATGCTATTTTTAAAAGAGAAAAACATGATTTTTAATTAATTAATTGCCTTTAATTGTTAGGGCAATTATTAATTATAGAATTGTGAAGGTTATATAAGCATGGGCAGCCATATGGATGAATTATTTAATTCACAGGTTAAGAATTGCAGCAAGGAGAAAAAGTGCGCCCCCATTAGAGGAAGGATTTTGCACAGACAAAGTGCTAACAAAGGCTAAAAGCTTCCAGATTTGGCGCATGCTTTGGAGAAGGTTGATCTTCGTCGGCATAGTTGTTTTCACAGTGTTACAGAGCTCGGTGTTGATTGAAAGGATTCATGCTCTCTTTATGTGCAAATTAAACACCAATTTTTGGGCAAAGAGGCTTTGAAAAGTGCAGATTTTTATAATTTAAATTCACTATTCATGCTCCGGTGGCCATTTTTGTCTGAATAAATTGCAGGAACTCATTACAGGTGCTTTATAAAAGAAAATGAGTTTTTATCAATGTCCAATACATTGCAAATATCCTCCGAATCTGAAGAATTGTCCAGATCTGCACCAGTATTGAAGAAATCCGGCCAAATTAGAAGAAAAAGAATTATTCAGACAAAGATTGATAAAGCCATGGCAAAAGGAGATGAAAAAGAGAGCACGATGGATTCATGCATTGCTTCTAAACTTTCAGACATAGGAGACACGGATCTAGGCCCAGAACCTCTTTCTGATTTGATTGACAGATCCAGAGCTGGAAAGACTTCACTCATGCGTGCGGTCAAAAGTAGTGGAATTATTCGAGCTGCAGCTTTCCCGTGTACAGCCCAATTGCCAGAGTTTGTGATGGAGTGTGCTAGATCTTATCATCCTTCATCCAGATCAGTGCGTGATGTTGCGGGAAAGACAATAATTCGTTTGGATGCGGAATTCTTCGATTATTGTTTGAAGATTCCAGTACGAAAGGTGGTGACTTCTATTAGCATTCAGGATGCTGACAGTAGGTGGGAAAAGCATAGAGCTGACTGTGTGAGCATCATGAATAGCCGGTTCATGAAGAAGCCTAGATCCCCTTCCAAGTTCCCGAGAACTCTTCCACGATCCAATTTGGTGCAGGAGGCAGATGATATTGTCAAATTGCTATGCAGGTTGAATGGTGAAGCGAATGCCTACACTTTCCGGACATGGATGTATGCTTTCATCAGGACCATTGAAATCAACAAGGTTGATTCTATAATCAATTGGTCGGAAATTATTAGCAGCAACATCGGTGAGCAACTGCGGAACGTGAAGCGTACCTTTAGCTTCAAGATGACTTCATACTTGGTGTATGCTGCAGCTTCACAGGGTGTCTTTTCCAAGCTGGATAGATGTGGTATTCTTTCCAAGGATCCCATTTTCGAGTGCTACCCACAGCTTACTGTACCTGCGTGCGAGAAGGACTTCAAAGTGATCAACGATGGTTTCTTCTACGATTTCATCTGCAGGTTAGACAAAGACTTGAAGACTCACAGGGTAAGCAAGGAAGCATGGGAAGCAGTGTCCAAGATTGGCAGTGTATTCATCCAGTTTGCAGATTTCACATACCTCAGGGTTACGAGCTTTTCAGGTGAACCAACAAAGATGCCAAGGTACCCGAGTGACAGATTGATTGCCATGGAGCTGAGCAGGCAACTTGTGGAGTTACACGACCTTCAGTCGAAGCGGCACAAGTCTACGGGCTTCTTCCCACTCACTGTGGGATATTACAGTTGCATCAGCATTCACAGAGCTCGAGGAATGGAAGCACAAATGTTGTCCGAGTATGAGCAAGAGTTCTTCCCTGCACGGCTTAATTTCGATCCATTTGGAATAGCCAGGAAGACAATCTCCCAGGAGTACGCACATGTGCCTTCGTTAGAAGATTTCTGGATGAAGTGCGTATGAGTACGAGGTCGAAAGAAAGATTTCAGCAAGTCATCGGCAAAGCAAGTATTTGACTTTGGACTAGCGTGGATACCTGCGGATCTTAAAGATGATGGGAACATGGTACTTGACACTTACCATCAAATGGGAGGAGATAAAGCTCTCTTTGCGAGAGATAGCAACATGGGCAAAGACACAATAGAAGAAAGATCTGGAGCTGTGTTGGTGAGTACTTCGAGCTGGTTGCTAACGAAGGGATACTGCCTTGATGAAGTATTGATGAACCAAATCACAGGCAACTTCGGCACAGGAGATTCCCTCAAGCGAAAGCATGAAGGAGAGAGCAGCAGAAGGTCCGAGAAGTTGAAAGTACGCAGAAGATCTCAAGAGAAAGAGAAGACCACTTCTACGACCATAGCTTTGACTCCGACTTCTCCAGTACCTAAAGGATCACCAACTATTGCACCACAGCAGCAGGATGCTTCCATGCCTTCATTAAAACCAGCAACGTTCATCTTCTCTCCACAGCCACTTCGCTCACCCGCAGATGACGGAGTTCGAAAGAGCTTTATCCTTGGATGTTTCAGAGGATGGCAGCCATGATACTGTGGCACTTTCTGATGGAGAGGATGCAGAGCGGGAAATGGTAGTGCACTCAGCGACTTCTTACTCTCCGAGAAGTAATTTCTCGGAATGGTTAGCTTTGCAGTTGGTTCCGGAAGCAAGAGTAGAGATGAACTTAGAGGAACATGACTTGCACTACTTGAGGATCGAGCGAGAAGAGAGATATAAGGCCTAAAGTTGCTAAAGCAACTTCTAGGTTGATCATCAAGGATTCGTGAGAGAAGTTTGCTAAGATATAAATCCCGTGCGGAAGGAAAGGTAGAAGAGGAACTCACAGCAGAAGATGTGATGGTGACCAAAATACCACTCGATCAAGCTACCATTGAAGGATTGAAATAGGACACGCAGACGTTCTTTGGATGCTTTGTTCCTTAGGCTTGATGTGAAAAGGCGGAGAAAGAAGAGGCTGCAGAAGCAAATATCTCAATTATGTGAGATCATAGCCAAGGTTGCTAAACCTTCCGTCGAAGACCATTTCAAATAAGCAGTGAGTGATCATCTTATGCGAAATGGAAGATGCAAGCAATCAAGTAAAGGCTATTGACGAATGGAAGGATCTGATTATTCGTCAAGCTTCTGTGCAACTTGGGGAAGTGCCAGCCCGCCTAAAGGTTATGAACGATGCAGAAAATCAACTAAAGCAACTGATAGAAAGCATAGAAGGAATAAATACAGTTGCAGAGAGTAACCTGAGTATTTTGGCCGAGATCAACAAGCTGCCGGGAGATGTATTGGTTGCAGAACAAATTGTGCCGGATGGATCAGTCGAGAAGGGGAAGCAGCTAGAGTTTGCAGTATCTTTCCGTTTGGAGATCTGCAGAGTTTTGCTGAAGAGGATGCAGGCGCTTGAGAGTAGAACATCAGATTTGCCGGACAATATTATTTCTTTCACTGAGGAAAGAGTGGATGGAGGTATTACTTCATATGTGCGGATTGTTTCTAACGAGGTGCATGATTCCCTGGAGGGTTCTCTTCTGATGGTGCAAAAGAGGATTGATAAAGCCACCAAGCCTTTCACGATGAACTCTATCAGTAGGCTGGTGACACTGCAGGCAGACATTGCGAGATTTGGGCCAAGTTTGGAAGAAGTGGAAGCATGCAGCAAAGTGTTGAATGAAGGATTGCTGCAATTCAGGACAGAAAAGGAAGCAGTAGCTAAAACAGATGGAAAGATGCTGAATTATATGTTCGACAAGTATATCAGATATCAGAACAAGAAGAAGATGTAGATGTTACAGCTGGCATGACTTCTTCTATTTCTTTCTTCTTCTATTTTCTATGTTCCCGGATGAAATTGTAAACTTCTAAGTTATTGGTTTTGCAACCATTACTTGAAGTCATGTGGAACCTTTCTATTAGTTAAGTGATACATGTGTCACTTAAGAAGAAGTTAGTTGAGGATGATTGCCAAATGTCATCTTTACTTGTTGTTCATACTTTAGTTCAGTTTGAGTCTTCTATTTGTACTTTCCCTCCTACATTCTATAAGTAGGAGAAGAACCTACGGGTTAATGATCGATCAGAATTTGTAAGAAGTAATCTTGTGTTCTAGACTTTGTGTTGAACCCCTGAGAGCCACTTGTTGCAGAGGAATACAAAGAAGCAGGTTTCCGGAGAACTTTGTGTCACGGCGTACTGTGTTTCTTGCTTTTAAATCTTAGATCTTTAAAGTAAACTTTGTGTTATTTTAGATCTAGATCTAGAACTGCCTTTGCTTTAGAATTCTGTGTGTTCAAATCTATTAAGTTTCTTCTATGTGCATTCAATTAGCTCTGCTATCTACTAATTGGGATGCACATCTTCCTTATTTCTTCTCTGTAATTCCTTTACTTCCTTCTTCTATAATTTTCCTTTCTTAAATAGCTGCTTACTTGCTGCAGAACTTCTTAGTTATGGTTCATGAACTAAGTGGTTAAAGTAAAACCCCTGATAGATAAAAACACATTTATATTGACAAATCTGACACGGGAGCCTCACCGGTTAAATGAGGGAGATTTATCTCATGACTGCCTAGGTTTGATGCTATGCAGAAAATCTAGCCAACATGTAGGTAACAACAATGTGCAAATGGTTATTTATGAACTGTGTGCGTTCATGGTTATAGAAAGTTGTGTGAATAATTGATTAAGTGACTGTATAACTGTTTATTTGGTTTAAATACAGTGAAAGAAGTATGAATTCTTCTAGTACAGTAAGTACATAGTATGCATTTTTTATATTGCTTGTTCTATGATGGATACGATGTTTTACCAACTTGTTTTTGGTATTCGTATGTACCTGATTTAAAGGAAGTATTGATATGGATGATAAATTCTTCCTTGTTTTCATTTAAAGTTGAGTATGAATGGAATTATTCCTTGCTGTTGGAAAGTGAATTCTGAATGGATTTTGTAAGTTTCACTCTGAACTGTTATCTTTGATTGATGTCTCGTTTGGATTAAATTATCAGTACAGTCATGAGGAAAGGAAAAGGAGAGTGAATGGATAACTTGGAATAATGATCTTTTCTTCTCTCATACAGTTGGAAATCTGTAATCGTTAAGGAACGAATTTTGTATTGCTTGGGATTAAGCATCTATATTTTATTGTTGTTTACTTTTCTCATCATGTACTTGATTGCTTGAAATCAAATGAGATGCATGAACTGAAAGGAAAGTAATTGGTTTATATTTTCAGTCAAATTTTATCCTTTGAATTTATTACTAATGAAAGGGAATGGAATTGATAGCAGTTATGTTATAACAGCAGTATACATACTTGTATTCCTAGTTTTTACAGATGTTGTAATCTAGAACTGTTTGAAGGAAATTACTTTTTGTAATGATTATTTAGGAAAAAGGACAGTAATCCTTTGACTGATTGGAATGGTATTTAGATGATTCAGTTGTCATGCTGTTCATTCTTTTGATACTTAATTCTTGATTGATGTTCATATTAACGTTTCATAAAAGCAGGGTTCTTTTATTGAGACAGTTAATTAGAAGCACCTCATTTTAATGACAAGTGCTTAATATGCTCGATTGATGGACCGACCGTGCAAGTAATTTTGCAGATGGAATTTGAGTAAAACGAAGACATGGTTGTTTTCTGATACTTCTTTTGATTGACTGAAGATGGATTGTATTTGATAGTTATTATTCCTCTACGAGGAATTGAGAAAAGAAGAAATTACATTCTTCTATCTTATGAGTTGTAATGTTGTTTTATATAAACAAAGTCCAGTAATTTGGACTGGCAAATGTATAGATTATGAAATGGATTGATGAATACAAATACAAGTGTGATATTTTAATGACTATATCAGTTTGATATTGTTGATTAAGTTGGGAATATAACATTAATTCTTGATTTGGAATTATTCAAATGTTTTGGATGAATTTAAAAGGAACTGATATCTATTCTTACCTAAATGCAAATTTTATGTTGAAATGTGTAATTAGTTCATACTTGGGTTAAGATGAATTTTTAATTGACATTAAAAAGGATTAGGAAGAACATGATCTCATAACTGATAGGTATTCGGGATTAGCTTGAAAGCTAAGGAATATCAAATAACTTAGGAGCAGTGAACCTTGTATTCGGACTCCGTTAATAGCCTCGTATGTTAAATTCAGAAAGTACGGATATGGGAAAAACATATCCATGGTTAACAGACCTTAACTATGTAAGGTTAAGGAGAATAAATTAATATATTTATTGAGAATTAGACCTCATTTTAATGACGTCTAATAAGCTGGAATTCTGAATTTGTTTTCAGTTGTGGAAAACTTGGTTAAGTTTAATAGGTTAAACTTATTAAGTCTACCGGTAATGGGCTGCTTAATCCAAGGATTAAGAAAAGAACCAAGTAGAGAAAATGCAACCCTTCGGTACGAAGGAAGATGCATAGTAAGCTAGAAGACGGATTTAGTCTCTCTTAGCTACATACAACTGTAACAAGAACGAGGATAAAGGATCAGCATGGCTGCTGAAAGTTGATCTTAAGTATTAAGATCATAACCAAATCACTTGAGCTGGATGTGTACTCTCGATGGGAGGATTCCGTAGGACATTGACATACGCCAGCTACAACACGGTGTCTTCATGAAGGCGGGGTCTTCATGACGACACAATGTTATAGCTGACATATTACAATGCCCTCCCGAATTAAATCATCAAGATTACATAAGCTGAATATTAAGTTCTTGGCTGGGGATAGGAGTGTGATCACGTATACGGAGTGACTCAGAGGACTAAAGATAACTAGACACACGGAGTCGTCTAGGGATGACACCGTATGTCTGCGTATCTTTAGTTACCATGAGTGACTTCCTATACTCGTTCATATTGCTAGTTGGAGTTAGAGTTTGATCTTAAATTGGAAGGACTGGTAGGGACCAGGAAAGACCATTCTAGATAACAGACGAAGTGAGGTGAAGGACGTATTCCATTGGTGTGTATCACATCCAGGAATATGATCATGCAAAGCATGTGAAAATCTTTGGCCAAAGTATCGCAAGTGTTGGTTGCGTTGTCCTGATCACCTAATTTAAGATGCAGGATGTCAGATGAATATCAGTAATAGATATTCAGATAGGCTTCTTAAATGGATCACTTCGATAACCGGAAACGGTAAGAGAACCTTGTATATATATTATACTATGCATGAATGAACATGAAGGATCGGTAAGTTGCCGAGTCATGAAATGAGAGATCGTTGAAACTCCGAGCCATGAAAATGGGAGATCGGTAGTTCTTCGAGTCATTTACAACAACATATGGAATCTGTTATATGATTGAATGACACTGAATGTGTGTTCCATATTGTAAATATGTGAACAGAGAACATTAGTTTTAAAAGGAAATTATGTGATCCAAACTGCATTGTTTGGGAAGAGAACAATTATTAAAACTTGAACATGTGTTTGAATTATATAATTCATAACAGGAACGTTGTATATAAAAAAAAATTCCCTTGTTCTAGTATCTTAAAATGGGGATGTTACAATTTGGTAAGGTTTCCTCCTTCTATGGCCCTCTTTGTGCTTGTTGTTGAGGCCTTGATTACCTTCTTGCACAACGAGCCTCCATTGGGCTGGTCCATGGAATTTACCTTCGATACCATGCCAATAAACTTATTAATGAACACTTTTAGATGAATTCTTCCTTACACTTGTTGAAAATGAAAGATCTTTCATTGAAGCATTAGAATGCCTTGACATCTTTTGCCCGACTTTTGACTCATCTCTGTAATGGGGCAAAAGCATTTAATACAGGAAAAGTACTCTCCCCATGTTGGATTGGATCAAGAAGTACTCTTGGAAATGGCTCCGACATGGTGAAAAATTCAATTTTTTAGGCATTCCCTTTGCCTTTGATTGGACCTCTTCGATGTTTTGGCAAGATATCCTTGATTGGGTTAAAAAAATCTCTTACTAGATCTCCAAACCTCTCTTGCTAGAAAATTTCAGGTTTACACCAAGATTCTTACTTTACCCATGTTTATTATGCTTCATGTTGGGCGCCTTCCAAGGCCTCCTATAAAAATTTGGCCAATCTACTTTGGGACTTCTTATGGGCCAAATCCAAGCTCACTAGAGGGTTTCATCACGTGGATTGGGAGGTGTGTTACACCCTCGGGAAAAATGTGGCATAGGTATTATCGATGTTTTCACGAAAATTCTTCTTACATGCATGAAATGGATTTTTAAAGACATTGAAGGGTAGGGAGCATGGGAAATTCTCTTACAACATTATATTTTGACATGTGCTCCTTATGGTAAGAAGTGTTGAAAGAGTACCAATCTCCACAACATCTTGATCATGTTGTATCCTATCTAAATTTGATGTACCTTTGTTGTTAAATTCCTTTGGCGGGCATATAAGGTTGTCAATCCCTACTTGTGATGGATAAGAGACGAATTCAGAAATGGGTTATCCTTCAAAGATCACAACATTTGGTGGTCCCCATCATCACTAAAAATTACATTCTATTGGAGGAAACTCCTGGAATCAAAACATTGTGTCTTTTTAGGAAGGAAATTGATACCATTCGTAGCTTAGTGCACCACAAAGATTGGATTCATTGACCAGAGCTCATAGTCAAGTTCGGCTTGAACAATATTGACCTCCCTTCTACTCTCAAAGTGCAGGATCTGGTCTCGGATGTTATACTCCAAAAGTTGGGGCTGCAACCTCTTGTCAATTGGTGGAAGGACTTATGATTGAACTTGGACACTATTTTCACGAACCATATGCTTGGATTGCTCTACCATCTCATGAGCCCTTTTTCTATCACCATTGGAAAACTTAATGCTATATGGAAATTCAAATCCTCCCCGAACGTGGTTGTTCCG
This sequence comes from Taxus wallichiana var. yunnanensis, assembly GCA_018340775.1. NCBI lineage: Eukaryota > Viridiplantae > Streptophyta > Pinopsida > Cupressales > Taxaceae > Taxus > Taxus wallichiana. Next base: position 779,126,645 of record CM031237.1, read on the forward strand.
CCTCAACCGTGTTTGGAAATCCCAACTTGAGCCTCAAATTGCACACTTCCTTTTGTGTCTTACTAATCGGGGTCTTTCGATCAGTGAAAGGCTTAAACACCTTGTTGTTATCAACCCAAAATGTCTAGCTTGCATAACCCTTAAAATTTCATGCACATTTTTGGCTCTACTCCCATACCCAAGTTTCCTAGACTTGGATACACTCATTGTTCAAGCCCTATTACCCTAAGCCTCTCACTTGGAGAGTGGATCTCTTTGTTGACTCTTCTCTTTGACCTATTTACATTGCATTTTTTGGTAATTTTATAAAGCTATCATTTTATTTCAATTATGGAAAGCTAGAAATGTAACTATTTTCAATAATGATAGTATTTATGTCCTTTTCGAATGTAATGATATAATTGATATTATTTCTCTGTGTACCTTCGATTCAAGTGTAGGCAAAGAAGGCGATCCCGGAGTTCCAACATCTTTAGGAGCTTCTCACACACTAGAGGAGCACCCTTTGCATTATGAGCCGATACCTTCAGATCAATGCCATTCGATATCATCGATCGTCTTCTTGATGTTGATGAAGCCTCTCTCAAATCCGTCACCCTCTTCTATACCTGGCCATTTTCACACTTCGTTGCTTCAACGACATGGATCATGGAGCCCACCGCCACCAATGGGAAGTCTGTAGTTGGTCCTATTACTACTATGTCGTCTCGTTTTCCCTCTCATACATAGGACATGCCTATGGTGAGCTCCCTACATCTTGGGTTGGGAATTATGGTTATGTTGGCTACCCAAAGTACCCTTTAGATGAATGCTTTTTTCATGACCCACTAGATGATGATTAAATACTGCTATTGGCACCCTTATGCCTCATGATGATTCTCCTCCTCCGACCAATGATGCGGTCGCTTTTGTTTAGTTTCTTGTAATGTAATGTTTTGCTACCTATTTAATCTCCTTTTAGCAAACTTTTTGGGCCATGACTCTATCTAACAAGCCCTTTTATTGTAACCTCTTTATAGTAATATAATTGCGATGGTTCCAATAAAAAGATATTTTTACTAGTTTAAAATTTTAATTGCGGATAATATCTTAAATGAAGTAGAGAGCAAGACACATTTTCTATAAATTGGCGTATTTTATAATATGATATTAGACTTTTTATAGAGTGCATGCAATCACAAACTAAGAAAACCTTAAATTAATTGATGTTCTTTGATAAGGCCTAGAGATCGAGTTAGCAAAAAAGATGTAAAATGTTTCAACATTATACGACTACATTCTTAGATTGATGAAATAAGATTATAGATGACAAATTTTAATATCCTTTAAACTAAATTGATTTGTAAAACCATTAAAGTGTATAGGAAAAACTTATTTTCTTATGACCCTTTGTCATACCCTTATTTTTACATTATCATTGTAATAGATGCTACATATTTCTATGCTTTGTAAGTCATCCCTTGAGTTATTAAAATAAATTCACATGCATGGGTAGTAGTAGTTTCTAAAATGGGCTATTATCCATATTTTTCCCCCAGGTAAAATATTGGATCGAACGACCCCACACTGAAGGAACCTAAGAAATCACATTTGATTCCCGCAAATAGATTGCAAGAGGACTCTGTAATGGAAGTGGCGGAGGCCTGCGAAGATCAAACAACCCTGTGTAGGATAAATTCAGAAAATGGCTCTGTCAAGAGAACCCGGGATTTAAATCCATTCTACGGGTTACAGGTGGGCTCGAAATAGAGTAACAGGTCAAAGGAGAAGAAGCAATGTCACGGAGAGGCCAGGAGCAAGAAAAAGAAGAAACGGCGAAGATCCGAAGTCTTCGGGATCAAAAAGTTCGAACATCGAGTCCAAAAATCGGCTAAGTATGGAGAAGGCAGCGGAGAGAGCCACGTGTCGAACGACACTTCTCCAAAGTCAAATCCAAGATCAGAAGTCAACTGAGTGCCATGCTTCCACGCATCTAGAGCCCCAAAAGTTGTGTGGCCGTTGAAAAGTCTTCGGCTAGGCAGGAAGAAGCCAAGTGTCGGCTCGACGCAAATCCAAGATGGGAGTCCAAAGAGAAGATCCAAACTCGTGCTGGCCCTCTATATAGCAAATAGTCAACCATGGTCAAAATGTGGGCAAAGAAGGCCTCAAAAAAGGCTAAGTATAGAAGTGTTGGCAGAGGATGCCACGTGTCCAGTGGCACATTTCCAAGGGTAGATCCAAAAGTAGAGACTCAAACGAGCGCCAGTTCACCACGTAGCCCTAGGCCTAAAAAGGAAGGGAGAGGTCGTTGAAAAGTCCAAAGACCTCGCTGAGAGGCTTCCAAGTGTCAACTTGACGCTCCTCCAAGGGAAAAATTTTGATCGGGAGTTTCAACAAGTGCGGATCCTAAACGCGTCCGATCCTGGAGGTTTCCCTCGGACATGCGGTTGCAACCACGTGTCCCATATTAAAAAGGGGGCTCATTTTTAAACTGGTTTTCCTACCCTTTTGTACGGACCCGATACAAACTTCAAAGGGGCATATCTTTCGACTCAGAGCTCAAAATATTACAAATCTGACACCATTGGAAATATCTCAGCTTTGCCCATGCCATGGAGATCTGAAAATTTAAGTTTGGGGAGGTTAGGTAAAGGAAAATGGAGAAAATATCTTCAGGGCCATTAATGCAGATCTATCTGCCTCAATAACTAGATCAGATTCGATTTGTTCCACTATTTCCTCTTCCTTCAAGGCCTTGAACCGAGAGATTGATACATAAAAATAGATTTAGGGGCAGATTTTTAGGAGGCATTAATAGCAGTGGTTGAGGCTCAACCTACTTTTCCCACTTCTCTCTCCTTTTTCTTCCTCCGATTGAGTCTATAAACATAGGGTGAAGACTCATTGTAAAGGGTTTGACATTCTTCTGTTTCGCACGCTCCCCTTTTCGTCTGCAGCGAAGGAACTCGTGGAGTTTCGGACCTTCCACTAGACTATAATACATTTTCTACCTTTTAGCCACTTTGTAATGCATTATATCATTCTGCAGAGCAATAAAACACATCTGTGATCGATTTTAGATCCTTGCTTGTCTCTTTTGCTTTCATATGGTCTTTCATTATAGATCTGGTTATCTGTGTTTGGTTATCATATGCATTTTGTTGGTTTGTGTCCATTAGCAAAACAAATGTTCATCATTCCTTTGGTGCATCACCTTATAGCTTAGTTTGATTTCCTGCATTCCTTTTATCCCTGTCTCCTTAGTAAAACTTAGATTAGGTTTAGGAATAGGCCCTCTGCAAGTTTTCATGCATGCACCTAAACAGAGGAATAGGAACCAACCTTTAATTTGGAGAGTTTTCTCATTTTCTAAGTCCCACACTTTGGGGAAAACTCAATGTTATGCGAATCACACCAAATGACTCTGCCTTAGAAAAGTAGATATGACGACTCATTTGGGGGTGTTGTGATTTTGCACTAACAGTTTTGGCACGCCCAATGGGACAAAGAAGTCTCCATCTTTATTACAGTAAGATTGATGTGCACTTTTTGTGATTCCAACTTTTAAGAAGCTTCTAAGAACTGCACATCGGCGACTCAAATGGATAGAATCCACTGTTTCAAAGAACGCAAGTTTCCCAACTTCATGAGAAGGATACAAACAAGGTCAAGAACAAGAGAAGAAGGACAATTTATACACCTACACTTGTTTCTAGATAGAAGGAGAAGAAAGAGCCCAGAGGTCTCTATCTTCACCAAACAGAGCCTTATCAACACCTCCTCTAAGTAGGCCATTCTTTCAATCGAGAAGGGTGCTTAGGCCGATCAGGATGGCACAACCAAATCCTTATGTCAATTTCACTGGCAGCAGCCCACTCACTCTGAATGCACAAAATCCAGTCCCGATAGCAGCATTAAAGAGCATCACATATTTCACTAGGGAAAACCAGACTTCTCCAGATGACCATGTCAAGATATACAGCAAATGTCTGTACAATCCATGAGATCAATGAGATGGATATTGTAGTCAAGTTGCTAGCCTCTTCACTCAAAGGTAAAGCTTCACAATGGTTCAGGAGCCTTGAAGCAGGATCTATTCAAAATTGGAACCAGCTATGCACAACTCTTCACAACCAGTTTGGAGAAAAGGTGATAACTTATCTTTGTTGGAGCAACTAACAACAATCAAGAGAGCCCAATGAGCAACTGACGGATTTCAACCTCAGATTTCAATGGACCTAGGACAGGATTCCAACAACAGTAAAGCCCACTAATGAAGGTGCCTTCTTATACTTCCTTAGAGCTTTAAATTCTGATATTTCTTTGATGATTCAATCAATGGGGGCACAACCTTACATATAGCCTATAGCCTTTCCATAGGAGCTGAGAATCGTTTGATTCAGCTGGAAAACTTGCTCCTAGGCCATCCATGCCTCTATACCCCGAGTTAGGAAATACAGGTACTAGCCAAACATCCACATTAGCCCCTATACCCACTCCCTAAGTCAAAGTTCAACTAAAGCCTCCACTTCATCATCTAACACCTCAAAGGAGCTTTAAGAAGTGATGAAACAACTACAAAACTTGGGAAATGAGCTAGTAACCATCAAAAGACAACAGGCTCAGAGTTCTAGGCCATATCAGCCCTAGGCTCAGTATCAAGCCAAACCCTCATATCAGCAAAATAGACCACCAACCCAGGCTGTAAATTAGAGTCAACACCAAGGGTAACCTCAAGTTGCTAGACCTTTCAAGTCATATGATCCAAACATAGCTTCAACATCAAGGGCATTGGTTCTAGCACAAAATAACATGACACAAGAGTATGAATGGTGTTTCCCATGTAATCAGCCACATAATTAGTCGATGTGCTTCAATGGTGCATTAAATCAGGCTCTGATGGTGCAAACCATTGGTGTGTCACAAGAACCTAGCCACGAAGAAAGTCAGCAACAAGGATCTCAGCAAGAGGGACCCTAAAAAAAAACTATGCTTGTCAATTGGCATGCTGAAGACTTATGTGGAATGAATCAGACTTCTTCTCAAAGTAAATCTACCAATACACGGTATAAGAGAAGAAATATTGGAGGACATTCACAAAGCTCAGGTGATCCTCAACCCTTCGTTTCTCAGTAAGGTATTGGAATTCAAAATACAACTCCCAATGTGCAAAGTCAATCCAAGCCACCTTCCAGACCTACTTAGGCACCGGTTGTAACAGCCCATGTGCAAGAGAAAAATGCACCAAGGAAGGGGCAGCAAAAAAGACAGTTCATTAATATCATCGAGCAAATGAAGAGGACAAGTGTGAACATTTCACTATGGGAGTCATTGGTTATTCTAGGGTAGAGGGATCTATTACAGATTGTCATGGCCAATTGGTCAAGCTCAAGTCAACCCCCTAACCAACAAGAGAAAGTGCTTACCAATGCGGCTCAACCTGAGAGAAACCATGGAGAAAAATGAGGTAAGAATATAAATCCTCCTCCATTTTATGTTTCATTAATCATTGGAGATAAATTGGTGCACAACTACATGATTGATTCGGGGCAAGTAGTTCTGTAATGCCCAAACAAATAGCTGATCAACTGGGTCTCCAGTATGAAGTCATCTCTAGAGGAGTAGTACAATTAGATGGGACAACAGTGACCACTTTTGGAGTCATCAAGGATCTGAGTCTCACTCTACATGCCTACCCTAATGTGATTGTATTGCAGAATGTGTCAGTCATAGACTTTCCACCACATTTTTGTTGTGTTTGTCTAGGGACTTCACTGCCAAAATTGGAGGCTACTTGTTTGTTGACTGGTCACATATGCTCTTTAGAACAAGGTATGGAGTGAAGGCCACAATCAGATCCGAGCCCATAGCAGACTATCACATTGAGTCTTATGTACCAAGCCCAATCAATGCAAATTGTTCGGATTTTGATCAGGAGGACCTCCTAAGCACTTCTGAAGTAGATACCAAGGTGGGGTGTATCCCGGACCTGACCCTCGATGAATGGGTGGTCAAAAGACATGCTTTTGATCCCTATAAGGAGATGGAAGAATCTGAACTAGGAGTCTACTACCTGCATGAGGAGAATCATCCTCTTCCTGACATCATTAAGCCAAAGCACAAGGATGACAATGAAGTTTGGAAATTGTTCTTTGATGGCTCTAGGAGCAGACAAGGAGCCGAGAGGTGGAGCTATGATTGTGTCCCCCAAGGTATGAAGTATTATTCGGCTTTCAGATTTCAGTTTTCTTGCTCAAATAACACTACAGAATATGAGGCTTTGGTCCATGGACTACATTGGGCCAGAAGACGAGGAATCAAGAACCTACAGGTGTTTGGTGACAGTGAACTGGTTTCCAATCAAGTCAAAGGACAAAATGTTGTCAAGAATGACCTACTCAAAGGTTACAAGAATAGGGTGTGGGACCTCATTGAGGATTTCAAAGCCTTCAACATTATGTCCATACCTGTAAAAGGAGAACAAAGTTGCTGAAAAGTTTGCGGAAGTTGGAGCAACATTTGATGTAGTTGACAACATAAAAAGGGACAAATAACAGCCACATATCCATGTGATTGTGAGACCAAGAAGTACTAGATAACAACACATGTTGGTAGGTGTTCGAGAATGATCAACAGATCATCAATTTTTGCAAGAGGAAGCTGAATTCTCAGCTAGAAATCAAAGCAGACTAGAGCAACAATATGGAAATCAAGTAGTACAGCTGCATACAAACAGGCTTCCCAAAGGCCTAGTGACATTGGAGTCTATCTTCAATCCCAATGATCAGTTTTGAAAAGAGAAGGCCAACATACAGATCAAAGGGGAAGATTCGAGCCAATTCTAGTTGGAGAAGGCAAAACACTACAAGTTGGCAAGGTGGCCACTGAGCAAGAAAGGTATGAATTCATACACCTTTGCCAAGAGTTTCCAGATATATTTGCTTGGAGCTATGAAGACCTAAGAGGGTTCAATCCAAAGTTATCCCAACACACAATTGAGCTAGATCCAGCTGCTAAGCCCATCAGGCAGAAGCAGAGACCAATCAATCCACATATTGAGCCTCTGATGAAGAAAGAAGCTGAACAAGCTGATAGAGGCAAGTATCATTTTTCCAATCAAACACTCAAGCTGGGTCACAAACTTGGTCCCAGTCAGGAAGAAGAATGGAGAGATTAGGTTGTGTGTTGACTTTCGTGACTTGAACAGAGCTTCCCTCAAAGATCACTACCCACTCCCCTCAATGGAGCAGATCTTGCAAGTGGTGTTTGGATCAGAGAGATTCTCTCTCCTAGATGGCTACTCAAGGTACAACCAGATCATGGTGAAAGAAGATGATCAATTCAAAAACTTTCACCACCAAATGGGGCACCTATGCCTATAGAAAATTCCATTTGGATTGTCTAATGTTGGAGCCACTTTCCAAAGGGAAATGGATATGGCATTCAAAGGGCTGATCAACAAAATAGTGCTGATCTACCTAGATGACATTACTGTGTTCTCCAGAAATGTAGCAGACCACCTTTTTCACCTAAGGCAGGTGTTTCAAAGGTGTAGAGATTTGGGGTATCATTGAACCTAAAAATGCATATTCTTGGCCCATGAGGGCAGGCTTCTAGGCCACATTATGTCAAAGGAAGGTTTGGCAATAACCCAAGAGAGTTAAAGAAATAAGAGCGTTGTCATTGCCAAGCCATAAGAAGGCTCTTCAAAGCATCTTAGGAAAAATCAATTTTGTCCACAGGTTTGTACCAAACTTTTTTGCCCTTGTCAAGTGAATCACGTTGATGTTGAATAAGAGCTTTGAATTTAGGTGGACAATTGAAGGAAAGGAAAATTTTGAGGCCATCCAAGAAGCTATATCATAGGCCCCAACTCTCATGAATCTAGATTTTTCCAAGGACTTCATACTATATGCCTTTGGAGCAAAGTGACACAATTTTTGTAATCCTAAGCAAAGTAGAATAAAGAGGACACAAAATAACCAATTACTTTCTTCAGCCAGGGCCTGGAATATTATGAAGTGAAATACTCTTTCATCGAAAAGCAGGTCCTGCAAAGATCAAAGGATTGAAGAAGTTTAAGCATTTGGTCTCAAACAATAAAATCCAACTGTTAGTCTCCCATGCAGGAGTTAAAGACTTCCTTCTCAACAAGGACCTGAATGAAAGCGATGTGGTGGATCACTTGTGTCATGGAGTATGACATTGAGATCAAGGTCACTAAGCTGGTCCATGGGAAGGGATTGTGTGAGCAGCTGGCCTCAAGTCAACAAGAAGAAGCAAGTGATGAAAAAGAAGTTATTTTGGTCCTACAGGATAGTCAAGACAAAGAAAATGAGGATGTTCCCGCTCCTTGTTGGACTCAAAACATGGTGCACTTCCTTCAAACAGGCATGTGTCCTCCAGAAATGAATAAAAAAAAAGGAGGCACTTCAGACTACAGGCCATCCCATATGTACTTATTGATGGCGTCTTGTTCAAAAGGGATATCAATGGTGTCTTGTTAAGGTGCATTGGGACAAATCAGGTTGAGAGAGTGCTACAAGAGTTCCATGATGAAGCAACTGGAGGCCATTTTGCTCCACGGGTGACAGCACTCAAGATCATGAAGGCGGGTTATTATTGGCCCAGGGTGTTTAGTGACTGTTATGCATGGATCAAAAAGTGTAGGAACTGTGCGTTCTTTAGAGGCAAAGAGAGGCTAGCAAAGACTCCCATTGCACCCCATTTCAGTTGACCAACCATTCATGCAATGGGGGTTGGATTTCATCAGGGTCATCAATCCAAATTTGAGCCAAGGCCATAAGTGGATCTGACGGCAACAAACTATTTTACCAAGTGGACCAAGGCAGTGGCACTCAAAGAAGCTAATGAGTCCAACATATTAGACTTCTACGAAGGGATAGTGACTAGATTTGGAGTGCCAGCCACCATTATATCAGACAATGCATTGGCATTCATAGGTTCCAAAATCACAGGATGGGTCATTAGGAACGAGAATTTACCTAAGCACTTCATCAAACTATTACCCTCAGGGTAATGGCCAAGCTGAGTCCATGAACAAGAATCTGTTGAAGATTGTCAGAAGAACTCTGGATGAAAATCAGAGGACTTGGCACACGAAACTAAAATCATCCTTATGGGCTGATAGGACAACACCCAAGAGGTCTACATGCAGATCTCCATTCAAACTCATCTATGGGAAAGAGGCAGTGTTGCCTATATCACTTGAGTTGCTAGCATTGGAACTCATGAAGCAACTGGAGATGTCTGAGTTTGAACCAATGGAGGCCAGGTATGCAGAGCTGATGGAGTTGGAAGAAACTAGAGAACATGCACTTCATAACAATAGAGAAGGATCGGCCTCAATTAAGAGATGCTTCGACAAGAAGGAAAGAACCAGGACCTTCCAGGAAGGAGACCTAGTTTTGAAATGGGATGTAGATCGGGAAAAACTAGGAAGGCATTCCAAGTTTGATGCCATTTGGAGTGGCCCTTACATGGTCACAAAATGTAAAAGTAGCAATGCTTTCCAATTATCTACATTGGATGGTGAAGAGTTACAGATTCTAGTGAATGGAATCTATCTTAAACACTGCTACTAAAAGGAAGGTTCTCACCCTATACATATTAGTTTAGTTTCTCATTCCTCTAAGTGCTTGTGCACATTGTATTGTTGTAGTTTAGGTTGCTTTTCTCCTAAGTGCTTTGCACACTCTGCATGCTCTACTTGGAGCATGTATGATTTCAATTTTGTATATAGTTGTGGTGTTGTTTTGTTGCTCTTGCACAACTCATTCAGAAATAGATGAAGCCCTGGTCAAAATAATTTTCTACTCTCAAAAACCATCGTTTCAAGATTTCTTATGAAGATTGAGAGTGCAAAAGTCGAGCTCGTGAATCGAGGCGAGAATCGCCAAACCATTATTTTGACTCCATGCCCAACGGATATGATAAGGTAATAGCTCTTTCATCTAATAGATAAATACCCCTGTGAGTCACCAAATTGTTATCCATATTTTTCCCCAGAAAAATATTGGATCAGAATGACCCCGCACTGAAGGAACCTGAGAAATCATGTTTGATTCCCACAAATAGATTACAAGAGGACTCTGTAATGGAAGTGGCGGAGGCCTACAAAGATCAAACAACCCTGTGTAGGATAAATTCATAAAATGGCTCTGTCGAGTGAACCCGGGATTTAAATCCATTCTACGGGTTATAGGTGGGCTCAAAAATAGAGTAGTAGGGTCAAAGGAGAAGAAGCAATGTCACATGGAGAGGCCAGGGGCAAGAAAAAGAAGAAACTGCGAAGATCCAAAGTCTTCGGGCTCAAAACAGTTCAGAACGAGTCCAAAATTGGCTAAGTATGGAGAAGGCGGAAAGAGCCATGTGTCGAACGACACTTCTCCAAAGTCAAATCCAAGAAAGGAAGTCTCAAATGAGCATCAAGCTTCCACGCATCCAGAGCCCCAAAAGTTGTGCGGCCGTTGAAAAGTCTTCATCTTGGCAGGAAGAAGCCAGGTGTTGGCTCGACGTAAATCCAAGATGGGAGTCCAAAGAGAAGACTCAAACTCGTGTCGGCCCTCCACGTAGCAAATAGTCAACCAAGGTCAAAAGGTGGGAAAAGCGGGCCTCAAAAAGGATAAGTATAGAAGTGTTGGTGGGGGATGCCACGTGTCCAAGCAACGCATCTCCAAGGGTAGATCCAAAAGTAGAGACTCAAACGAGCGCCAGTTCACCACGTAGCCCAGGGCCCAAAAAGGAAGGGAGAGGTCATTGAAAAGTCCAAAGACCTACGGAGGCTTCCAAGTGTCAACTCGACGCTCCTCCAAGGGAAAAATTTTGATCGGGAGTTTCAACAAGCACAGAGCCTCCACGCGTCCAGTCTCAAAAAGGGGACAGAGTCGAGTTGAATAGTCAATGCATGGTGGCAGACTTGGCCGAAGAGCGCCAAGTGTCCGAATGACGCTAATTCAAGGATCAAATTGAGAGAGGGTTCTCAAACAAGCACCAGACCGCCGCGTGTCCCCGGTCAAGGAATATGACCCCGCCAAGCAAAGAGCTTAGCCGAGAAACAAAGAAATTGAGTGAGCCACGGAGGAAGCCACATGTTAGCCCGTGCTATTCCAAGAGAAAAATATGGAGGATGCCCTCGAGACATGCGGTTTCCACCATGTGTCCCATATTAAAAATGGGGCCCATTTTTTAAACTGGTTTTCCCACCCTTTTGTACGGACCCGATACAAACTTCGAAGGGGCATATCTTTTGACTCAGGGCTCGAAATATTACAAATCTGACACCATTGGAAAGATCTCGGCTTCACCCACGCCATGGAGATGTAAAAATTTAAGTTTGGGGAGTTAGGTAAAGGAAAATGGATAAAAAACATCTTCACATCCATTAATGCGGATCTATCTGCCTCAACAACCAGATCAGATTCGATCTGTTCCGTCATTTCCTCTTCCTTCAAGGCGTCGAACCAGAGATTGATACAGTCAAAAGAAATTGGGGGAAGATTTTGTAGGAGGCATTAATAGCAATGGTTGAGCCTCAACCTACTTTTCCCACTTCTCTCTCCTTCTTTCTTCCTCTCGATTGAGTCTATAAATATAGGGTCGGGACTCATTGTAAAGGGTTGGACATTCTTCTGTTTTACAGGCTCCCCTTTTCTTTTGGCAAAGGAACTCGTGGAGTTTTCAGACCTTCCACTAGACTGTAATACGTTTTCTACCTTTTGGCCACTTTGTAATGCATTGTATCAATCTGTAGAGCAATAAAACACGTCTGTGATCGATTTTAGATCCTTTCTTGTCTCTTTTGCTTTCATCTGGTCTTTCATTATAGATTTGGTTATATGTGCTTGGTTATTATATGCATTTTGTTGGTTTGTGTCCATCAGCAAAACAAATGTTCATCATTCCTTTGGTGCATCACCTTATAGCTTAGTTTGATTTCTTGCATTCCTTTTATCCATGTCTCCTTGGTAAAACTTAGATTAGGTTTAGGAATAGGCCCTCTGCAAGTTTTCACGCATGCACCTAAACAGAGGAATAGGAACCAACCTTTAATCTGGAGAGTTTTCTCATTTTCTAAGTCCCACACTTTGGAGAAAACTCAATGTTATGCGGATCACACCAAATGCTTCGCCTTCAATTACTTCCCTAACTTGTTTTCTTGACTTGTATTCCTAATTTGTTTTCTTAACTTGTTTTCCTAACTTGATTTCCCGACTGTTTGTCAAACACTCTCACCACTCCATTTTTTAGGCTATGGAGATCATTCGACATCAAATTATTTTTCGGAAAAAAATTCACATAAAAATTGCTATTTTTAGCCACCTAATCGACATACTTTCCAATTATTTTGGGTCATTAGAGTTATTATACCATTACTGATTGTCTTGTCGAGATGATCATTTCAACATACAACTCAAGCAATAATTTATGGACCCTCGGAACCCATTTTGGTCACATTTATGACTGTGAAGGTATTAAAAAATGGAAGAAGAAATCATTACTTGAAAGGCACAAGTGTCTTGAGCTTACAAAAATTATGCAAGCAATCAATAAAAAATGCCATCCTCACTAAGAAGCTTCCTATTGTGTTCACTTTTTAACACAATTTCTCTTCTCCAAATATGTCGTGTGGTCCCAAGCTTGATTTTCCTCGATTCAATGGTACAAATCCAACTAGGTAGATATACCGATAAGAGAAATTATTCAGCCTCCATAATACCTATTGCGTGAACAAGGTTCTTATCGCTTCTTTTCACTTGGAACAAGAACCCCTACTGATGGTACCATCGGTATTTAAAATATCATAAGGAACCAAAGTGGCCATGGTTTGTATTCCTAATTATGGATCGATTTGGCCCCAATACTTATGATGAATTTATAAAAGCACTCACTAAAATTTGAAAAATAGGAACAAACCTTGATTACTAGACCTAATTTGAGAAATTGAACAATCAGCGATTAAGGGATCATTTTTGAAAGTTCCTAAATATCCCTAATTGTTTCGAGTGCATAAGATCATGTCGAGAGCTTTCAAATGACTATGAGATGAAAAAGCAGGACATCGGGAGCTCTAGATATGTCCGGTCAAAGTTCGAGTCAACGAGAAAGTCAACTCTGGTCAATTTGGTCAATTTTGGACCAAAGGCAAAGGGAGTCATTTGTTGGTTTTCAATCTCCGATCTTCGACGATCGTAAAGATTGCTTGTCGTAACAAGAGACTCAACTCTTGTTATGGAGGGCTTGACCGTGTGTGGACTATGGTATTATCATTGGCGTGGTGGGTCCATAAGCTACCACGTGGTTTGCCACCACGAATCGAATACAATCGATATGCCTATCAAGGGATGACATTGAGCTATTTAGCTTAGTCATGTAAGGACCAAGTTACATTTTAGCTCGTCGAGCTATCCACGTGATCGAGCTCATCTATATTGCATGGGGTCTATATTATCCCATTAATCTCCAACAACCATGTATTATTGTGAAGTGGTAAGTATTATACCCACTTACCCACATAACCGCCAACTTAACATGCTAAGCTATGACCACGTGGAAGGAGGTGAAGCGGTGTAGGGGGCTAAGCCATGCGTGGAAAGAACCACGTGAATAATGGAGTGGGTAAGGTTTGTTAAAACCTTACCCAAATATAAGTGGCGCCCAATGTGGGATATTACACCCACTTAAAACATGCAAAACTGCCCCCTTCATTAAATCCGCCACTATGGGATTTTTATCCCATTAAACATGCAAATCCGCCAACATGGGTAATTAGCCCATTAAAATATGCAAAATGGAGATAAGCCTATCCCATTTATTTTGCTACGGGCTATGCTAATATTAGCCTTAGATAATATTTGAGGCATTATTTTAAGGGCCCTATTTTTGTATAAATAGGGAACCCATTCCTTTGTAATGGACACACACAACACAACGGAGAAGCTCATTCCTAGAGCTTAGAAAGGTGGAGAGCGAGCCAAGAGGAGAGTTAGTTGTCATGGGCATAGTTGTGTGAAGACCTAATTTATTTAGGCATTATTATTTTAATTATTATTGACCTATTATTTTTAGGCAATAGTAAATTAAAATTATTGTGGCTAGGAGTTATTAATACTACCTAGTCGGCCCATAGTGCCACACCAAATTATTGTGAATCCTAGAATATTGACCGAGAGTGCCATAGGGCGTTACGAAGCGTCGGAAGGCCGATCGAGAACCGAAGGATTCCAAACAGTGGAGCTGGTGCCATCGAGCTTTCCGAATATGCCAGAAAGGGAAATCGGGTGCTATTTTTCACCCTTGTCTTTTGAAGGTCTGGTTATTCTTCTAAGCAAGTTCTTAATAGTTTCCATTAGGTTTTCTTGTGAAATTACTATTGTAACTTACAAGTTTTGACTAGTGGAACGGTTCGAAAGAACCTAGAGATGTAGGCAATTGCTGAACTCTGTAATCAATCATTGTGTAATTTTCTTTATTGTCTTGCATTAAATTTTAAATTGATTATTGAAAAAGGAGAAAATTATCAGCAAATAATTAAAGCCTATAAGGGTTCGAGATTAGGTAGATAAAAACTTGATTATTTTCGGATCAATCATGCGAAGACTTTTCAAATGGATTTTTCAAGATTTGTTTCATAAGTGGCCGAAGGAGGCAATTCACTCGAAGCCAAAATGTTTAAACCCAATACCATGATGGAAGCATAGAGCTTGACCAAATTAGTAGAGGACAATCGCAACACAACGTCGAAATTCCAATTTTACTTCATTCGAAATCCAATAGCCCAATGTGCTCCCATGATGCCTCAAACGACAACCCCAATCAAACGTATGCATCAAGAAAAATATAGGAACACAAAGAAAAAAGCCTATGTTACAATTATGATGACAAGTTCACTAGGGGCTATCAAAGCATATTGAACAAAAATTGTACCTCTGACATCGAATCATCCCCAACCCAAAAATTGAGAGGATGCTCAAGAAGTGCAAGAAAATGAATTTTCATTTAATGAATCCCTCCTCGGGATTTTTAATCGGAGATATCACTTTACGCCTTAGCGGTGTCACCACCCCTCAAACCATGAGGGTAAAAGGGTATTTCAAAAATATTCCTCTCACCATTTTAATTGATTCAGGAAGCACACATAACTTTATTGATCCACGACTAGCCAAACAAGTAGATTGCTTTATATATCCTTGTTCTAGATTTGAAGTTATGATTGCTAATGGTAACACATTACTTTGTAAGGGAAAGTGTCGTAATGTTTGTATTATAATGGGAGATTATAATCTTCACTCCAACATGTTTGTCCTACCCTTAGGTGGATGTGATGTCGTTTTAGGAGCTCAATGGTTTCTCACACTTAGATCCATTTTACCCATCTTATGAGCTATGGTTTTAGTTCTCTAACAATGGGATGCAATTCTATAAAAGGGGAGAACACACATCTTAAAATGGCATCGCCTAAGACTCCACTAGTATTATTAGTTCCCATCGTATGGAAAATATTTTGAAGAAAGGATCACATGAGTTCAATGCTTGGTTATTTTCTATCCAATTGGCTAAGTCCACCTACCTCTTCTAACACCCCTGCATATTTACAAGCCATTTTGGATAAACATGTTACTATATTTTCCGAGCCCATGTTATTTCCACCTTCACGTTCAAAGAATCATCTTATCTAGATCTTTCCAGAAAGTGCTCCTTCTAACATTCGGCCCTATTGGTACCCATTCTTATAAAAGATAGATATTGAAAAGCTTATCAAAGAAATTTTCAAGGTGATAGTCATTCATCCTAGCACTAGTCCATACTCCTCACCAGTTTTACTTTTCCATAAAAAATATGGCTCGTGTCATCTCTACATCGATTTCAAATAACTAAACAAGATCACTATCAAGGATAAATTCCATATTCTAGTGATTGATGAGCTTTTGATGAACTTCATGGCACTCAATTTTTCTCCAAATTGAATATCTACTTTGGGTATCTCCATTCATATTAATCGAGAAGATATTCCTAATATACCCTTCCAAAGTCATAATGGTCATTATGAATTTTTGGCCATGCCCTTTGAGAGTACAAATGCCTTATCTACATTCCAAGGCTCGATGAATAGAATCTTTTGGACCTTTCGTTGTTAATTCATCATAGTATTCTTTGATGACATATTGATCTATATTAAAACATGGGTAAGTTATCTACAACACATTGACATGACATTACAAATTCTACAGATAATAAGTTGTGTGCTAAATAGTCCAAGTGCTCCTTTGGCCAACATAAATTGAATATATTGGGCATATTGACTCTATGGGATTGTATATTTGGACCCAAATAAAATCAATGCCATGAAAAATTGCCCACTCCAAAAAACCCTCTAAAGCCTTCCTAGATTCTTAGGTCTCACCAGATATTACAGGAAATTTATTAAGGATTATGGTACAATTATGGCTCCATTGACATCCATGTTAAAAAAGATGCTTTTGCATGGAATGAGGCAGTTGAACACGCATTTGAGGCCTTAAAACAAGCTAAGTGCAACACACACCTTATTGGCCATGTCGATTTCAACAAGAATTTCGTCATCGAAAGTGATGCATGTGAAATAACCTTGATGTTGTTCTCCTCTAGGAAGGTGCCCCCTTTCCTTCACTAGCAAAGCTCTCTTGGGAAGGAATCTGATCTTTTCTACCTATGAGAAAGAAATGATGGCAATTTTACATGCAGTACAAAAGTGGCAACCATACTTGTTAGGGAGGCATTTCTGCATCAAAATAACCATCATAGTTTGAAGTACTTCCTTGAACAATGAGTCTATCCTTCTCAACAAAAGTGGGTCTCCAAACTTATGGGGTGTGACTATGAGATCACTTATAAGAAAGGAAAGGAAAATGTGGTTGCAAATCCCCTCTCTCATACTTTCAAGGATCAAGTATTTCTCTACGCAATATTCGTGTCCATCTCATAATGACGATAATTCCAACAGAATGGGAAAAGGATCCATCCATGCAACGCCTCATACAAAAATTAGTTTCTGATCCTAACTCATCACTACACTACTCTTGGGACGACACCTATTTATAGTATTTAGGATGATTGATGTTACTACCTAAAACTGAGCTTTGCCATGCCATTCTTCTTGAACTCCATACTTCACCATTTGCGAGTCATTCATGATTCTTAAAAATATATGAGAGGGTTCGTAGGAATTTCTTTTGGTAGGGAATGAAGGTAGATATCAAACAGTTTGTGGCTGAATGTGATACATGTCAACAAAACAAGGGTGGAACAAGGAAACCTCATGATTTTTACAACCATTGCCAATTCCAATCAGGATTTGGACCGATATTTCCATGGACTTCATTGAAGGCCTCCCTAAATTTGGTGGAAAGTCAATAATCCTAGTAGTGGTGGACCGCCTCTCCAAGTATGCCCATTTCTATTCCTTAGCCCACCCATATACTGCCTCAACCATCACCCAAATTTCATTGACCAAATCTTGCACTGCACACTATTCTCGCCGTAATTGTCTTAGACTATGATACCTCTTTCACAAGCCATTTCTGGACAGGATTATTGTACAAGGCATGTACCTAATCTTGTATGAGCTCTATATATCACCCGTAAATAGATGAGCCAAGTTAGGTTGTTAAAAAATGTTTGGAAACATTCCTTTCATGTTTTACCTTTAAGCACCAATAACAATGGTTCAAGTGGCTCCCTTTTGTTGAATGGTGGTACAACACATCGTATCACACCTCCACAAAAATGAATCCATATGAAGTAGTCTATGGCTAACCTCCACCACTTATCCTCCCTTGCACTCCTGGCATTTCTCGAGTTTAGGCAGTCGACACCACCCTCAACCAAAGAGACTAAATTCTCATAACTCTTTGGGAAAAGCTCCATATGGCGAAAATTGTATGAAACAATAGACAAATCAACACCTCTTAGAGAGGAAATTACAGCTTGGGGGATATGATTTTTCTATGGTTATAACCATATAAACAATCTTCCTTGAAACTCAAAAGGAATCAAAATCTTTCCTCTAATTTTTATGGACCCTACAAAGTTCTCCAAAAGATTGGTGTAGCTTCCTATAAGCTCGATCTTCCACCTAGATCATGAGTTCATCATGTATTTCATATCTCCTATTTGAAGAAAGTTTTGGGCCAACACATCACTGCACATACAATACTACATGAGCTTGAAAACGAAGGATCCATCCTTCTTGAACCTGAAACAATTCTTGTTAGGCGCTCCTGCAAACTTAACAACTACTTTATCATGGTGGTCTTGATCCAGTGGCATGATATGCAACTAAAAGATGCAACTTGGGAGCCCCATCTCTAGATTCAACATCGGTTCCCACATTTGTATATTTGAGGACAAAGCTTTTTTAAGGGGGCAATATTAGGACCCTTCGTCCTACCCTTTTTTTTTGCATTATCATTTTAATAGATGACATATACGCGTATGCTTTGTAATTCGTCCCTTAAGTTATTAAGAATAATCCCACATGCATGGGTAGTAGTAGTTTCTAGAATAGAACTAGTATATTAGGGAGTGCTTAGGCCTAAGGAAGAAATCCATGAATATTATTGTATTGAGCTTTCTCAAAGGAGGTTTCCCCCTCGAAGTGGCACGTGATTTGATAAATGTGATTTCGGTCTTTACATTCAATAAACTATTTTGTCTTTTGCATTGTGTTTTTGGATTAATTTGTCACGGGAGGTTCATTATATATTTGGATTTAGCCTCGTTCTAAGTAAATTATTGGATTTCACCCATTTCCTTCTAATATAATCCATTATATTTCTAATCAAAAGTGAAGTCTTAAACTCGATATATGTTATAAAAATACATGTTAGACTAAGACTTCTCATTGATGCACAATTGATCTTAACTTATTGGCATATAGAATGAGGTTGAATAACACATATAAAAAACTAAAATAATGATCTTAAAATTAAGAAGTTACATGTTCTACATAGTGAAATTAATATACACACTCCTAAAACTTATTGGGAAAATGAAATTTGTAAGTTGTATGACTTAAAATAAATAGTTATGATAACCCCTTAGTCCTAACTCTTTTCTTTATAATATTGTTATTAATAAAAATAACATACAAATGCTCTATGATTTGTCTTTTAAGCTATTTAGAATAATCCCACATGCATAAAATATAATTCATATAAATGAGGAGCATAGACTAGTGTAAAGGTCCACCAATTATATTATATTGATATTGTTCAAAGGAGGTTGGCCCTCAAAGATACTAATGATATTGTGATGCGGTTATAATATTTTAAATGAAATACAATTGTCTTCCATTTTATTTACAATGTATTTTCTTTGCATTTTGGTATTTGTCTAATTTGTTTGTAGAAAGGTTCTTCACATATAGTATTAGAGCTCTTTCTAAGGTTATGTTCAATAACAACAATGTTAGTTTAAGGTTCTCTACAACTATCCACCAAACACTCTTACCTCATCCAAAGAATGACCTTGGTGATCAATAAGTGGTTTAGAAGTAGTGGCACTTAGCCAATTTCGCTTCTCTTGCTTGAATAGTTTTTTTAAAGGTTAGAAGCTGAAGGTTTTAAAATAACACGAAAAGCTTTCTTTCTTGTTAAGCACACAAGATCCATGTGTGAAATTGTTGTGCTATAAAATTCACCTTATGCATAAGGTCCCTTATTCAAAAACATAAAAACATCATAAAACACAAAAGACAAAAAAATCATAAAACCCCATAAAATGGAGCTAAAAGACACCTCACCACCCATTTACTAACCCTCACCCACTCACATTTAATTTTGTCCCATCACACCTACCCATGTGCATACCCAATGCACTATGGACCCTAATATTGCACCCATGTGTGTCCCACTCCCCTATGCACTCCAAATCTATAAAAGAACCCTCACCCCCTCATTCTAACCCCTGACTCTTAGTGCACAAAGACTATACTTGATTTTCTTGCTCTCTTGTTCATATATCTCGATTTTACAGGTTTTGAAGAAGGAAAAGTGAAGTTCAAAGGATAGATCTAACTTTATACAACACTTTTTTTAGATAAATCTCAACACAAACGGAAAATCGTAATCTGCGATTGGTTTGCGATCTCCATGTGATTCTCGGTGAAACACAATTGTGATTATCTTGTGATATGAGTCAAGTATACTTGTCATTTCATTTATTGTTTTTCATTTTACATCAATAAAATGTCTTTTATCTCCTTAAAGGGTTAGGTATCTAACCGAGGCAAGTCCCCTAACCACCAAAAACAACTAACATTTTTCAAGTGTTCTTGTGTGTAGGTTTAGATTCAGATCTGAAGAGTTTTACCCACTTTATTCAATGAAAGAAACCACAATTGTCCCTCTCTTAATGATGGCATCATAATCCCATTCTATTTTAGTAGAAATTGATTTGGTTGTTATTATTTGACTAATCCATCTTGCAGGTGATCCAAATCTAGGCATACATTTTGGTGACCACAATGGGACCATTTTGGTTATGGGTATTTCTTTTTGTTTTTCTGAATCTAACATTGTTTTGTTTAGGGTTTATTTTGTCTTTTCAATTTATTTTTGTTTTCCCTAATGTTTTTGTTGTAGATCTAACACTTGGTTTTTCGATTTACACAAAATCCAAAAAAACAATTCAAAAAAATCTTTAAAAAATCCAAAAAAAAAAAGTCAAGTGCGAGATTCGAATCATGACTCACTCTTTGAGTTGCGATTTATTACACAAAAATCCTAAAATATAGTTGCGGGGTAGTCATTAACTCGCAAATATGTTTTAACTTTGTTTCTAAAAAACTAAAAACACATTTGTTTTTCTTAAAGGAATGAATCAAAATGAACCACACATTTTATCGCAGGTCCAATAAGGTAAATACCATCCTCATAACTACGTGGGAAGTTCTTGGGCATAAGCCCTAAAAATCATTGTGAGGAGTACCACAAGAACCCCAAAGTAGTTGGCACATTGAGGGAACTAGCTGATGAAACGGGTCCCCACCTACCTGACTAGTACACCCATGAGGATTAGAGCCAATATTATCCTTAGTGATGGCCCCAGTTTGATTGATTGAGTGGAGTAAAATCCTAGCTTGGTTAATCAAGGGGGTAAAGTAAAGTCGATGACTAGAAATTTTCTAGTGTATCACGCTTGTTCGAGTAACTCTTGGTATTTAGGGAGAGAACCTTTTATAGGAAGCCAATAGACCGAGCCCCTTTATTCCAATTTGAGATGAACAAACATCACAATATTGTTTTTGAGTTGCACACACTGTGACTATTTTTGTTCTTCATAGACTTCTCTCTACACTATCATATCTTATTTCTGCCATCCATTTATGAGTTCTGATTTTCCCAGGCTCGGTCGTAGCTATCGAAGTGTGTTGTGATTTTTCATCCCATATTTTTCTTAGAGTCATTACTGAAATAGGACTGACCTATCACTTTTCAAATCATCCATTCTACATTATGTTCTAATTTCCTATTTATCCCAAATCCAATTACATTACTATGACTGACCTATGATTTTTGGTCTTACCATCTTGTTGACTTCTTCCACTCATGTTTCCAATTCTAGTCATTATCATTCCCCATGGCTTCTAGTCATTTCCATGCTCATCCACACTCTAATTTGCTTCATCAACACCTTCTTGACCACATTGTTAAGCTTGAGTCCCAACATTTTGGGGGACTTCCACCCATACTCATACTTATCATTCCATTTGCAATGAGCCTATTCACCCCATGGTACGCATCATCCCTATCCACCACATTTCAAATTTCCCATTTTTGAAAAATTTGATGGCACCAAGGACCCTCAACATCACTTGTATCTTTCTACTACACTTGTCACCTTATCCAACATGATGACGCTCTACTCCTTCACACTTTCCCACTTTCACTTGTTGGTCACGCACTTGATTGATACTCATGCCTTCCACAACATAGCATTTACACTTTCACACAACTTGCAGATACCTTTTATCTCACTTCACCTTCCATATTCACCTAAATCCATGCTTGTTGACATTCACATGCTTCGATAATCCTATAATGAGTCCATATTTGACTTTGTCATGCATTGTGTGCTCTTGTTCATTGTCTTTCATTTCCCCTCCCACAATCTGAGCTCATTGACCTCTTTTCCAAAAGTTGTGTCCCTCACATCTCACACCACTTACAAATTCAATCATTACACACATTTGATGAGGTCGTACACATGGCACAATGCCTCAAGGATTTCCATCTTGGTCATCCTCTCTCCTTTCCACACATTTCCATTCCTCCACCACCTACCACACCATCCCTTTCTCATGTTCACCATGTCTTCCAATCGATCCTCTTCACACTTCATCACCTTCTACACCCACATCTTCGCATTCATTATGCTCTCCTAATCTTTTAGCTTCATCCAAACTCCTCAAAATTCACCCCATTGACCAAGTCACTTTCCTCTATTCTCCAAAATTTACTTGACACCAATCTCATCATTTTCCTCCCAAACCACCCCCACCATTGTGGCATTCCTCCCATGAAACATGTGCTTACCATCATACTAATGGTCATCCCATTGATTCATGTCCTCAACTATACATCATCATTCAAGACCTTATCAACAAAGGGGATATTTCCATTGAACCACCATCTCCTCCTCCATCTACCAACGACCATCCACTCACTTCACACAATCCTATTTCCACTTCTTCTCCACGTTTCATGTCTCACTTATCCAATCCATCATTCCCCACTACATCACAATAATCATGTGCACTTAGTGTCTCATCATCTAAATCAAACACTTCCCCATCCACTCCATTCCATGTTTCCACCTTGGACTCAACACCATTGTGCTCACCTAATCACTCATTATCTACATTATCCTTGTATCCATCCCCACTATCATGTACTTCCACTATGACCTTGGTCTCATCCTTTTCCTTTCCGAGTCTTCCACATTGTCATCACATTTATCTAATTCTCCATCATCATGTGATTCTATCACATCAATCACTTCCACTTCTTCACTTGCTCAGAATTTACTTATCACAACTTTTCACACACCCCACTCATGCACCTACATTGTTTTTCTTCATCATTCATCACTCCATCTCTCTTAGACTTTTCCTCTCAAGTGTCTCAATTACTTCATCATCACTCGTCCAAGCACAATTCTTACTTACGGACACCTCTCATTATATCCTCCATATATCGTCTATTACATTCATTTGCACCTCTTGACATATATTCCCCATCATACATATCTACATATTCTTTCATCTCTTCCTTGTAATCCACATCCATGTGCTCTCATTGCTTCACCCGGAGCTTTCTTTCACATCGCCCTTATTACATTCATCACCACTCATTCAAGCACCATTTTTATTATCTTCTCCTTTGATTTCACATCATCAATCACACCCACACGCCCCTTTGTTATTATGCATGAGCCTCACAAGCCTTCTCCACATTCCATTATGCTTCCACATCCTTTCAATTTTCTCCCACATTCTAATTTGTTCGACATTTGTTAATACATGACTCTCTTATTTGATGTCATCATACTCTCATTACACCCATTCATAAAATATTACACCATTGACTATCACACTTTTTTTGCACATCACTATATTTCCACACCCCCGTCCACCCTTATATCATCACTAGCACCATGCTTCATGTTTCCATAACACTCCATCGTTTATATTATACATTGTCTATTCTCATGTCATCAACATCTACTAGTTCATCACCCATTTATGTGTTTCATCCCCACACTCACGTTCTTCACACAACCATTATGTGGATTCTATTCAAAATTATTTCTTCATTTATCATCAATGTCATCCCCACCACTCCAATCATCTATCTCATTTATCACTTGCTTTTATACAAATTGTCATCTCACTCACCTAGTTCTGATACGAACTCGGGGAACTTTCATTTGTTTCACTACTCTCACATTCTCGATTCTCCTATATTTTGCTTCTCTTCATCAGCCTGGATTTGAAACACAACCCAATTCTCCACACAAAAATTAAATACCCACTTTCACACATCTAAACATATTTCAAAAATCCAAAAAAAAAAATTATTTCAAAAAATTGAAATAAACAACGCTTTCCCATGGATGTTCTTCTCGCATTTTCTTCATTCATATTTCATTCCAATTCTTCATTCACTACTACACATTTCATTTACATTTCATTCACATTCCATGTTTTGGTTTGTTTCACAACTTTTGGTGAACACTTTGATGATTTGATTGTCACATTTTTGAGTAAATAGTATTTACTACAGTTGCTTGAACTTGGTATCTCCTTACTCGAAATAAGAATGATTTCCTCTTAGAGATCCATGCACGCTTACACACTTAACAACTTGTCTTAAAGACCCCAGGAATTCTTTGTTGATGTTTGCAATCGTTATCTCCGCATCAATTCCATTCCCTCCATCAAACCACTTGTGGTTCTAAACCCCTTAGAAACCGAGAGAGATGAATATCATGTGGGAAAAAAATCAAAACAATCAAAATCCAAAAAAATCAAAATTCAAAAGAAAAAAAAAAGTAATATCACACACTCTCTCTCAGGGGTCTTTCCAGTATCTCTAAGGGTTATGGATGCCTAGATGGTAGTAGATAAATCACGATTGTAATCAAATGTATCTTCGTCGGGGCTATGGATGGGCCTGGATGGAAGCGGACCAATGCATGACTTACAATTTCCTTCCATCTCATTACTCACCAATCACTTGTTTCAATTCACACCTACACATTGGATTGTGTTTTCACTCATTGTCTCATGAGTCTTCATTTCAAGCAATCAATTAACTCTCACACACACACATAGGATCTCGATGAGTTATATGGATTGTATGTCACCTTTGCGTTTAGACCTTATTCAAACTTTTGTTTTAGCTCATTCGTTGTCTTATGTTTCATTTCTTCAAGTTCATCATGTGTTCACCAGATACGCATGTCATATATTCATCTTCATACACCAACCACCATCGACTTGTAACATCCTTGGGCATCTGCTTTGCATTCTCGCACACTTTTTACATGACATCATCATTATTTTAATCATTTGGAATTTTCTCACCTTTGTAATTCCTCCTTGACACAACATTTCTTTTTAGTATTTTGCATTTCCATTTCCCCTCACTCCCTACCCCTCCAAAAACCACTTAAACTCCAAAACAAATCACCCACCCCTTGCCACTCGGCCAAGTCAGTTCTTCCCCGAGATCTTCACCCAAGTCGTAAGAGTGACTCACCTCCCCCTCACCCCCACTCACCCTTTCCAAGCTTCCTAACTCATCCCCTACCTTTCAACTCCCCTACACAACCTACCCACCTCATCAAGCCACCCACGCGACTCCTGGTATGTCTCTCCTTGTTCCCTCGACAACCCACACCCCACCCACCTCTTTGAGTCACCCACGTGACTCGACCGACCTCTCCTTGGTCCCGACACCCCACTCACCTCCTCAAGTCTCCCACACGATTTAGCTTACCTCTACTCCTCCCTTCCCCGATACCCCGCCCCCACCCACATCACCAAGTCACCCACGCAGCTCGACCCAACCTCTCTTTGGTCCCCAAAACCCAACATCCCCATTCTTACCCCCTGCCTCCCCCATCGAGATATCCCCACGCCAAACTTGGTCACCTCACAACGGTGATCGAGATACTCACCCTCTCGATATCTCCTCACAACGCCTTCCCATCTTCTTGTGACTAACTCACCCACCTAAGATTGTCTCGACCTCATCCCTCGGCACCTGGGATACCCCTCACCTATCTTCCCATTACCCAGCGTTGGAGTCACATAGGTGACCTTGGCCCATTCTTAACTCACTTCCCCACCCTAACCTACCTTGAAACCCCAACACCTTCCTCTTGTGTTACCTTCACACTAAAATTCGTCGTTTCTCAACCGAGCTTAGCTAGCCTCCAACAACTAACTCCCCCTAAGTGCACTTTATCCCACGAAATCCCCCACTTGACCCAACTGACTCACCATTTCCCTAATTTGCCTCATCGTCGCGACCAAAAGCTTGCTCTCATACCCCTAACCCAACTCGACTCACCCCACTGCACTCCCTCCCTATATGAGCCCTCAAAACGCAACCATCCCCATGTACCCAATCGAGTCAAACCCATGGCGCGACTCATTTCACTCCCCTCCAAGTGGCTCGCCCAGAGCCCGGATCCTCTCGTGTTTCCCCAGACCCCAACCTCGATTCCTCACCTTACCCTCCCCTAACTTGTTCCCTCATGCAACAAAGCTCTCACCGACCCACAATATCCTACCTCATTATATGTTGTCCCACATCACTCACACTCCTAAAGTCTCCCTTTTCCATCTAACCCCTAGCCATCTCACCACCATCCATCTCACTAGTTAGCTCACCCGGCCATCCCCCATAACCAACTCGCCAACTAGCCTATCCCATCATCCACTCCATACCAACTCTCCCACTCCCCCCATCCTCTTTGTCACCTAGCTCCCAACCAACTCACCTATCTCGCCACAAATCATTTAACTCACGTGCCAACTTGCCCCTCTTGCTCATAACCCTCCATCAACTCATCTAATTCACCCACTTGCCACCTCACTCATGTCATGTCGTTCGTCGACTCGCCCACTTAGCCCATTCATCATCAACCTCAATCAACCAACTTGTCACGAATTCTCAACACTCTCGTGCATCACTCTTTTATCCATCACTTTTTCATGACTAAGGAAACCTTTTCACCTCTTTCGCTTCACCCACATTTTTCCACAGATCAATTTCTATCATCTTCAAGCACCACTTTTTACCCCGTGTCACACTTAGGAAACTGCGGCTCTCTAAAATCTATCACTTGAGCAGGTATCATACAAACAATTGTTCTCGTTCGATTTTATGACATCCAATATACATCCATCAATCAAATTGACTTTATAGTCTCTACCTCGTGAAATTAACCTATCGATCCCTTCACAGACTTCGGAAGAAGTGGCCCATCGATCACATTTCCAGGTTCTTGTCTATCTAGTCAACCATCTATTCCTGTGATTGCGGAAACCACCATCATAGGGTTAGACGACCCCCATTTCATCTTCATTTTTTGTGTTACATCTTTCCTACTGCAACACGAATCCCAAAAGGGGGAAATATGTAGACACTAGAAAATGCACCTTGCACATAAGGTCCCTTATTTGAAAACACAAAAAAACATCATAAAGCATAAAAAGACCCAAAAAACCATAAAACTCCATAAAATGGACCTAAAAGACACCTAACCACCCATTTACCAACCCTCGCCCACTCACATTTAATTTTGTCACATCCCACATGCCCATGTGCATTCCCGATGCACTTAGGGACCATAACATTGCACCCATGTCTATCCCACTCCCCTATACACTCCAAATATATAAAAGCATCCTCACCCCCTCATTTTAACCCCTGGTTCTTAGTGCACAAAGACTATACTTGAGTTTTCTTTCTCTCTTTCTCGCATATCTCGGTTTTGTAGGTTTTGAAGAAGGAAAAGTGAATTTCAAAGGATAGATCTAACTTGTTGTAACATGTTCTTGCGAAATCTTAACACAATGGGAAACACAACTACTATTGGCTTGTGATCTCCGTATAATTTTAAGTGAAACACAACTATGATTGTCTGCGATATGAATTGGGTATACTTGTCATTTTATTTATTGTTTTGTCATTTTACATCAATAAAATATCTTTTATCTCCTTAAAAGGGTTAGGGATTTGACCAAGGTAGGTCCCTTAACCACAAAAAACTAATTAAATTTTTCAAGTGTGCTTGTATATAGGTTTTGATTCGATCTGAAGAGTTTTACCCACTTTATTCAATTAAAGAAACCACAATTGTCCTCTCTTAATGATGGAATCATAATCCCATTCTATTTTAGTAGCATTGATTTAGTTGTTAAATTTGATGGTCGTTTAGGCGTTTTTATGATTTTAGTGTAGAATACTTGAAAATATTTGAAATAACAATCACATGTAACTTGTATATATAAAATATGATTGTTATTTTTATACAAATTTATATGTAAAATATATATTAAATATAGCTAAATATATAAAATAGTTGCAAGAATTTCACACATTTAACACCAAAGGAATATACTATTCAAAATTCCTTATCGGCCTTTCACAAACACATTTGGATGATAATAATGATTACCTTATAAAAAAATATTAATGTATATGAAAATTATTTTTGATGGAGAAATGAAAAATGCTTACTACTATTAGTGTTTTCTCTCAATGTAGAAAAAATACTATCATATATTAGTGAATTAATGTTAGATACTACAAATTTGGTGTTAAATTATAAGAAAAAAATTGACCACCAAAATATAACACCAATTTTGTATCATCTTACAAATAAACACTATTATATTGGTGTTAAATTATAGGATGATACCAAATTAGTGTTATATTACAACAAATAGACGTGAACACCAAAAAATTTGGTGTCCTGGTGTTAAATTTGGAGGACACCAAATTGGTGTTATATTACAAAAAAAAATAGATATGAGTTGGTGTCTTGGTGTTAAATGTGTGAAATTCTTGTCGTGTATAGACTCTCCAAATAAGCATATATTATTCCCTTTCTCAATTACATGGAGACCTCTTACAACACCTATTTTTTCAAAGCTATTAAGAAATGAATCTTACTTTATTGAACAATTCAATTGATTTATAGAGCAACATCATTTTGTGTTACTCATGCATGGTTAACATTAGGATCAAAACAAGTATTGAAGTGAAAGTGGGTTGTTCACTTTGCATGTACCATTCTCATGTGGTGTGTTTTATTTCATGTCATGTGGTATGTTTCCTTTCCCTTTGTGTTATGTCTTTTTTTTGTTGTGTGTCCATATCATTTCATTCCAATATCCCTTTGAGTATGTTCTACCCAATGGATAAGGCACTTTGGTTTACTTAAGATTTTGATATTCTAGTGTTCCTTCTTGCCTTGTTTCGGCTTCACTCAAACCAACTCAAATCCCTAAGTATATCCACTTGTTGGCATGTAAAATTTCAAAGAATTTTACTTGACAACCACATGATTTTTTTGTCATTTATCCGTAAAGTTGGTCAAAATTGTCTATTTGAAAATATCAACTTGTGTGGAAGGGTTCATAAGCTCAAGTGGTTTAAGGAGCCTAGATTGTAGTCATTAGAAAGGTCTCGTGGTTTACTTCATGATGGTATGGTTCAAGAAACATTCTCGGAAGCTTGAGACTAGTTTTGGGAACACATTCTCTTCTTGTGTTTTTGAGTAAAAGGTGTTTCTACTCATTTGAGAAAAGTCATCTTATGAAAAAGGGTTGAAGAGCCTCGGGTGGTTTTGGAAGCCTAAACCATATCCATTGGAAAGGTTTCAAAGTCTACTAAATGCCAATATTTTCAAAATAAGATTTTGGAAGAACCACAAGTGGAACCCTTTTAGACATCGAGGCACCTTAATATTTACTAAAGATAGACTTGCATTGGAGTTTGTAGGGACATCACTTGTATATACGAAGTTTTTGGTTTTCATAGTTCTTAGGTGTGTGGGAGACCTTTTGGGTGGTCTTGATGTATTTCTAGTCCATTTGGACTCTTGAACATGTAATAAGTGGCTTTATGGAGGTTTCCCTACAAACCACAATTTGAATATTTGAATTAGACTATAGGTGTGTGTTAGAAGACTAGGTATTAGTATAGGCTCACTAAGATGTAATAAGGGGGTCATGAAGCATGTATGAGTTTGTAAAATGAACCATTTGATCCTAACTTGACCCTAAACTTCACCTAGTTAGTCTAAAACTAGGTGAGTTTGTTAGTTTCCATCATAAATACCTATATTTCTCATAAAATGCAATGTATTCGAATGATTATGGAGGATAGGTTGGTAAGAGGAAGAAAAAGTGGAGAAGAGGAACAAGGAATCCCTAGAGGCTCATGAGGGTATGTGATTCATCACGAAGAATTTTTAATGTAGGTCTTCAAGTAAACACATGGAAATTCTTGCAAAATTGTGTTAAGAGTTTTGAAAAAGAGATTGTTTTGTGATATGGCCTTGATGTGTTTGCATTCTATTTGTTGAATAAGACCTTGTTTTTTTGTATTACTAATATTATAGGTTGAAGTGTGGTGTTTAACAAGGTTGTTATGATTTAAGATTGTTACAACGCGTAGGAGGGTGGTAAGACAAGTGTTCTTTGCAAGTTTCTTGTATTTTGATAGCGATAACAATGAACTCATGCACATAGATGTGTGTTACTCTTTCTGTGATGATGATTTGCAAGTGCTATGTAAAGGTGGAACCTTTAGTAAGGAATAAAATATAAACCTAGGGTCTAGAATTCATAAAATAGAGGGCATTGTCCCCTCGACCGTATATTGAGATTTTAGAGGGATAAAGACCATCCTGTGGGATTTAAATTGCCTAAGAGATATTAAGAAAATGTTGAAATACATTGAATAAGTTATAAGAAGGTATTTAAGTCCTTTATAAGTTTAAAAATTAAAAAAATAGTGAAAATAAGCCTAAATACCATGTCTTGATCTCGTGACTAGGGTTTGAGAGAAGAGATTGTTATAACTTCCTTTTCCACCACTCGAAAAATTATTCAAATTTGGTAGAAAGTGATATTTTATCTTAGGGAAGGTCTTGTTAAAATGTCAAGAATAACCTATTGGTTTTGATTTGACAAATTAAGACCAGAATAATCAGATTGTGTTCTTTACCCTGTCTTGAGGGTCTTAGTAAGCAAACTGGGCTCTAGGTCAAGTAAAATTCATTTCTAAAATGTGCAATTTCTTCCGTATAGGTAGAATGGTGTAGTGAGAGTGATGAAGGTGGTGTAAGATTGAGGATAAGTCCATAATTCATAATGATGAGAAACTCAAATGTCAAAATCCAAAAACTAACCATGCACAATTATAAGAAAGGTTGAAAAAAGATGCTCTAAAAAGTTGAATGGATAATCTTTGTAAAGTATGTTTATTTGTGATTTTTGTTAGAGTGAAATGAATGATGTGAAGAGTGTGGACATTGCTAAGAAACCATATTCCAAAAGTAACCTAGATTGTCCTACTATAGTACCACCAAGAAGCCTTAAAAGGAACAAGTTGACATTGTGTGATAATGTCTTAAATGAAACATGTGAGTGATATGAATATGTAAGGATATTACTTGTATAAATCAAAACATATACAATAGAATAACATGAGAGAACACCAAAATATAGATAAATGATGACAATATGCTCATATAATAGCTTTGCCACTTCGACAATATGCTCATATAATAGCTTTGCCACTTCGAGGGGGCAACCTCCAATACCACTTCAAGGGGGTAACCTCCAAACCATACAATAACACTCCAATACTCAATATGATGATTAACTACAACCTTCTAACCCCTATATATACCATTCTAACCTATGGCCAATACTGAGGCTGACCTCCTAAGCATAATAAATCATAAATGAATGATATAATAAGATAAGGGGATGTGTGCCACATGTCGGCATCTCCATCAATACATATACATCATAACATCCTTTCCCTAGGTGCATAACATTCCTTCCCTCCTTGACATGTTTCATCCCCGAAACATGAGAAGAAACCATGTAATGAATGTGTGTTGTAAATTTTACACACTTTGCGCCATGATCGATCATCCATCCATATGTGATCTTGGTAGATGATACATATCTGAACTAATATCCATATTCCGTTGCGCTACTCTGATTCCATTCATGACCATAGTTTATCATCCTTGGATTCCATGCATAACCAACATAAGGATTCAATGCATAACCATAATAAGGATTCCATGTATAACCATAATAAGGATTCCATGCTTCATAATTGTTGCTCCATTGATCCCCTGTATAAATAAAGTGATTATTCCTCCAATTACCTGTATATCTATATTGGTTGGAAATATGATGTGCCCTGGGATATCTCCATGATTTTTTCTCTCATGTTGACGTGGATTTCCATATGTTGTAGTTGTAGTATCCTCAACCTTATCAACCTGTTTCTAAACTTTCTTTTCTTCTTCCACCTTTGCATTTGATATTTTATTTTTCTCTTGAGTAGATGAATCATCATTTCCTTCTTTTTCTTCATGTTCCTCTTTTGAATCATCAATATATTCTTCCCCATCATCTTCCTTTGACTCTTCTTCCTCTTTGTGGTCCCATTTATCCATAAAAAGTTGTTCCATTTCCTCCCAAGACCAATCCTTCATGTCATTTTTAACTCAAAAACCAAATCCATGCAGACCACCAAGATAATGTGAAAACCTATTCCTTGTCATGAAATATGAGAAATATATATTCTTAAATTTTATCCACCATTCTTTAGCATCCATCTCACCATTTCCATAAAAATTGTTATCCACGTGATCATGATTAGGGTTTAGGAATTCTGAAAATATTTGATGAGGGAAGGTGAGTGGTAAGAATATTTGAGGAAAATTCAATGAGTTAGGAGTTAAGGAGTGTTAAAAGCCAAGCGAAGCCAAAGACATGAAAAATGTGGGAAAATGGATATAAAAGGGAGATGTGGCATTGAAAGATCATTGAGCAAGGTGGGTTAAGATGTATTAAGGTGAAACCAAGGGCCAAAATAGTGGAAAATAAATAAACCCTAGAAAGCACTTAAAACCCTAAGCGATACTTAAAGATATAAGCCTAGAAGGAAGACATGCAAGTTGGGAAAATTGCACAAAGAGTTGGGATCTAAATTTTGGCACAAAGCTACAAATAGATAAAGAGTATTTGAATATATAATCAATTTTTCTTGAATGTTTGTAGTTTTCTCTAAACAATAAGCTTTTGGTGTATTGAGAGCTAGTTGGAAGGGCTAATTCCAAACAATAAAGTGAGAATAAAAGCAAATTGGCTCAGAAGATCATGAAACTTTGTAGTCTTCTTAACAAGAATAATGGGTACTAGAAAATATTAGCAGTCAAACTTGAATCATTGCATTTAGTTATTTTCATCGGAAGTTGCCTTTGAGTGGGGCTACAAGCCATTTGAGGAGTCTAAAAGGTAAATGAGATAAAATGGTGATTTGAAACTTTGCTAATTTCCTAATCATGTTATATGGGTAAATTGAAGCAGGTCTAAGAGATTTTTAGCCCTTGAATAAGTGATTTGATGCATTTTGTGCTTTTAGCCAAGAATTGTGTCTCAAGAAGCTTTGGAGCTCATTGGTATTAAGTGATGAATTTGTTCTATTTCCTAACAAATTTTGTGTTGAGATGAGTGATAGAAGGGTACTTTGCATCAATGGAAGGTTTCAAGAACCTCGGGTGGGGTCAGAATCCTAAAAATGGTCAAATTGAAGCTCATTGAGTACTCTTCAAGTTATAAGTGTTGGTTTTATTCCTATTCATCTCAAGCTCCTATGACAACTCAACTCACTGTTGCTCCTTTGAACACCAAAAAGATAAGTTGGGTCAAAAATAAAAAGAATTAATTTTCAAGTATTCTAAGTGGTTCCATTTGATTTTTTGGCCCATTTCTATTCAATATGATATATTATCCCCCAAAAACATTAAGTTTCATATTAACCCAACAAGTGCTTTTCATGTTCTAATTCTTTGTTGAGTAGTTGATGTTAGCAACTTAAGTGACTTGGGCACACTTATGGAGCATGGCGGATGTTAGGAGGCGGAAAACAAAGTTTGAATTGTGTTTTATATTCCCCACCCTCATAAGTGTGCCTCATGCTGATTGGTCCACCCCAACTCAAAAACATAAGCTAAAGTGCAACTTGGGAGAAGGTAAAAGGCTTGTTGACTAGTTTTGAATTTAATGCACTCTCCCAAGACCCCCAAGAGAATTTTTCACCTCCTAAGTGTAAAAGTACAAGGTTTTCAAATGTTCTATGAACTCCCAAAATGTACCTCAACCCGATTGATTGTGCAAATTTTTGTGTGGAGATTATAAAACTCTTTTTCCTACCATACTTTGCATCTCCTTAACTTTAAGTCATTTGAAGGAAGAACTAGCCGAGGAAGATCCTATTCAATTGTAGTATTCATCCCCACAAAGAAGGAAGAGCGGAAATTTATTGAGATTGCACTTTAAGTTGAAAAGTCACATGGGAATGCAAAGAGTCACTTATTTTGGCTATAAATTGGAATGTTCTCTCCATCCAAAGGATTAGTTTTTGCTCTCATTAGCAAGTTTTATTCTTATATTTCTTGCATTAATATTTTCCTCCATTCTCATCTTGTCACTCAATTGAGCACATGTTGGCATGTAAGAAGTTGAAGGACTTTGTGCCTTCTTTGTGGAATGAATATATCTTGATAAGGATTTGTATTTATCTTGCATTATCTGTTTCATTATCTTGTTATGATGTTGTGTTGTGCTTTGCATGTTTCCTCCAATTGAAACTGGAATCACCTTTGAGTTGTAGTTAATGAAATATGAGTTTAGCTCATTAATACAATTCCCCTTCTCATTTCTCTCTTCCCTTACCTACAAATTTCTTCCCCTAGTCTATCATTACTGCATCACACCAAGGGTGTTTCGTACATTCTTTGGCCTCTCGAACACCCCGAATATTAGTCTAGTATACATAGTTTCCATATTTCAATAAATGGGAGCCTCCCCATTCTCAAGAAGACGGACTTTGTCCCTCGATCGTTGATGAAATTTCATATTTTGTCTCCCGACAAAATATTTCACCAACAAGATGCAATAATTTTAACTTTTTAATGAATCTCAAGCTTATGTTTTTATGTCTCTAAATAACTCTAAATTTTGACATTAAACAAGTAGTGAAATATTCGTTAGGATTTAATTATGTGATATTCCATTCTTAATGCCAAAACTTTATAACATGTTATCAATATTCAACAAGCACACAATACACTCTATTAAAAAAATCTTAAAAATCACCTCTAAATACATGCTTAGAGTTGTAAGTTAGATATATATATCTTTACCGCATCTTGGAATTGCTTCTATGATCTCACTAAATCCATATACATTCACAAGTCTCATCAATAATTAATACACATAAATACACTAATACCATATCAATTAATCAACACTTACACAATCCACTAATAATATAATAATTAACTTAGTCCCATACCAATAATAATTAATAAACATGCAAATACATTAATACCGTAATAATTAGTGAGTCCCATATTTATATTTTTCAAACAACAAATCTCTAATAAATAATAATATTAGAATTGACAAAAATTGTGTGAATTTTGAATACATAGCAAACATAGCCAACAAGACTACCAATTCAAGATGCATTATTTATAGGCGCTCTTTTAAAAAAACAAAAATGACAATAAACATTACATAAATTTCATTGTAATGAATGCGTATAATTAACAATAATATTATTTATAGGCATTCTTTTAAGTCAAGAGTTTTACGATAAATCATACGAACCATATTTTCTGTAAGCCTGTCGAATTCAATTAGCTACAAATCTACAATTACAAATTATTTATAAACAATTGTTGTACAAAATAAGCTTCCACGTGGCACTTCTTTAATTGAAGCACCATGGTGATAACATTTGACACATTAGTACCTACTAGATTTCCATGCTTAATGAGAAAAAGCAAATAAAGTTGATGTGAGATTTAAACCGAAAACATGTTATTAAAGGTTGGTGAGGGTCGGCCAAAAGGAACGCGTCCTTCCTTTCTAAAATAAAGACAAAATAAAAGTAATTTCATTTAGAAATACCACATGAAACATTTTTAAATGGACAGCTACAGGTAGGTACTCCATTTATAATTTTCCTACATTGCCGGCCTTGAAATAGATTGGTTGAGCTGCCAGCTAGGTATGACTCTTTTTGCACCGTCATCAACAGCCTAACATTTTACTTTCATGCGGCTCCCTTGATTGGTTGAGGTGGAGCATATTAGATTTAAGCATTAGCCATGTTTTTGGGGCATTACTTAGCTTTTATTGATACGTGGGCATTAAATATAAACTCTAGTGTATCGTAATTTTTATTTTCATGAGTGTGATATTATAATGGAAGTAGCTCTCGTATTGAATGAATGAATGAATGAATGAAAGTTTTTAATGACGTCCACGAGACCGAGCAGTCTATGGGACCCAGAGGAAAACACGAGCAAAGCACCCAAACACCAAAAGATGCCCGAGAAAACTGCTACTTCAACCTTTCTTCCAGCTCTTTGCTATTTTTGATTCATCTGCTATGAATTTTTATCAGGAAATCATTGTCTTTGTCACTCTTTCCTCTTCAAACAAATCTGTAAGATCAGCCCCTGTTAAAATATCTATGTAATTTCTCCTTATATCCTCGTAAGCGACACATTCCATGACGAAGTGCCATTCAGATTCCACTGCGCCCGACTTGCAAAACTGACAAACCCTTTCAGACCACTCCTCCTTGGGCATTTTCCATCTCCCGGTTTCACACCTAAGGTGATGTGAACTAGTTTTTAGTTGTACAATTAACATTTTAGCCTTCCACTTTATCATCGCTCCAATGTAGTGTTTTTGTCCGTGATCACAAGTAGGATTAAAATTCTTGACATAGTATTCTCTTTTTTCAACCGAGTTGCTTATCCCACATGGTATTTCTGAACTTCTCTCTTACATATTTCTTTATTTCTTCATTAGTGCTAGGGCACTCCTGCATGCTAATGCCCCATTTGCTCATCCACTCCCGTTTTGTTTCATCCATGTTTTCTTCCTCCTGTTTAACTTTTCCTCAATTGCTATTTTAGGCCACCGGGAATCCTCCATGCTTTCCACTTTTTTGAAGTATCCTAATAGTCGGGTCATCGCCGTCGCTTCCACCGGATAGGCTCCGGCTTCCGCTAGAATGATTTCGTATGGGACCATGGTTTTCATTTTGAAACTACTTGTAATTAGATGCTTCTGAATTCTTTCAATTTGCTTCCATTTCTTCATAGATGTACTGCTGCCCCAAATCTCACAACCGTATAACATTACCGGGATTACCAGTAACTCAAAAAGGTTCAAACGGGTCTTCTAGTCCCATAATTCTGATGTTCTACATCTGTTTTGGAGCATATATAGCGCTTTCCACCCCCGGATTCTCTTAGCTCTACAAGTTTCCCAGCTGAGACAATTGTGAAAGTCCAGTCCCAAATATTTGTACTCCTTGACAACTTGCAAGGAGTCCCCCTCGAACTCAAAGCTTACTTGTCTCCTTTTCTTCTTTAAGGTAAATATCATGATTTTGGTTTTACCAATGTTCACTTGCATTCCCACCTCTTGGAAAAATAGCTCTAAAGCTCTCAAATGCTCCTGCAAACCTTGCTCTGTTTTAGCCATTAGGATAAGATCATCTGCATAGAGCAATAATTTCACTACATAGGATGCTAGATGAATCCCGCCTCTGCCCTTTTGTCAATCCATTCCTCTAGCTTGTCTATATATAACCCAAACAAGGTGGGTGACAACGGACAACCTTGTTTGACCCCAATGTCGCTCCCAAAGCACTCTGATAGGCCATCTTTAGTCCTGATTTTAGCCCGCTCATAAAGTATGTGCACCGCTGCCCTATACTTATCGGAATGCCCAACTCTTCCATTCTGTTCCACAATTTGCTTCTCGGAACCATGTCAAAGGCTTTTTTGAAATCCACGAAGCAACAGTATACCTCTTCACCCTTCCTGTCCCAAACCTTTTCAATCAAGTGCCTAAGAATGACGCAATGGTCAATAGTAGAGTGCTTTGGTCTAAAACCTGCCTGTCCTTTTGCTCTCTTACCCTCCTTTTCAGCCCAAAGGCTAATTCTACGCTCCACCATGCCGCCAATTTTTTTCCAAAAAGTGGATTAATCATAATGGTGCGGTAGTTTCTGGGTTGTTGACATCACCGCTTTTGTGTAGAGGGATGACAATGCTAGTTGTCCAGTTGCTTGGAAAACCGAACTGAATAACTCTATTAAAGATGTTTGTAATGTGCGGAGCAAGATCTTCTAGCACCCCAATTTAAGAATTCTGCTTGCAGCCCATCTATGTCTTGAGTCTTTCCCCCTGCTAATCTTGTGATCCCTTCCTTGATGTCTTTCGTGGAGAAGAGTTTGTCCCTATTTTCAATAACATAAGGAAGAAGCGGCAAGTCATTGCTTCTTTCGTAGAGCATCTTTGCATATTCAAGCCATTGGGTATATTAACATGATGATATATTGGTTGGAGGATGTATACGTTTTACGCTCGGTCTTCTCTCTCTCCTATGTAGCTTTAAAAATTCAAAAATTGCCTTTAAATATATTACTTACTACTCCAAGTCATATGTCTTTTCCGATTATCTTACAATTACTTCTATGGCTATAAAAATCCTCCCTCATCTTCATTGCTCACGATTCTAGGACACTTCCTTGATTTTAGGTATAAACTTCACCCATTGCTTTTAGAAATTCCCTTGGTTTCTTTTATAGAAGTAATCACATGATAGTTTACAGGAGCAGAGAAATTAGGTTTTAAGTTTATGTATTCACTAAGTTTCGGGATATTCTCTTGGTTTATATATAAAGAGTAAATTAGGTTTTAGGTTTGACCATTCGCTAAGTTTAGACATCTTCTCTTAGTTTTTCACACGAAAGCACTCATATGATAATTTACGTAGTAGTTCGGTTTTAGGTTATAAGCATGAGTCATGTTTATCTGACACCCCCTTGGCTTCTCATATGGAAGCAATTACATGATAGTTTAAAAAGTAGTAGTGATAGAGCTCAAGGTTGGAATTTGAACTTAATTTTATTCAAACTTTATTGACAACTAGTCAAAAACTAACAAACTTTGTATTTTTTCAAATTATATATGTATTTACTAAAGAATTCTCAAAGCAAATACATAGTCTACTATTTTTAGGTTGTAATTCTCTAGAACTTGCTTGAAAATTCCAGCAATCATATGCATTTCTAAGTCACAAAAAATGACCTATAGATTATCAATATCCGTGCTTGATTATGAACTTATATACACATTGATTCATGTGTATATGTTTGCAAGGAATAAGTTTCCATATTCCAAACACAAGAGTATGAATGTTAGTTCTAATTTTTTCCAACCCCCCACTATGAGGATCATATGACCTCTCTTTCCTTTTGACTTTACACTCATTAGTATTCTTATACTAACAATAACTGTAAACAATGGGTGACGCAACCATAACTTCTTTGTATCCACATGATTGGTTTTACTTTGATATGTATCCATACATATACATTAAAGTGGGTCATTATATAGAACCCTAAATTTGGTACGGGACTAGTTAATTGATATTGTCTTTGGTGCATTTGTGTGTTTAGTTATTATTAGTCCAAATTAGGATCTTATTAGAGTGTGTTCCTTGTGTGTGTTTGAATTTCAACACTTTTGACTATGTCATTCTCTTGGTGCTCGTCTTTCTCTTATAAAAAAATTATTCTTCTTTGTTTAAACTAATTTTCTTCCCCTTCCCCATGTTTTTCTTACCATAATTTTCTCCCTCTTCCCCTTGTTTCCTTGTTTTTCAAGACATATTCCCATAACTACAATATGATTCGTTCAACTTTTTTGGTAGGCTCTTTTGACCTCTGATTTAGGTGCCTTGAAGTTTGTGGCCCTTCTTTGTCAGCTTTTTCACCCACCGTGTGTCGAGTGTACATTTCGATAAGGTCTTAATTTGAATTAAATAAGTTCTAAGATAATGAATGATCACAAGAAAAAATCAATATGAAGTTGTAAAAGAAGGAATGTATTAGATTTATTTCAAGAGCATTTTTGTGCCAAAAAATGAATTCAAGTATATAGAGTAGAGCATCAATCATTTATTTGCTATATTATTAGAGAAAAGAAAATATAAGGTTTGGGACTCTCATATTACACTAAACTACGTGTTGAATTGCATTATACTTGGTGTGTTGGTCGTCACATTGTTCAAAATTCTACGACATGATAATAATGAAAATATATCACACACGCCCTTTAACTCCATATATTCTTTATGATTTTGCAAGGTGTTGCAGACATATAAGAGTTTTAAGGAAAGAGAGTTATTTTCTAGTAACTCTTATCAAATTTTTGAAAAATAAGTAAAGTTTTTAGTCTAGTCAAATCAATTTCGAGAATCTAACTCCTCCCATAACCATAATAATATAGTTTAGTTGTGCCACAAAAGAAGCGTTGCAATTTTAATAAAAATTCTTTTTTTTTTACTTAATTTTCCAAAAAAATTAACCTAGTTATCTTGACTTATTTTCCGCTATCTATTTTGATAACCGCGATGAAACAATAATACATCACTCTAAACCTTAATTTTCATAAACAATTCAAATATTTTAATTTTTATATACTTGAAAAATAATCCAAATATAATCAATAATAACAATAAAATTTGGTTTACTAATTAACCAATAGTTTAAACCGCATTGTGATGTGCAATATAAACTTAGATATATCGCTAATTATAATGGGAGCACATATACACATCTTATGAAAGAAACCACATGTCTTAATCATGTTGCCTTCCATTCTCTTCCCATCAAATAGCACATCACCATTAATTTACCAATAGCTGGCACATGGAGTGTCTCCAATTTATGTCAAACTATTTTGGGATAAAATTTATTATCAATCAATAAAATGAAACTTTAAATTGGTGAAAATATGTTACTTTTTTAATTATAGATAAGATTTCTTTAATATAATAATATTATTTTCTTAATATGATTTTTTTGGTATTATAAGATAAAAAGATCTATTTAACATGAAAATATTTTAAGCATTTATTTGCTTGAAGAGAAATTATGAATATAACATATTCATTTAAATTTCTTCTTTAAATTTTAAAATAAAAACTTATGTTAGTAATTACATATAAATTCTAAAATATGCGGGATGGAATGTAATTTTGATATTATTTTGAAAACATAAATCAAGTTTCAATCTCTCATGTAATTATATGCAACCCATAAATATGACTATATGCAATAAAAAGAACAATAGAAAATAATTGAAAAATCTTATCGAAAAGACTTGACAATTTCCCAACAAAAAAAAAATAAAAAAATCTTACAAAATATAATTATTTTATTAATTCAAAATGAGTTATTAATTCAACAAGAGTGGCTGGACCCTCACCGTCAAATACAAAGTCCTAAATTTTTGACCACATGGTTTAAATTAAATAAT
Source organism: Taxus wallichiana var. yunnanensis (assembly GCA_018340775.1). Taxonomy (NCBI): domain Eukaryota; kingdom Viridiplantae; phylum Streptophyta; class Pinopsida; order Cupressales; family Taxaceae; genus Taxus; species Taxus wallichiana. Next base: position 779,167,877 of record CM031237.1, read on the forward strand.
ATAATTATAGGAGAAACAACATTATATAACTTAATGAATTACTCTATTTTTTTCTGCATTTTATTCTTCCACACGTGCATGTTTGAAAGTGATAATTAATTTAAAGACAAAAACTAAATAGTAGTCAAATGTATGAAATCACTGGATTTGATTTGATTTGATTTGATTGTGAAACATTTATAAAGGCACGCGGTCATGCACGTAAGGCCCCAACATTTAACATTTAAAAATTCCCATGTTGGAAGCTCCTCAACAACCTAACCTTTAATTGCTTAAATATATAAAGTTTCAATTTCTTAATTTATTAATTGAAGTAGAAATTGACTTTTTATTGAAATTGATGTAGAAAGCTTGACCTTCTAGTTTATTAAATTTGATTTTTCGTTGACTCTTTGTTATTCGCCGCCTTCAAAATCTATATTCTTAGGGTTACGGTGTCGTGCGTTCTTAGAGCCGGAGGATTGTGGCGGCCTTCTCCATGTTATGGTGGTGGTGGTGGTGGTGGTGGTGGTGGTGGTGGTGGTTTGGCCATACATTTCACGATCCGTAATAAATGGGTGGTGTTATCACAAGACTCGTTCCCTTGATGTTTCCTCCCATTTCCCCTACACTACTATATAAAGTGTAATTTGCATTGAAAATCGCTTCGATTTTGTGCCACCACACAAATGTTTTTGTTCCTTCATTGATTTGTGGTGTAATCTGTGTCACCTTAACATTGCAATTGTCATTTACCACGTCAATATTCACTTAGATTTTTTTTGTATATCTTCTAACGATGACACTCACCATATTTTCTATTCAACAAGCAACACAGGAATAACTTGTTTTTCATGTCTAAGCAACCATGAATAATCTCAATCGCTCACATTTCACTTGTGCTACCGTGAACAATCGCATTTAGTTTTGTTTTCATTTCATTTACACAACCTCCATGTTCTAATTATTCTAAAACTAAGAGATATAAATACAACTAGAACATATCCATAATTTAAATTATAAACATGAATACAATTACCTGAATAAGCTTAATTGAAAAGGATTAATTGATATGCACTAGAATTATTTACACGAGCAAGACAATCTAAATGGATAAGGTGCTTGGTTGACACAAATTGTCTATGAATTTGAAATTGGAAACAAGATTAAAAAGGCCCAAAGTCGAAGACAAACAATGTCTAGAAGTAACAAGGCACATATGGCCCTCTAAACACTACTTGACATACTCACATCCCTATGGTAACTAGCATTGTCAAACATTGTTGACATCGTTTGCAATCTTAGAACCTCTCTAAACATATGGCACATGTTCGCCTTCGCTTTGATTTTATTAAAGTTTACTTAAAATGCTTGCAATATTGCACAAAATGCACTACAATTCCTTGTCTTCCTTTGTAGCTCTAATAAGACACTTGGATGAAAAAGACATATAAAAAGGGATTATTGTTTTAGCCTAGAAAACCTCACCACATCCATGTGATGTGATGAACATTCCTTACATACAAATACTTCAAATAGTAATCAAGCTACACATAATTCTCCCACTTATGTGTATATGTGTCCAATCATGTAATTGTGTGTCTAAATGTAACTTCGTTTAGGCCCTCCTTTGTACAAGCATGTAAATAAAATATGTTCTCAAATTCATTCCCTTATAAACTACAAAAGCGTGTTCACGTAGATATAAACATTAGAAATAAGGTAGGTCTCCTCTTACTAGACGAATGCTTATTGTTAAAATGCCTCTGGGGGATTTGTATATTTAATTATCTCAAGTGTGAATTAGGGACCTCTTGACTCAACAATGCCAACTCAACAAGACCCAAAATAATTAATGAGATTGACACCAAGAGTGCTCAACCAAAGAAAAGAGTGAATATCAAGGACAAGGTGAGGGAAGGTGGGTGATAAGAAGATTTGAGGAAAATTCAAAAGTAAAGTGGAAACAAAGTTAGGAGTTAAGAAGTGTTAAAAGCCAAGCGAAGCCAAAGACATGAAAAATGTGGGAAATTGGAGATAAAAGGCGGATGTGGCATTGAAAGATCCTTGAGCAAGGTGGGTTAAGATGTATTAAGGTGAAACCAAGGGCCAAAATAGTGGAAAATAAATAAACACTAGAAAGCACTTAAAACCCTAAATGATACCTAAAGATATAAGCCTAGAAGGAAGACCCGTAAGTTACGAAAATTGCACAAAGAGTTGGGATCTAAATTTTGGCACAAAGCTACAAATAGATAAAGAGTATTTGAATATATAATCAATTTTTCTTGAATGTTTGTAGTTTTCTCTAAACAATAAGCTTTTGGTGTATTGAGAGCTAGTTGGAAGGGCTAATTCCAAACAATAAAGTGAGAATAAAAGCAAATTGGCTCGTAAGTGGGTCATGAAACTTTGTAGTCTTCTTAACAAGAATAATGGGTACTAGAAAATATTAGCAATCAAACTTGAATCATTGCATTTAGTTATTTTCATCGAAGTTGCCTTTGAGTGGGGCTACTGAAGCCATTTGAGGAGTCTAAAAGGTAAATGAGATAAATTGGTGATTTAAAACTTTGTTAATTTCCTAATCATGGTATATGGGTAAATTGAAGCAGTCTAAGAGATTTTTAGCCCTTGAATAAGTGATTTGATGCATTTTGTGCTTTTAGCTAAGAATTGTGTCCCGAGAAGCTTTGGAGCTCATTGGTATAAGTGATTAATTGGTTCTATTTCCTAACAAAGTTTGTGTTGAGATGAGTGATAGAAGGGTACTTTGCATCAATGGAAGGTTTCAAGAACCTCGGGTGGGTCGGGATCCTAAAAATGGTCAAATTGAAGCTCATCTAGTACTCCTCAAGTTTCAAGTGTTAGTTTTATTCCTATTCATCTCAAGCTCATGTGACAACTCAACTCATTGTTGCTCCTTTAAACACCAAAACGATAAGTTGGGTCAAAATTAAAAAATAATAATTTTAAAGTATCCTAAGTGGTTCCATTAGATTTTTTGGCCCATTTCTATTCAATATGATATATTATCCCCCATAAACGTTAAGTTTTAGTATTGGACCCAAAAAGTGTTTTCATGTTTTGATTCTTCGTTGAGTAGTTGATGTCAGCAACTTAAGTGACTTGGGCACACTTATGGAGCATGGCGGAATTTTAGGAGGTGGAAAACAAAGTTTGCATTGTGTTTTATGATTCCCCACCCTCATAAGTGTGCCTCATGTTGATTGGTTTACCCCAACTCAAAAACATAAGCTAAAGTGCAACTTGGGAGAAGGTAAAAGGCTTGTTGACTAGTTTTGAATTGCATGCACTCTCCCCAAGACCCCCAAGAGAATTTTTCACCTCGTAAGTGTAAAATTACATTTTTAAATGTTCCATGAACTCCCAACATGTGCCTCAACTTTGATTGGTGCAAATTGTTTGTGTGGAGATTACAATTTTTTTTTCCTACCATACTTTGCATTGCCATAACTTTAAGTGATTTTTGAAATATTATTTTCCCTCCATGGAATCCCAAAACCATATGATCGAAAATCAACTCAAAAACATATCATGTTGTTCATGCATGCCTTTAACCTCCATGAAAAGCGATTATGTGCCCTAGGTATGCTCTAACTACTGTTTCTCATATCTTGAGCACACATGGTTAAAATCCCTTGAAAGTTTACACACCCGATTTGCATGAAAACACCTTAAAGATGATGTAAGGCACAAGGGCTATAAACACTAGTTTTTTCCATCTTATTATTTGAAATTTTCTCTTTGGAAAAACATTTTTACCATAGTTCTTCCAAAAGCTCAAATGCTCATAACTTGCAAACCCCAAGGCCGAATCCCATGGAAATTTTCCCATGATTTCTCCATGAATATGCTTTTACATTGATCCATTTATATATTTTGGAGTAATAAGATTCATTTTATGTGATTTTATCCATTTTTCTTACAAACACCATTCAAAAACTCATTGTGCAACCAATATTTGTTTTGTCATTTCCTATCATTTACGGTGAGAGAACTTTGTGTAAATTGGAGAATTTATTCCTCTTGGAAACATATTTAAAATGGATCAAGTCTCATGTGGATTGGATAATTATTTATCTCATGGTGATCTAATCAAGGTTACAAAAAACCTCCATTTGTACCTAAAATAGTTGAAAATTGTTTTGCTTTTTCCCGGTGACTCAACCAACTAAATTGCCTAAAATTTGGGTAGACTTTTCTTATTAAAATCACCTTTCATTTGATACATATATTACATGATGAGGTGGAGTATTTTTGGAGATATGGATGACTTATTTTTTTCATTATTAGACTCTCTTTGAATTGTAGTTTGCACTTTCTCGTTGATCCCAATGAGAGAATTGTCTCAAAATTGGAGCATCAATTCTTCTCTCAAAAACCTTTAAAATGAATCCATCCATGATTGATTTGGATGAGTCCTTCATCCATGGTGACCACATCCATGTTACAACCAAAAACATCATCGAATATTGTTGAAAACACCGAATATGAAGAAAACGTATTTAATAACCTAAGTCGGTGAGTAAAGAGGATATTGAGCATGAAACATATAATTGAATAGTTCAAAGTCTTTGATGATGGGAACCATGATTTTGGTGTATTCACAATCTCCTTACCATATCCTATTGTTTGGGAAGTCATTTCCTATTCAGTCAGTGCTTGATTCCATCTCATAAAGAGGAAGTGTTTCCATTCAAAGGATTGTTATGTTGCCATTGAATATTCTCATAAATATTTGATACTGTCAAATCTAAGAGACATCATGGTGTGAGTTTTCTTAATTAATATGGGGAATGTGTGATGTGAGTGTATGCTTCTTGATAATTACAAGATAATTTTTTGTTTGTGTTAGAGACATGAGATCATGTTTGTGACAAAGAACTGATTTGTGTAGCCTACCCTCACTCACAAAGATGAAGAGTGGAAAGAGATCTTTCAAGGCATGACCGAAGATGATCATTTCGGGAAAGATGTGGAGCGTCATTTCTAAGTCCAAGAAAAGACATGCTCTTATCAGAGAAATAGATGAGGAAGATCCTATTCAGTTGTAGCATTCATCTCCACAATGAAGGAAGAGTGGAAATTCATCGAAGAAGGGAATTATATAAACACGAGAGAAGAAATGGGAAGATGTGCATCCCAATCAATAGATAGATAGTAGAGTTGATTGCATGCACATAGAAGAAACCAATAAATATAAACACAGATTATAAGCAAAGGCAGCTCTAGATCTAGATCTAAAATAACACAAAGTTTATTCAAAGATCTAAGATAGAAAGGTAGAAACAAAATACACCGTGACACAAAGTTCTCCGAAATCTGCTCTCGCATATTCCTTTGCTTCAGTGGCTCTCGGGGTTTCAAAGACAAAGTCTTGAACACAAGAATGCTGCTACAATTCGATCATTAACTCGAAGGTTCTTCCTCTACTTATAGAATGTAGAGGGGCGCTATTCTGATTGGAAGCTTTTAGTTGAACGGCACATGTGGAAGTGGGAAAAGAAACAACTGGGAATCTCCTCCTGGAATTCCTCTTTGCATGACATGCATGATTTGCAACTAAAATAAAACCTTCTATTTTGCACGTCTGCACCACCTATCTCCAAGTAGTTGACTTCTTCAAGTAATGGTTTTTAAACCAATCACTTAAGTTGTCTAATTTAATTGATCGCTTCAATTACTTTGTCGAGGAAATAAGAGAAAGAAGAAGAATGAGGAAAGCTGCAATCTTATCCTTTTTCATATTCTCGCATGCAACTGATTCAAAACTGGATCTGGAAGCATCTGGAAGCGGCTGGATCTGAAAGCGGGTATTGCCTTTGACATGTCTTCCTTTTTATCCTTGAAGTTTTTGAAGTTCTTCTCCAGTACATGTATCAGTGCAATGTTTCAATTAAAAATTCTGGAAAGCACTCCGGGTGAATGCAAATTCAATGAAGGCTTCAACTGGAAGATTGGGAGCACATGCATAAGATCCTCGGGAGGAATATTCCATGTATTGACTTCTTCACGGTTGCGTTCAAACAAGAGGATGATGCCTTGTTCACTGGAAGCTTTGCAATTATGAGATCTCGGATCTGGATCTAGCACACTCCATGATGAATTCCGCACTGGTGTGAATGAAAATCTTTGCCGCACTTGAATGATTCCACCGCTTTTATCGCACACATGAGGGAAGTCTTTCCACTCTAGATCTCAAATCAATTTGAAAAGAGGTTCCGGACCTAGATCTGTGTCTCCAATGTCTACAAATTTAGAAGTGATGCATGACTCCGTTGTGCTCTCTTTTTCATCCTTCTTTGCCATGGTTGTGTCTATCTTTGTCTAAACGATTCTTTTTCTTCTTACTCGTACTTCTAATTCTTCAAAACCGGTGGAAATCGGATAATTCTTCAGATTCGGAGGATATATTCAATGTATTGGACATTGATTTAAGCTCCTTTTCTTTTGTAAAGCACCTATAGCGAATTTCTGCAATTAATTCAAACAAAGATGGCAACCGAAACATGAACAGTGGATTTTAATTATAAAAATCTGCATAATTCAACCCTGCTACCCGAAAAATTGATGTTTTGTTTGCATGCAAAGTGAGCATGAATTTTTCCAACTTCACCTGAGCACCTGTATCACTTATGCAAACAATTATCCAGACACAAATCAACTCCCTTCAACCTGTGCGCCAAAATCAGAAGCTTTTAGCATTGATTTCACCTTCTTTTGAGCAAAAATCCTCTTCAAATGGGGCACACTTTTCCTCTGGGCTGCACTTCTTTACCTGTGAATTAATTAATTCACCCTTATGGCAGCCCTTGCTTATATAACCCTTGTGATTCTATAATTAATTAATGCCTTTGCTATTACTGACAATTAATTAATTAATTAATAAGCTTCACTCTTCAAATGGGGCGCCTATTTTGTGCATGCTCATGGCTGCCATTAAATAAATTAAATTTATTTAATTTTAGACTTCTGCTTCCAGTTAACTCAAGCGTCACAGTATGCTTTGACCTTAGCCACTGAAAATAGGAATTAATTTAATCATTTAATACTTTAAAAAGTATTATTTCCTTCCCAAAAGGGGCACACTTTTTGACATAAAGGGGCTGCCATTAAATAAATTAATTTATTTAATTTTAGAACAGTCTATTTTCATCCACCTTTTGTCCTTTAACTTTGTTGACTTTTCCACAAGCCTAGGTGCCTATTTTGGATGAATAATTGATTAAATTAATCAATTTAAAGGTTGCCTTTACTTCTCCAAAGGGGGCACAATTTTTGACATAAAGAATTCTATTTTTAAGGAACACATGACAATGGGATTTTTACCTGCAAGGCGGTAATAAATTCCATTATTCACTTAAGTTATATTTCTTTTATTCCACAATGGGAATTTTTACCTGCAAGCGGGTAAGAAATTATCGCCGCCTACCGCCTCTAATTTTCCCATTGTGACTTAAGTGGCGTTGCTTCCATGGGAAAAAGTACCCCGATAAGCAGTGCAAAAAATCCCACTTGCTGCTGGTGACAAAATCTCATGATCCACTTCAAACCTTCTTTTTCCAAAAATGTGGCTAGCCCGTAAGAGGTTTTTGGTGCATGACTTCGTCTTTTCCTAGTGAACCGGACCTCCGATGGTGAATTCCTTATGCACAACGTGCATAGGTGAATTTTTTTGGATATGGTAGTCACATATTTCATGATGAAATCTGGGACACCAATCTCCATTCAACACAATTCACGTAACGTCATGTTTATTTAATTATGTGAGGGCTAAACTTTAAACTCGCTTCAACTATCCAATTAATACTAAATTTACACTTTAGCTTGTTTTCTAACGGCATAGATAAAATATGCAAGTCACATGTGACGGTTGCTTCAAAAATTTGCAAGTATTTTACGATTAAATCATGAAAAACGTCTACATGACCATCAAATTTAACCCCTGGACCACAGATTTATCGCCATGTACATACCTTATTTAACCCATAATGGCATTGGTTTTGGGATGGCTATTAGCGAGAGCTCCATTTAGCACAATTTACGTAATGTCCTGTTTATTTAAAAAACTATAGAAAAAAGGTCATGCATAAAATATGCAAGCCACATGTGACAGTTATTTCAAATATTTGCAAGTAATTTACGGTTTAAATCATGGAAAACGTCTAAACGTTAAGTCGAATTTAATCCTAGGCCTCGATTTATCTTCATATGCGTGCCCAATTTAACCCACAACAACTTTGGTTTTGGGCGCTATTAGCGAGAGCTCCATAATGGCATTGGTTTTGGGATGGGTATTAGTGAGAGTTCCATTTAGCACAGTTTACGTAACGTCCTGTTTATTTAAAAAAAATAGAAAAAAGACGGTCATGCATAAAATATGCAAGCGGTATGTGACGATTTTTTCAAATATGTGTAAGTAATTTACAATTTAAATCATGGAAAATGTATAAACGGCCGTCAAATTTAACCCCTGGTCTTAGATTTATCTTCGTATACGTTCCCAATTTAACCCATAACGACATTGGTGTTGGGACAAACTATTAAGAAGAGCTCCATTTAGCACAGTTCACGTAATGTCTCGTTTATTTAATTATGTGAGGGTAGAACTTTGAACTCGTTGTAACTATCCAATTACTACTAAATTTACATGTTAGCTTGTTTTCTAGGGACATAGATAAAATATGCAAGTCGCATGTGACGATCGCTTAAAATATTTGCAAGTATTTTACAATTTAAATCATGAAAAACGTCTACATGACCATCAAATTTAACCCTTGGACCACATATTTATGTCCGTCTGCATGCCTTATTTAACCCATAATGGCATTAATTTTGGATGGCTATTAGCAAGAGCTCCATTTAGCACATTTATGTAACGTCCTATTCATTTAAAAACTATAGAAAAAAGCAGACATGCATAAAATAGCAAGCCGCATGTGACGGTTATTTCAAATATGTGCAAGTAATTTACAGTTTAAATCGTGGAAAACGTCTAAATGTTTGTCGAATTTAACCCCTCGGCCTCATATTTATCTTTGTATGCATGCCCAATTCAACCCACAATGGCATTGGTTTTAGGGTGGCTATTAGCGAGAGCTCCATTTAGTATAGTTCACATAACATTCTGTTTATTTAATCATGTGAGGGCATAACTTTGAACTCGTTGCAACTATCCAATTATTGCAAAAGTTGCACGTTATCTTGTTTTCTAGCACTAGTTTGATCGGTGACATAAGAGGGATGGGCACGAATTTAGCGAAGCAAGAACTTGCTTGTGCGCTTTTAGGAGCCTTTTCATTTCATTGTAGCGAGGCATACATATTATATCGACATCAATGTCAATACCATTAAATAAATTAATGGTTTACCAAAATTGAGAATCACAATTTTCAACAAAAGTCATCAAATACAAAGCTTTCTAGCATGCTTCAATAGCTTTCTCTAGGCGATCGACCCCCATGTGAAAAGGCAAGAGTATTTTGGTTGTATTCAACAAGGAGAGTGTTTTCATCCTCGTGCAATTTTCATCTAGAGATAGGAAATGTTCTGTAATGTCCTGCAACCATTCCAGTTGACCTACAAACTTTCCACCGTCATCGGAATCGTGATAATGAGATCTAATTAGTCTGATTAGATCCTTGCAGTTGCAGACCTTTCTTTTTGTTTTTATTGAAGTGAATTTTTGCTTGCTTCGTAGATTCCTCATTGGCAACCCACAAATTTTACGGATTTTCTCTAGGCATGCACACTTGCTCCAATATTTCTATAATGTGATGATCCATAAATTCTTTGTCCATGTTAAATTAATTTGTTTGATAGGTGACCAATAATTTCCCAGTTCTCTCTAGACACCTGTGCAGAAACTTGAAGCATAACAGGAGCTCTGGGCCTCGAAGGCAACTCCCACTAAAGATGGCTTGCGCCCTCACAATGCATATATCTCCATGCCTAACTTTACACAGGGTGACTATTGACATTTGAGATGTTGAATGCCAGGGCCTTACATTCATAATTATTTCAATACTATGATGCCTACAGAACCTTCGTATCTACCCAAAATTTTCTTTTGACAAGTTCTCCAAGCTAGTTGTTTGAAAATACGTGCTAAGGCGCAAATTATAAGACCAAAGACCGCTTCATCTGCAAAGCTCCTTATAAATTTAAAGCCATAACTTCTCCCTCCACACACATTGTTCCTCCCTCTCTTTTTCATTCATGTTATTACGTTATTCAATTTTTTATTTTCTTCTACACACTTCTAGATTCTTCTCTCTCGTGCACTTTATTGTTTCCCAACAACCATTGCCTCCCCTATCAGCGTATCCATTGCACCTTTGTGGTACAATTGCTAGTAAAATATCTTCTCCGATAAACTATTTTCTTCCATATTTAATCAAAAGAACTTAAAAATCTATATATTAAAAAGTCTTATCAAAACGACTTACAATTATCGACAAAAACTCCCTCCCCGAGAAAAGGCCTCCAACACAAAAAAATATGCCTTTCAAAATACAAATAAGTCCTAATTTTTGACCACATGCTTTAAATAATATAATTGTTGAGAAACAACATTATATAACTTAATGAATTACCATATTTTTTCTGCATTTTATTCTTCCACGTATGCATGTTTGAAAATGATAATTAATGTAAGAACAAACACAAAATAGTAGTCAAATGTATGAAATCAGAGGAGATGATTTGATTTGATTGTGAAACATTTATAACGGCCCCAACATTTAATATTTAACATTTAAAAATTCCTATGTTGCCGGACTTTTAAATTCACTCCACCTTGATTACTTTGGAAGTCCCTCAACAACCTAACCTTTAATTGCTCAAATATGTAGAGTTTGAATTTCTTAATTTATTAATTGGGGTAGAAAGCTTGACCTTCTTGTTTATTACATTTAACTTTTCGTTGACTTTTTGTTTATTGGCTGTTTTCAAAATCCATACTCCCGTGGTTATGGGTGTCATTGTTCATAGACACGGAAGATCGCGCGACCTTCTTTGGGTTATAGTAGTGGTGGTGGTGGTTTTGGTCATATAATTCCCGACTCTAATAGATGGGTGGTGTTTTAGATGGGTGGTGTTATCACAAGACAAGTTTTCTTGGAAGTTTCTTGCCATTTCTCCTACACTATTATATAAACTATAATTTGAATTAAAAATAGTGTTGAATTTGTACCATCACACAAATGTTTTTAGTTCCTTCATTGATTTGTGGTGCAATCCATGTCACCTTAACATTGCTCTATTTACCACTTCAATTTTCACTTAGAGATTAGATTTTTGTGTGTATTTTCCAACCATATTTTCTATGTTCTATTCAACAAGCAACATAATAATAGTTTGTTTTTCTGTCTAAACAACCATGAATAATCTCAATCACTCACATTTCACTTAAGTCGTCATTAACAACCGCATTTAGTTTTTGCTTTAATTTCATTTACACAACCTCCATGTTCTAATTATTCTACAACTAAGAGATATAAATACAACCAAAACATGGAGCTAATTCACATTATAATTAGCTAGAATAAGCTAAATTCAAAAGGATTAATTTATATGCTTTAGAATTATTTACATGAGCAAGACAATCTAAATGGATAAGGTACTTGGTTGATACAAATTGTTGATGAATTTCAAATTGGAAACATGATAAAAAAAAAAGCCCAAAGTCAGATGACAAACAACTTCTAGAAGTTATTGTTGTCCAAAATAACCCCCCAGGGTATTTTGGCAAATGTGCATCTTCATTTCTCAAATTGGGAAAAAAACATTGCATTTGTTTTGGGATTGAGGGGTTCAATTCAAGTGTGTTGGGTTTTCAAGCTCTTCGTGCATCTCCTTATTCTCTGCCCCCGAAAAATCATTTTTGAGAAATCTTGAAAATCGCCTAAGTATCGTAAATTTCCCTTATATTTTGGATTTCAGGTTTCGGGAAACAATTTGCAATTTCCGCATAAATTGTTCATCAAACCCCGAAACCCAAAATACAAGGATTTGGTGTATTTCGGGTTTCGGGTTTCAAGTTGCAATTTACATGTAAATCGCAACTTGAGCCCTGATCCTCAAACTTGGCCTTCCTAGTGCATTTTAGGTTTTGAGCATGTAAATTGCAATTTGATCCCCGAAACCTGACCAAGTTGCAAAAATGGGGTCAACTTTTGCCAAAGACCATTTTGGGTGTCAGAGGTTGCTTTGCAAGTCCCAAGTTCCACCCTTTGTATTTCGGATGTCAACAGGTACAAATCAAGGTCAAACTTCCGATAGTCTCCTTCATTTCGGGTTTCGGGATTCTCTCACATCGGAACATGGCGACCCAAACACATGTTATTTGATGCATGTCTTCAATTTCTGAAACCCAATGGTCCTTTGTGTCGGGTTTCCGAGGGTGTTTTGCAAGGTCACGAACCCGACAGAGGTTTGATTTAAGAACTCAACCACTTGCATTTATTAAAATATGGCAATCAATTTCAATGACCATGACTTTCGCCCATGAGTCCAAATTTCACAAAATTGGACTTTTTGGAAAGGTTTCATCATGTACTTCAAGTAAATCATGTTGTTTTTTTGCATAAGTGAAAATCATGGAGTGGCTATTAATTAGGAAATATAATTTACAAAGACTTTCTCGAATAAAATAATTGTTATAAGAATACTAGGAGACATCAAAAATAAAATTAAACCGTTCTTCTTGGTCTATGTGAGATTCATTATTAAGTATTTCTTAGTATTCATTTTGTAGCAACACTTTAAATGTGTTGATAAAACTTATTATGTAGATAAATGCACCATGGCACACTCTTTTCTCCAAACTTACACATCATAGATATAAAAACCAAGTTTACTCTTATATTTTTCCTATAGTCATTTATATTCTTTTCAAATTTGAAAGTGTGTAATGGTATTAATAATGTTCAACAATTGATCTTTTCTATTGTATGTGATAGTATTTTTTTTGTTTTGTTTGCCATTAACCTATGTAGTTGTATTTATATAATAGCTAGTTTTAGAAAATATTTTTCGATATATAGTATGTTCCAAGCCTCAAGACATTTTCTTATTAAATTACGCATACAAATTAATTCAAAATTCAATAAGCATGATGTTAATGTTAATATAACCTATTACCCTTAAAACGAATTTCAAAATAAATTTTTAATTCACATACATAATATAAATTGAACACTTATAACATTATATATATATATATATATATATTTCTCTACAACTCATTACTCAATATTATCGTCCCTAATACATCTACCTCTTTATACACATGTTTTGAAGAAATGTTGAATACCTTGCATACCTAAAGAACTAGCCTTTTTACTTCTATTTAATAACAAATTTCAAGTCACACGTTTTTACGAGGAAAAATACAAAATAAACTACCACGTGGCACTTCTTAATTGATGCACAATGGTGATAACATTTGAAATACAATTCTTTGCATTTAACGAAGAATAAGGCACTCATTAGTACTATATTCCCTTGCTTAATGGGAAAAAGCAAATAAAGTTGATGTGAGATTTGAACCGAAAACAAGTCATTAAAGGTTGGTTTAGGCCGGCCAAAAGGAACACGTTCTTCCTTTCCAAAATAAGGACAAACTAAAAGTAGCTAGTGGGTTTTATTTGATTTGATTGCACGACTTGGAGAGGACTGGCGAAATGCCAAATGGAACATATTTTGAAATGGACACCGACGAAATAAAGTGCAGGTTGAGTTGTCAGCCAGCTATGACTCTTTTGCACCGTCATCAACAGCCTAACATTTTACTTCCATGGGGAAGGGAGCAAATTAGGTTTAAACATTGGATATGTTTTTTTTTTTTTTTGCACTTCTCTAATTTTAGGTCTAATTATTGTTCTCTGTAACATATAAACTCCAATTTATCATAATTTTTATGTTAATAAGAGTGATATTATAATAGAAGTGGCTCTCATATTAACATGATGGTTGATTGGTTGCAAGATGTATATGTTTCCCGGTTCAATCTTCTCTTCTCCTATTTTGTAACTTTAAAAATTCAAAATCACCTATAAATATTTGCCTTACTACCTCAAGTTGTATATGTCTTTTCGAGCATCTCACAATTACTTCTACATGACCTACAAAAAATCCTCATTCATCCTCATTGCTTGAGCATTTTTGTATTTTGTTGATATATTTCCTTGATTTTTTATAGAACTAATCACATGATAGTTTCGATTTGAGCAATAGAAAATAGGTTTTAAGTTTAAACCTTCACTAAGTTTCAAAATATTCTCTTGGTTTATATAAGGAGTAAATTAGGTTTTAGGTTTGACAGTTCACTAAGTTTCGAGATCTTCTCTTAATTTTTCACATGGAAGCCATCATATGATAGTTTATAGTAGTAGTAAGGTTTTAGGTTTTAAGTATTAATCTTTTTCTAGGACACTCCTTGGTTTCTCATATGGAAGCAATTATATGATAGTTAAAAAAGTAGTAGTGATATAATTCAAGGTTGGAATTTCAATTTAATGTAATTCAAAAAATTATTGACAATTAGTTGTAGGTGGTTGAAAATTTTTATAAACAAATTCCATGTCGTTGGTCTCTTCTTTCACATAAATACAAACAAATTTTATATTTTTTCAAATTATATATGTATTTAATAAAGAATTTTCAAAGCAAATACATAGTCTACTAAAGTGTTAGGTTGTAATTCTCTCTGACAATTGCTTCAAAATTTTAGCAATCATATACATTTCTAAGTCACAAAAAGCAACCTATAGACCATCATTATCTAGGCTTGATTATGAACTTATATATACATTGATTCATGTGCATGTGTTCGCAGGGAATACTTGTTTCCATATCCTAGACAAAAAGAGTAAGAATGTTTGTTCCAATTTTTTTCCAACCACAATTATAAGGATCATATGATCTCTATTTTCTTTTGACTTTCAACTCGTTAGTATTCTTATATTGATTTCAATAATCAAACAATGAGTGAGACAACCATAACTTCTTTGTATGCACATGATTGGTTTTACTTTGATATATGTCCATACATATACATTAAAGTGGGGTATTATGTAGAAACTGATTTTTGTATGGGACTAGTTCATTTCTATGTGCTAGTGCATTTGTGTGTTTATGTATTATTAGTCCAAATTAGGGTCTTGTTAGAGTGTGTTCCTTGTGTTTGTTTGATGATCATTGACACTTTGACTATGTCATTCTCTTATCAATTGTCTTTCTCTTATTGAATCTTTGTTCTTCTTTGTTTGAACTAATTTTCTTCCCCTTCCTCCTATTTTTCCTCCATAATTTTCTCTTTCTTTACCTTGTTTCCTTGTTTTTCAAAACATTCTCATAATAGTAATATGATTCTTGCAATTTTTTTGGTGGGCTCTTTTGACCCCGATTTAGGTGCCTCAAGGTTTGTGGCCCTTTTTGTTAGCCTTTTTCACTCATTATGTGTCAATGTATGTGTTGATAAGGTCTTAATTGAATTCAATAAGGCTATGAATATACAAGTGTATTTGTGCACTTCTAAGATAATGAATGATCACAAGCAAAAATCAATATGAAGTTGTACAAATAAGGAATCTATTAGATTTGTTTCAAGAGCATTTTTATGCCAAAAAAACAAAATCATGCATATATAGTAGAGCATCAACAATCTATTTGCTATATTATTAGAGAAATGAAAATATAAGGTTTGAGACTCTTGTATTACATTGAATTGTGTGTTGAATTGCATTATATTTGGTGTGTTGATTGTCACATTTTTCAAAATTCTACGAGACATGATAATAATGGGATTATAACACACACACCCTTTAACTCCTCCATTCTTTACAGATTTGCAAGGTGTTGCAGGTTATAAGATTTTAAGGAAAGAGAGATATTTCCTAGTGACTAATATCAAATTTTAGAAAAGTAAGTAAAAATTTAATCTAGTCAAATCAATTTCAAAGTAGCTAACAACTTCCATAACCATAACGTTATTGTTTTAGTTGTGCCACAAAAGAAGTGTTATGGTTTTAATCAAAATTCTCTATTTTAACTCGATTTTCTATTAAAAAAATTAACCTAATTGTCTCAACTTATTTTCCACTATCTATTTTGATAACCATGACGAAACAATAATACATCACTATGAACCTTAATGTTCATAAACAAGCTTCAAATGTTTTAATTTTTATATGCTCTAAAATAATCCAAATATAATCAATTAATACAATAAATTTTGATTTACTAATTACCCAATAGTTTAAGCCACATTGTGATGTGCAATATAAACTTAGATATCTCACTAGTTATAAGTATTGGGAGTACATTTACACTTGTGATGAAAGAAACCACACGTCTTAGTCATGTTGTCTTTCCAAAGTGTCTTCCCATCAATTAGCACATCACCATTAATTTACCAATAGCTACCACATGGATTGTCTCCAATTTATGTTTGCTTATTTTGGGATAAAATTTATTACACCGAGAGGCATTCCTATATTGGGGCGCCAGGTAGTAATGGCATGAGTGGTTCATTTTTTGGGTCGACATAAAAAAAAAAATTAAAAATTATGAACCAACACAATGTTTAAAAAAATAAAAAAATTATGAACCGACACAATATTTAAAATGTTTGGGAAATCTATGAATAGTAGTAGGGGAGAGGACCCTATAACCGAAAGTACTAAAACATGTACATCTCTTTTCACCATAGGTTGTTGACAAAAGCACCAATAGTTGTTCACTTTTTGGTTAATTACACTTTTTAAGAGTTAATGAGAATGTGACACATAGGGCGCTCGGTCATTGGTCCCTCTTTCAAATGCTTTATATTGATTTTCTTCATATTAAATCAATTCAAAAACTACTTTTCCCTCCAAATTAACACGCGAAACGAAAATGTCAATATGGCACGATCATACGCTACACGATGATATAATTTTTTTACGCTACCGACATACCTACATATATTTGCGTGCCCCTAAAGTTATAGGGCACGGTTATACCGACATACCTACATACCTACATATAGGTGCACGGTTATAGGGTCCTCTCCCCTAATAGTCCCTCTCATAAACAATTGAATCCCGCTAAAAATACATTCACAAACATACAGGCGTAAATTTATCTCCGTGAGCTAAGCGATTTAACCAAAATGGCATTGGTTTTACGACGACTTTTAGTGAGAGGTCCGTTTAAGCATATACCTGTAACGCGGTGTTTATTTAATTATGGGAGTGCTAAATTGCTGCTAAATTTACACGTCAACGTGGCCAGCGCCTCTTGATTTCAAACAAGTGTCATTCTCCATTCTAACCCTGCCACTTCATCCCTTGGTGTCCCACCACTTCACTTCCCCATTTCCTCCATCGCCGCCCCCACCTAAATGCACATGCGGTTAGGTATTTAGGGCTTAGGTAATGTATTAGGAAATGATTTTAAGATAAGTAATGTCACATGTGTTTCGGGTAAGAGAACTAGGGTAAAAAAATAAAATAGAATAGAAAATAGAAAAATAGAAAAATAGAAAAATTAAATATTAAATATTAAAAATATATATTAGCGAAATTAAAAAAATTAAATTAATAAAATTAAAAATTAAAAATAAAATATTAAATATTAAAATTTTAAAACTTAAAATTAATTAAAATTAAATAGTAAAATAAGTAAATTTTTAAATTAATAGAAATAATAATAATAATAAAAACTAATAAAATAATATTTTTTGAAATTAGTAAAAATTACTAATGGATAAAAATTCAAATTAAAAATTAAAAATTAAAATTAAAATTGAAATCAATAAAAATTTAAAAAATTAGAAATAAACATTATTAAATTTTAAAAATATGAAAATACTAAAAAAAAAAAAATTAATAAAAATGAAGAAAAATTAAAAATTAATGAAAATTTAAAAAGTTAAAAAATTAAAATCCATAAAAATAAAAATAATAATTAAAATTAGAAATTAGAACAAATTAAAAATTAGAAATTAAAATTTAAAAATATGAAAATTTAAAATCAATATAAAATTCAAAATCAATCAAAAAAATAATACAACATAAAATTTAATAGAAATTAATAATTATCCACATAAATTTTAAAAAAATAAAAATAAAGAAGAATAACAATTAAAAATTGATAAATAATAAATTGAATTAAATTAAAATATAAAATAAATACAAATTTAAAATTAATAGAAATTAGACACAAGACAGAAAAAAGGAGGTCGCATAGAGAAAAAGTGTAAATTTGAGGGTTTGGCGTATGGCAAAGTGGGGCTTTAGATATGTGGCGTGGGGTCGCGCCAATTAATGGCGCCTCAATAGATCAAAGGATCACCTTTTTGGGCTCCCCCAGCATTGGGGTGTCAACCACCCTTTCTCGGAAGTCAATCAAATCTCGGTGGGCTAGAGAAGTCACACTCAATGGACACCGACAGGAGGTAAAAACTCGTTTCCCACCTCATAAGAAATCAAACTTTGAATTATCAAAAGGAAAGTTGAATTCGGATTGTTTCCAAGCTAGTTCCTCCTCTTCTCGTAACATCTCATTCCGTTAAGGCTCCTAATAAGCAAATTAGATCGCCTTTAGATATCCATGGCCCCAACATTGAATAAACATCAATCCCCCGCAGGGAATGACCATCCTTCTATCTACTTGGACCAAGCCTCTTCATCGCGTCATGCAGATCCAAACAAAGCTTGGGAGGGTCGGGCACTTGTCACATTATGTAATTTACTCGTTACACCAAAACCTCGAGGCGTTAGTGAAATCCGCACATGATGATCATAACATCCCACCACACTTCAGTAGCCGGACCCTGTGCTAGATTTGTGCCCGTATAAATGGGACCCCACCTCGCCCTATATGAGCCCCGTGCAACACTGCAATGTCGGCGTAGCTACTCGTGCTTAACTTGAACCTGGTGGTCACTCGATACCAAATGTAACGAACACATACACCAAAACCTCGAGGCGTTAGTAAAATCCGCACATGAGGATCATAACGGTCATAGAGGATATATATCCTACGAGTTTGGCTCAAGATGGCAAGGTGACTTTGGGGAGGAAGACGGTCTGGAAGGGCAAATCACCTTATACAAAAGTAGAGCAATCCTAGCCAAATTCATTGGGGAATGGCTTTCTACAAGCGATATCACTTCATGGTGCAAAAACCAGTGGGGTATGGGTTTGTGCGTCTGGTTCTTAGCCAAAGGCTTCTTCTTGATCCTTTTCCGGAGTGAAGCAAAGAAGGAAGAATTCCTACTTAACAAATCTTCCTTCCTGACAAAATGGGGGCTCCTTCTTCAATCTTGGGTACCAAATCTTGATCCTTCCAAGATCAAAGTGGAAGCCCAACAACTTTGGATCCGTTTATATGCCTTACCTATCGAATATTGGAACCCCAAGATCATGTCAAAAATCAACGACAGCTTTGGAAAATTCACTCGGATCGATTCCAAGACTCGAAGGCTCACTCACCACCTTTATCAGGGTGTGCATTGTTTTTGATCCCTCCATGCCTTTTCCAAAAACAATCTCCATTCAAGGATCTTTAGGTACCTGGATTCAAACTGTGGAATATGAAAAATTTCTCAGAAATGCTTCAAATGTGGAAACTCTGGGCACCTACAATCGATTGTAAAGCACCCTCGAAGTCATTTGGATCGAAATGGGTGCCTAAGCCCTCACAGTCGAGGAAACAAGTCAAGAAATCTTCTCCTCTTGCCCTTCTAAATGATCTTGTCTCAACATTGAATGGAAATCTTACTCCCATAACCCTTCTAAAGGATTCTAAAGCTCTAATGGAAGAATCTACCAGATTATATCATTTTGTGAATGAAGGGGTTCAATCGGGTCATGGTGAATTGGTGGAGGCCTTAGAAACATGGATGCAGGGGAGGGAAGCAATGCCCAATTCTCCTCAAGCCTCTCCGCTGGTATAATCACTAAGGATCAAATCAAGAACATCTCCCGTGGCCGAACCAGCTTTGGAATGCTCTATCATTCTGTTCTACTGGGCCTCTCCAAATTCCCTAACAAAGGTGACTCCTCAACTCTAGTGGGCAGACCCAACATTGAAGCCAAAACCAACAAAGAGATTGCAGAGGGTAAGCAAATTCATATTAGTGATTTTTTCTCAAAAGTAAGTAGGGATGGGTCATCCCTCCTGAAGGACTAATGAAGATCCTTTCATGGAATGTTAGGGGTCTCAATGCCCCTAGAAATAGCGCTTAGTCAATCGTTGTATTCTCGAGCAAGAGGTAGACATTTGTTTTTTTTAAGTGTTGGCTAGATTTTACTGCATAGCTAAAAACCTAGGAAGTCATGAGACAAATCTCCCTCATTTACCAGTGAGGCTCTCGTGTAAGATTTGTCAATTAAATATGCTAATATCTATTTTGGTGTATAGTTTTACAAATGAAGTAAGCAAATCATTAAAGAAAGGAAATATCTCATGAAGAAGTTAATAATATAAACACAGAAAGAAAGAGGGAAGATGTGCAACCTAATCAATAGATTACGAGTTGATTACATGCACATAAACAACCACGATAGATATTAACACACATAATTATAAGCAAATGTAGCTTTCATATCTAGATCTAGAATAACACAAAGTTTATAAGTAGATCTAAAACAAAAAGTTAGAAAGAAAATGCACCGTGACACAAAGTTCTCCTAAATCAGCTCATTTCTATTCATTTGCTTCAAATAGCTATCGGGGTTTCAAAGACAAAGTTTGGAACATAAGAATGTTGCTTACAAATTCGATCCTTTAACCAAGAGAGTTCTTCCTCTACTTAAAGCATGTAGAGGGGAAATTACAAATAGGAATCTCTTAGTGAACTGACACATGTGGAAGTTGTAAAGGAAACAACTGGCAATCTCCCTCCTGAATTCCTCTTTGCATGACATGCATGATTTGCAACTGAAGATAGAACCTTCTATTTTGCATGTCTGCCACCTATTTCCAAGTAGTTGACTTCTTCAAGTAATGACTTTTAAACCAATCACTTAAGTTTTATAATTTAATTGATCACTCAATTACTTTGTCAAAGAAAATAAGGGAAAGAAGAAGAAAGAGGAAAGTCAGGTCTTGTTCTTTTTTTTCATATTCTCGCATGCATTCAATTCTTAACCTTTTTAATTCTCACCAAACTGGATCTAGAAATAGTTGGTTGATGTGATTTTACTTACGTGTGTTCATTAGGCTTTCGACATGTCTTCCCTTCTATCCTTGAAGCTTTTGCAATTCTTCTTTAGTACATACATGCATCGGTCTGCAATGTTTGTCATAAATAATTCATCATTTTTTTAATTGTATATGAACAATTAAAATTTTTGGAAAACACTTTGAGTGAATGCAAATTCAATGAAGGCTTTAATCGGAAGATTGGGAGCACATGCACAAGATCCTGGAAGGAATTCTCCATGCACCGATTTCTACACGCAGCACCTAAGCCTTTGCAATTATGAGATCTGGATTTGGATATGGGCCTATTGACTTCAGTAAATCTAGAAGCTATGCATGATTCCACAGAGCCTACCCTTTCATCCCGCTTTTTCATGGCTGGAGCAATCTTTGTCTAAGCAACTCTTTTTCTTTTAATTATGCCGGAATTCTTTGCAATTGGTGCAGATCTGGCAATTTCTTTAGATTCAAAGGACATATTCAATGTACCTAACATTGATTTGCACTCTCTTTCACTTATATGAGCACCTGTAATGAATACCTGCAATTAATTCAGACAAAGACGGATTCCAGAGCATGAACACTTGATTTTTATCATAAAAATCTACATATAAAACTCGCTGCTCTAAAAAATTGAGGCTTTGCTTGCATGCAAAGCAAGCATAAATATTTTCAACTTCACCTGGGCACCTGTACCAATATGCAGATAATTAACCAAGCCTAAAACAAGCTCCTCCAATCCTAGGCGCCAAACCTTGAAGCTTTACGGCAGTGAAAAACACTTCTTTGAGCAAAAATCCTCTTCCTTTGGGTGCCAAAATGGCCCGACGAGCATCCGAGCTGTACTCCTTTGCTAGAAGAATTAATTAACTTATCATTATGGCAGCCCATGCTTATATAACCTTCATCATTCTATAATTAATAATTACCTTTCCTATTCTTGGCAATTAATTAATTAATAAACATGTTTTTCTCTCCAATTTGGGCGCCTATTTTGTGCATGCTCATGGCTGCCATTAAATAAATTAATTTATTTTATTTTTAGCTCTCTACTTCCACTTAACATCATGCTTTGACCTTCTATTTCTCCATGCGCCAAAAATAGGAATAAAAAACCATTAATTAATACTTCAAAAAGTATTATTTCTCCTCCAAATGGATCGCACTTTTTAGCATGCTCTAGGGCTGCATTAAATAAATTAATTTAATTTATTTTAAGCATTCTACTTCCAGTCTTCTTTGACTTCCCTTTATGCATTGACTTTTCCTCATCCCTGGGCGCCAAAATTGGAAGAGAGACTATTAATAAATGCCATTAAATAAATTAATTAATGCTCCAAAGGGGTCACACTTTTTGGCAAAGGCTGGTTTCTATTTTTAAAAGTCAATTTGGATGGGATTATTCACCTGCATGGCAGCTCCAAAAATCCCATTATCCACTTAAGTTGTTTGACTTTCACAATGAGATTTTTTACCCTGCAAGGCAGGTAAGAAATTCCCATCAATGCCTTAAGTGATTTTTCTTTATTTCACAATGGGAATTTTCACCTTGTAAGGCAGGTAAGAAATTCATGCCTTCCTGTTGCCTCTAATTTTCCCATCATGACTTAAGTGACTTTTCCTTCATGGGAAAAAGTACCTGTAAGAGTGCACAAAATTCCACCCGCCCTCGCTACGACCAAAAATCCCACTGCAACTTAAATCCATCCATTCCCAAAAATGTGACCTGTCCAGAAGAAGCTTTTTTGTGCACGACTTCGTCTTTTTAAAGAGAATCTGACTTCCAGAGGTGATTCCTTCTGGCATGGCGGCGTAGATGATCTCCAAATACTCCAGGCAAGAAAACAGACTGTACTGGCGAAGGAATTGACCTAGGGGAATTTCACAGAGAAAAATACGAGAAAAATAACAAAAACGCAAAACGTTGCCAGAGGTCACAAATAAAGCCCAAGATCCATTCCTGGTGAAAACCCTACAGGTATATGTGAATATTGACAAGCAAAATTTCAATAGGGCTAAGCCGGAGCACAATTTACTTCAAACGGGGCTCTAAATAATTAAATAAAATTTTCCCGCAAACAAAACTTGATGAAGGGATAAAACGATTTTCGGCATCTGGGTATTTGTTGAAATTGGCTCATATGATTCACTGGGAATATCTTGACACAATACAAGCATCTTCTGGCAATAAAAACACAAAAAATGATTAGTTATTTTAAAAGTATGATTTTTTTTATACGGGTAGTCCTAGATTTCGGTGAAACTGGGACACCAAAGAAGAAACTAAAATGAACTCAACAGAGATCAATGTTAGGAAATAAGAGAAAAATATGCGGAATAATCCCTTACAAAATCGCAACAAAGAAAGAAACTAATATGCGAAAATATTATAGATCTCAAATAAAAGTGCATAATAAATAACACAACACAGAGAGACAATATTTAACGTGGTTCACCCAATATGGGCTACGTCCACCAAGAATCACTTGCTCAGATTTTATTACAAGCCTCCACTCTCTCAATACAATACCCAGATCCGTTTGGAGCTATGCTCAACAAACTCTACAGAATTCACACCCGAATTCAAAACACATCTGCAATACATTTGTTTGTCTATCTATCATATGCATAAGACCATATAAATAGACAATTGCTTAAGCAATTTTACAAAACCATGGGTATCAAACAATGGGCAAAAAACAAAACCATCCCATAAACCTATGGGTAGCCGAAGAGGCGGTTTTACAAAACAATGGGTACCGAAAAACCATGGGCCCAAAACAGCCCATAACGGTTACCCATTACCCATGGGTTAATAAACCACCCATGAAAATTTGCTTCGGGGGCTTCACCCCGAACCCCTAACCCGCTCATCGGCGAGCGGGACCGTCGTAAAAATACCCGAGTATAACACATAGAAGGTGTACCACACTCTAACATGAAAATAGGCTCCACAAACATAACAATCTCCCACTTGGAGACTGATTTCCACTAAGCAAGCTTCTCAACCCTTCACTATCATCCGCGAAGGCCAACCAAAGTGAACATAGCTTTAGTTTATCCTTGTGACCACCTTGGTCATCATGTCTGCAGGATTCTCGGTATGAATCTTCTCAACTTATCTTTTTCCAAAGTTGTCCCGATGAAGTGATATCTCAATCAGTATATGCTTCATCCTGGAGTGGAAAGTAGAGTTCTTAGCTAGGTGTATAACACTCGACTATCACTATGCAGCTAGTACATTCCTTCCTTGCTTATGCGCTCCTGACAACTCCTCAAGCAATAGTTGTAACCAAATCATCTCTTTGCTTTGCCTCAGTGGCACCAACATACTCGGCCTCCATGGTTGATAAAGCCACCAACTTCGTAGTCGTGAAATCCAAAACTGTTGTCCCACCTACGGTGTAAATATAACTTTGTCGTGCTCCTCCTATCACAACATATCCAGCCATGTCTCGAATCTACATAACCATGTAAAGTGGTGTCTCGATCCATCAGTAGCACAAAATTGTCCCCATGGTCCCTCTCAAATACCAAAAGATCCACTTTACTACTTGTCAATGCTCTTTAACTAGATCACTAATAAATCTACTCACACCTCCCACCGCATGGGCAATATCAGGGCCTAGTGCACACCATAGCATACATCAAATCGCCAACCGGCCCGATGAGTAAGGTACCATGGACATCTGGTTTCTTTCTCTTTCTCTCTGGGGACACTTTGCTCCTTTGATAACTTAAAATGGCTCGCAAAGGAGTCCCAACCGGGTTTAGCATCCCATGTTAAACTTGTCCAATACCTTCTTAATGTACTCTTCCTAAGATAAAGTCATCTTTCATTCCTTCATATCCTGAGTTATCCTCATACCAAGGATTTTTCTGGCTGCCCCCAAATCCTTCATATCAAAGGATTCACTTAGTTGTTTCTTGAGTACTTTTATTTCCTACATGTTTTTACCTGCAACCAACATGTCATCAACATACAAACACAATATAATATAACTTCCATCCTCAAATTTCTTTGTATACATGCAATGGTCAAAATGACATCTAATATAACCTTGCTCCATCATGAAGCTATCAAACTTCTTATACCATTGACGTGGAGCTTGTTTCAAGCCATACAAGCTCTTCTTCAGTTTACACACCATCTCCTCTTTACCTTTGACCTCATAGCCCTCTTTCTTTACATATATAGTTTCTCCTCCAAATCACCATGGAGAAATGCAGTATTTACATCTAACTGTTCTAAGTGCAAGTCTTCTGCTGCCACTATTCCAAGAACAGTTCTAATAGAAGTCATTTTTACTACAGGAGAAAATATCTCATCAAAATCTATACCTTGTTTCTGTGCAAACCCCTTGACCACCAACCGGGCCTTATATCTTTTCTTTCCTCCTTCTTCATCTTTAACTTTGTACACCCACTTGTTTTGCAATGCTCTTTAGCCTTCCTGGTAGCTTCACCAAATCCCAAGTCTAGTTGTCCATGAAAGACTTATGCTCCTCATCCATGGCTTGCTCCCACTTCTTCTGGCATCTACTTGCATTACTTCATCAAAGCTCTCTGGCTCTCCACTATCAGTGAGTAATAAATAATAAAGAGAAGGAGAAAAACGTTCAGGTTCTTTTCTTACCCTAGAAGACCTCCTCACTGTAGGAGTTTGGGGTTCTTGTTGAGTAGGTTCCTAAACTGATTCATGGGTCACTTTCCCATCCGAAAGATCCTCTACCACTGCATATTTTTTCTTGGATTCTTCCATGTTTTCCTGCAACTGTTGCTTATACATGGCTTTCTCATTAAAGACCACATCCCTAGACCGAATGATTTTCTTGTCCTTAATACTCCAACATTTAAACCCAAAGTCATCACCACCATAACCAATGAAAGTATATTTTTCTGATTTAGCC
Organism: Taxus wallichiana var. yunnanensis; assembly: GCA_018340775.1. NCBI lineage: Eukaryota > Viridiplantae > Streptophyta > Pinopsida > Cupressales > Taxaceae > Taxus > Taxus wallichiana. The sequence continues at coordinate 779,193,985 of CM031237.1, forward strand.
TCTAGCTTGGTCCTATCATCCTTGTCTATATGAACAAACACCTCACATCCAAAGACTCTAAGAAATGAATAATCAACTTTCTTACCGTACCATGCCTCCTCAGGTATGCCTCCATCCAAGGCACTTGAGGGTCCTCTTGTTTATCAAGCACATGTTGTGCTCACTCAACGGTTCTACCCAAAAAGAAAGAGGCAATCCTACATGTAACCTCATGCTCCTAGCACATTCCATTATTGTTCTGTTCATCCTTTCCGATACCCCATTCTACTGCGGAGTTCCTGGAACCGTCTTTTGCCTACATGGATTCCATTCTTAGAACAATAATCATTAAATTCATTGTTGCAATACTCCCCTCCATTATCTAACCTGAGACATTTTAGCTTAAGAATTATTTCATTCTCTACCAAGGCTTTCCATTTAACAAAAGTGTCAAATACATCAGATTTGTTTCTAATACAATAAACCCAAACTTTCCTTATTACATCATCAATAAAAGTAACATAATAACTTGAACCCCAAGAGATGATACAGAGCCGCCCCCTCACACATCGAATGTACCAGCTCTAACTTACTCTCTTTTCTTCGTAGGTCCAACCTTGAGAAACCTTACTCAATTTTGTTTCCCATATATAGGTTCTCACGAAAATCCAAACTGTTTTGTATATCCAGGAAAATTCTTCTTTATGATGTTCATGCCCTTATGGCTCATATGACCGAGCCTATAGTGCCATAATGTTATATCTGCATCTGAAGCCACAAGATTACAATCATTAGTACTATCAGTGGTTAAATACAAGGTTCCAACCTTCTTACCTCTTGCCACCACAAGAGCACCCTTGGTAACCTTCCAAGAGTTAGCTGTAAATATCACAGTACAACCATCACTTCCCAATTGCCCCGTCGATATCAAATTTCTCCTTAATGTAGGCACATGTCTAACATCCTTCAATAGCCATGTATTCCCATTCTGCATCTTAACCTGAATAGAACATTTTCCAACTATATTGCAAGGCTCATCATCACCAAGAAAAACATGCCCAAAATCCCCTTGAACATAATCAACAAAATAATGCCTATGTGGAGTAGCATGAAAAGAAACCCTGAATCTAAAACCCAAGATTCAATAATATTATGCAAAGAAAGAATCAAAGCATCTTGACATACATTACCCGATGCCACATTTGCCTCCTTGTTTTCTTCCTGTTGTTTCTTCTTGTCCCGAAGCTCCCAACAGTCCTTCTTTGCATGCCCAAACTTTCCACAGTTCCAACATACAATCTTGCTCTTGGATTTTGACCTTGCCCGATCTTTCAATTTTCCACGTTTCTCTATTCTTCTGTCTCCCTCTAGTTTCCACTATCAAAGCATTCCCTGAAGTAGAAGATTCCCGGAGCTTTTTCTTTGCATTTCCTCGCTTAGAATCACCCCTACAACATCCTCAAACTTCAACTTCGAGTTAGCTGGAACCGAGTTGCTTACCGCCATTACCAGGCTATTCTAACTCTCAGGTAAAGAGCACAAATTAATAAAGCCCTAACTTCTTCATCAAATTCTATTGTAACCGAAGCTAGCATATTCACAACCGTATTGAAATCATTTAAATTATATGCTATTGAGCTATTCTCAGACATCTTCATATTAAACAACTTTTTCATTAAAAATATCTTGTTAGAGGCAGAGGGTTTTTCATACAACTTCCCTAATGCATCCATTAGATCTTTTGTAGTCTTTTCCTTTGAAACATTAAATAATACCAAAGATGCAAGACACAAATGATCATTCCAAGTGCCTTCCGATCCAACAAATCCCATTCTGCATCTGTCATACTCAAGGGTTTGTTCACCTTCTCAGACAACGGAGTATAAAGATCCTTCTGATAAAGGTAATCTTCCATCTACATCTACCAAAGACTGAAACTTCGCCCATTGAATTTATCAACCCTAGATCTTCCATCATCTCACCATAGCTCCCACTCAAGATAAAACTTTCCCTGCGATTCAACACTTCAAAAACCAAACCTCGCTCACGATACCAATTGTTAGGAAATAAGAGATAAAATATGCAAAATAATCCCTTACAAAATCGCAATGTAGAAAACTAATATGCGTAAAATATTATAGATCTCAAATAAAAGAGCAGAATAAATAACACAACACAAAGAGACCATATTTAACGTGTGGCTCACCCAATGGGCTACGTCCACCAAGAATCACTTGCTCGATTTTATTACAAGCCTCCACTCTCTCAATACAATACCCATATCTGTTTGGAGCTATGCTCAACAAACTCTACAGAATTCACACCCGAATTCAAAGCACATTTGCAATACATTTGCATGTTTATCTATCATATGCATAAGACCATATAAATAGACAACTGCTTAAGCAGTTTTACAAAACCATGGGTATCAAAATAATGGGAAAAAATAAAACCGTCCCATAATCCCGGTAGCCAAGAGGCGGTTTTACAAAACAATGGGTACCGAAAACCATGGGCCCAAAAACAACCCATAACGGTTACCCATTACCCATGGGTTAATAAACCACCCATGAAAATTTGCTTTGGGGCTTAGCCACTGAACCTCCCTAACCCGCTCACCATGCGAGCGAGGATGGGAAGTCTCGCCGTAAAAATACCCAAGTATAACACATAGAAGGTGTACCACACTCTAACATGAAAATAGGCTCCACAAACATAACAATCAAAGGATGTAGTCTTTCTAGAATAAAAGGAATGGTAGGGATTTATGTTGGTGATGGTTCTTCCAGAGGTCTAGGTATCTTTTGGAGGACTCATAAAGTCTATGTTTCATTGATTCAGACAAGGTTGCCACACTCAATGGTACCAAGTTCAAATTCTCCACATAGATATTACATTTTTTCTATATAATGTCTACACATCAAATAGTTTATTTGCGAAAAGGAACCTTTGATCCGACCTCTCTAGATATTTGGAGACTTTTAATGATGCTTTGATTTTGTTTGCTGGTGATTTCAATGCCATAACTTTGAATGAGAGAAAGAGTTGCGGCATTTCCGAAACCCCAATCGAGAATGATTTGTGTTCCTTCATTTAGAACTTTTCCCTACTTGATTTGGAACCCAAACTTGGATGGTTCACCTAGAAAAATAGAAGGTTTGGTTTTAGCAGGATTGTTCAAAGACTAGATAAATTCTTGTTAATGGAAATTGGCTTCAACAAAACATCATTCTGGAAAGTGTGGTCCTTTCGATATCGGGGTCAGATCATTTCCCCATTTCCTTGCACATCTCACTCGTATCTTCCCCCCAGAAATCCCCTTTCAAGTTTGAATTGATGTAGCTAAGAAACCCCTCTCTGTTTGGGCTAATCAAATATTGGTGGTCCTCCTTCAATATAAAAGGTACAAAGATGTTCATTCTCTCCCAGAAACTATCTAAGCTCAAAGGTTGGTTGCTTGAGTGGAACAGAAGTCACTTCAAGAACATCTTTGCAAAGAAAAGAGAGTTGAGGAAGAGATTAAACAGCTGAATGATTTTATCTTCAAAAATGGTATGGGTCAAGCTGAATATCTGAAAGAGAAATCCTTACTTTCAAATTAGGAGAAATTCTTCTGAGAGAGGAAATCTTCTAGAAGCAAAATTCCAGAGAATCATGGCTGAAGGAAGGTGACAAAAAAATGAAATTTTTCCATTCCTCCCTTAAGGCAAGGTGGAGTTCCAACTACATTTCAAAGCTGAAGTCATCTCAAGGGGATTGGATCATCAAGCAACCAAGAATCAAGGAGGCATGTGTCTCTATTTCATTGATTTGTCCCCTGATTGGATAGCCGGTGATACCCTTTCACATCGAGACTCACAAAATTCTCTCGTTGTCCCCGATTCTCAAGCTAGTTAATGATGTTGAGGAATATCAAGCTCATGGCCCCTTTCTCTCTTGAGGAAATCAAAGTGGTGGTCTTTTCCATGGAGCGAGATAAAGAATCGGGTCTTGATGGCTTCCCCTGCAACCTTTTTCAAAGAATTTTGGGAAATTATGGGTTCAGACATTTGGGAGGCCGTAGAAGAATCCAAATCCACTGGTAAAGTCCTTGGCACATTGAATCACACTTTCATCTACATGTTTCCAAAGAAACTTTCCGTTGAATCCTTAGATGATTTTCACCCTATCTAATTGTGCAATACCTCTTATAAGATAATATCTAAAGCCATTGCTCTCTGTCTCAAACCTTTTCTAGATAATATCATCTCTAAAGAGCAATGTGGTTTTTAGGTCAGGGAGATCAATCTTTGATGGCATCATTCTTTCCCATGAACTCATGCATTCTTTCTCCCATAATCACCACCTGGGTATGTTACAAAAGTCGACTTTAGTAAAGATTATGATAGATTGAACTTGAAATTTCTCATTCAAGTGATGTTGAAGTTAGTTTTCAATGTAGGCTTCTAATTGGGTATTCAATTGTATTTCTACCCCAAGCTTCTTTTTCCTTGTAAACAACTCGGTGGAAGCTAGTTTTTTTGACAATAGGGTGATTAGGCGGGGTGATCAAGTTATCCATATTTCACCCCCCGGGCAAATATTGGATCAACCACGACCCCACATAGAAAGAACTCCGAGAAAACTCATTCGGATCTTGTAAATAGGTCATAGAAGGACTCAACAATGGAATAGCAGGGTCGAAAAGAAGGGGCAGAGTCGGTTGAATAGTCAATGCATGGGGCAGACCGGCGGAGAGTGCCAAGTGTCCGAACGACGCTAATTCAAGGATCGAATTGAGAGAGGGTTTCCAAACGAGCACCAGATTGCCGCATGTCCTAGGTCAAGAAATATGACCCCGTGCCAGCAAAGGACTTAACCAAAATATAGAAATTAGGTAGGCAACAGAGGAAGTGCCACGTGGCAAGCCTAAACTAGCAGCGCTAAAGTGGGCCATCGGGAAAGTTGGTTTTTTGCCCCTTGTTATTCCAAAGGTGTAAAAGTTACAAAATGGGCCACAACTCCGCCAAAGGAAAAAGTCAACGTTTGAGCTCGAGTCAAGGTCAAAGCGGGAATCGGAGGAAAGGTGAAAATTTTCCTTTTGTCAAAAGACACAGAGATAAAATTGAAGCGCATCTCCCCAACCAACCAAAGGGTGCCACATGTCCAAGCAGAGCGTCGGGGCCACGGGAGTTTTCTAAGTTTTGCATTTTTTGCAGAAAAGGGGGAAAAAGATAAATCACAAACCCACAAACCTAATTTTTCCCTAATCTGGCTGCCACGTGCCCCGTATTAAAAAGGAGATCCATTTTTCAAATTGTTTTCCCGCCCATTTGTACTGGACCTGATACAAACTTCAAAGGGGCATATCTTTCGACTCAGGGCTTGAAATATTGCAAATCTTACACCGTTGGAAGCGTCTCGAACGTCCTCTATGCCATGAAAAGATAAAAAAATCATTTTTTAGGTCTGGTAGGTAAAAAATGGAGAAACATCTTCAGGCCTTTAATGCAAGATCTTCTTACCTCAACAACCAGATCGGATTCGATCTACTCCACCGTTTCTTCCTCCTTCAAGGTGCCGAATAAGGATTTGATGCAGTCAAGATAGATTTGGAACATATTTTATGGGAGACATTAAATAGTGGTGGTTGAGCTTGGAGTTATTTTCTCGCTTCTTTCTTTTTCTCCGTCTGTATCGAATCTATAAATACAGGCTCAAGACTCATTGTAAAGGGTTGGACATTCTTTTGTTTTGCAGGCTCCCCTTTCCTTCTAGCAAAGGAATTCATGGAGTTCAAGCCTTCCATTAAAATTGTAGTATGTTCTTGCCTCCTGGCTGTTTTGTAATGCATTGTATCAATCTACAAAGCAATAAAACATGTTTGTGATCAATTCTAGATCCTTTCTGTCTCTTCTGCTCGCATCTGGTCTTTCATTATAAATATGGTTATCTGTGCTTGATTATTATATGTATTTTGTTGGTTTGTGTCTATCAACAAAACTAATGTTCATCATTCCTTCGGTGCATCACCTTATAGTTTAGTCATTTCTTATTTCTTATATCCCTTTTTATCCATGTCTCCTTGGCAAATTTTAGATTAGGTATAGAGATAGATCCTCTACAAGTTCTCACATATGCACCTAAACAGAGGAATAGGAACCAACCTTTAATCTGGAGAGATTTTCCATTTGCAAGGTCCCACACCTTGGGAAAGTTCAATGTTATGCGGATCACACCAAATGACTCTGCCTTAGAAAATCAGATCTATAGAACTCATTTGGGGTGCTTTGTGATTTTGCACTAACAGTTTTGGCACACCCGGTGGGACAGAGAAGTCTCCATCTTATTACAATAAGATTGATGTGCACTTGTTGTGATTCTAACTTTTAAGAAGTTTTAAAATTATACATCTAGCGACTCCAAAAGAAACAAATCCATTGGTTTCAGCAGTCCAAGCAAGTTCATGAGAAGGATACAAACAAGGTCTAGAACAAGAGAGGAAGGACAATTTGTACACATACACTTGTCTCCAGACAGAAGGAAAATAAGAAGAGCCCAGAGGTCTCCATCTCCCCCAGTAGAGCCTTATCAACACCTCCTCCTAGTAGGTCGTTCTTTCAAACAAGAAGGGTACTCAGGCCGATCAGAATGGCTCAACCAAATCCTTATGTCAACTTCACTGGCAATAGCCCACTCGCCTTAATGCACAAAATCCGGTCCCGATTGCAGCATTAAAGAGCATCCCATATTTCACTGGGGAAAACCAGACTTCTCCTGGTGACCATGTCCAAGATATTGCAAATGTCTATACAATCCATGAGATCCATGAGATGGATATTGCAGTCAAGTTGCTAGCCTCTTCACTCAAAGGTAAAGCTTCACAATGGTTCAAGAGCCTTGAAGCAAGCTCTATTCAAAATTGGAACCAGTTGTGCACGCTCTTCACAACTAGTTTGGAGAAAAAGGTGATAACTTGTCTTTGTTGGAGCAACTAACAACAATCAAGAGAGCCCCAATGAGCAACTAATGGATTTCAACCTCAAATTTCAATGGACCTGGGACAGGATTCCAACAATGAGTAAAGCCCACTAATGAAGGTGCCTTCTTATACTTTCTTAGGGCTTTAAATTCTGATATTTCTTTGATGATTCAGTCAATGGGGGCACAACCTTACCTGTAACCTATAGCCTTTCCATAGGAGCTGAGAACCATTTGATTCAGGCTGGAAAACTTACCCCTAGGCCATCCATGCCCCTTTACCCCAAGTTAGGAAACCCAGGTACTAGCCAAACACCCACATTAGCTCCTATACCCACCCCCAGGAGTCAAAGTTTAGTTGAAGCCTCCACTTCATCATCTAACACCTCAAAGGAGCTTCAGGAAGTGATGAAACAACTACAAACCTGGGAAATGAGCTAGTAACCATCAAAAGACAACATGCTCAGAGTTCTAGGCCATATCAACCCTAGGCTCAGTATCAGGCCAGACCCCCATATCAACAAAATAGACCACCAACCCAGTTGTAAATCAGAGTCAACACCAAGGGCAACCTCAAGCTGCTAGACCTTTCAGGTCATATGACCCAAACACAGTTTCAACATCAAGGGGATTGGTTCTAGCACAGAATAATAACATGGCACAAGAGTATGAATGGTGTTTCCCATGTAATCAGCCACATAATCAGTCGATGTGCTTCAATGGTGCATTAAATCAGGCTCTGATGGTGTAAACTGTTGGTGTGTCACAAGAACCTAGCCATGAAGAAATTCAATAGCAAGGAGCTCAACAAGAGGGACCCCCAAACGAAACTATGCTTGTTAATCATAGTGAAGACTTATGTGGAATGAATCAGACTCCTTCTCAAAGTATAGTTTCCAATACATGGTCTAGAAATATTCGGTGATCCTCAACCCTCCATCACTCAACAAGGTATTGGCATTCAAAATACAACTCCCAATGTGTAAAGTCAATCCAAGCCACCTTCCAGACCTACTCAGGCACCGGTTGTAATAGCCCAGGTGCAAGAGAAAAATGTGCTGGGAAGGGGCAGCAAAAGGATAGCTCATTCAACATCATTGAGCAAATGAAGAGGACAAGTGTGAACATTTCACTATGGGAGTCACTGGCCATTCCAGGGCAGAGGGATCTATTGTAGACTGCTATACAAAATTGGTCAAGCTCAAATCACACCCCTAACCAACAAGAGAAAGTGCTTACCAATATAGCTCAACCTGGGGAAAACCATCGAGAACAACAAGGTAAGAACCTGAGACCTCCTCCATTCTATGTTTCATTGATTATTGGAGACAAATTGGTGCACAATTGTATGATTGATTAAGGGCAAGTAGTTATGTAATGCCCAAGCAAATAGTTGATCAACTAGGTCTCCAATATGAAGTCATCTCTAGAGGGGTAGTGCAATTAGATGGGACAACAATGACAACTTTGTTGGAATCATCAAGGATCTGAGCCTCACTCTGCATGCCTACCCTAATGTGATTGTTTTGCAAAATGTATCAATCATAGATTTGCCACCACATTTTGCTTTGTGTTTGTCCAAGGACTTCACTTGCCAAAATTGGAGGCTATATGTCTGTTGATTGGTCACATATGCTCTTTAGAACAAGGTATGGGGAAAAGGCCACAATCATATCTAAGCCCATTGTTGATTATCATATTGAATCTTATGTGCCTAGCCCAATCAATGCCAACTACTCAGCTTTTGATCAAGAAGACCTCCTAAGCACTTGTGAAGTAGATACCAAGGTGGGATGTATCCCAGACTTGACTCTCGATGAGTGGGCCAACAAAAGACATGATTTTGACCCCTATAAGGAGATGGAAGAATCTGAGCTAGGTGTCTATTGTCTACATGAAGAGAATCATCCTCTTCCTGACCTAATTAAGCTAGAATATAAAGATGACAATGAGGTATGGCAATTGTTCTTTGATGGCTCAAGGAGTAGACAAGGAGTTGGAGGAGGAGCTATGATTGTGTCCCCCAAAGGTATGAAATATTATTCAGCCTTCATATTTCAATTTTCTGCTCAAATAACACTGCTTGAATATGAGGCTTTGGTCCATGGTCTTCATTAGGCAAGGAAGCTAGGAATCAAGAACTTGCAAGTGTTTGGTGACAGTGAACTGGTTGTCAATCAAGTTAGAGGACTTAATGTTGTCAAGAATGACCTACTCAAGAACTACAAGAGTAGGGTATGGGATCTCATGGAGGATTTTGAGGCCTTCAGCATTGTGTCCATACCCGGAAGGAGAACAAAGTTGTTGATAGGCTTGCAGTAGTTGAGCAACGTTTGATGTGGTCGACAACATCAAAAGAGACAAAGAACAACCACATATCCATATAGTTGTGAGGCCAGCAGTGCCAGATAACAACACATGTTGGCAAGTGTTCAAGAATGATCAGCAAATCATTAATTTTTTGCAAGAAGAAGTTGAATTCTCAGCTAGAAATCAAAATAGATTAGAGTAGCAATACGGGAATCAAATAGTACAACTACATACAAACAAGCTTCCCAAAGGCTTAGTGACATTGGAGTCTATCTTCAATCCTAATGATCAGTTTAGAAAAGAGAAGGCTAACATACGATCAAAGGAGAAGATTCAAAGTCAATCCCAATTGGAGAAGGAAAAACACTTCAAATTGGCAAAGTGGCCACCAAGCAAGAAAGGTATGAATTCATACAACTTTGCCAAGAATTTCCAGATGTATTTGCTTGGAGCTATGAAGACCTAAGAGGGTTCAATCCAAAGCTAGCACAACACACAATCAAACTAGATCTAACTACTCAACCCATCAGGCAAAAGTAGAGACCAATCAATCCACACATTGAGCCTCTGATGAAGAAAGAGCTAAACAAGCTGATAGAGGCAAGTATCATATTTCCAATCAAACACTCAAGCTGGGTTGCAAACTTGGTCCTGTCAAGAAGAAAATGGAGAGATTAGGTTGTGTGTAGATTTTTGAGACTTGAACAGAGCTTCCCTCAAAGATCACTACCCACTCCCTTCAATGGAGTAGATCTTGCAAGTGGTGTCTGGATCAGAGAGATTCTCCCTCCTAGATGGCTACTCAGGGTACAACCAAATCATGGTGAAAGAAGATGATTAGTTCAAAACAGCTTTCACCACCAAATGGGGCACCTATGCCTATAGAAAAATGCCATTTGGATTGTCTAATGCCAGAGCCACTTTTCAAAGGGCAATGGATATGGAATTCAAAGGATTGATCAACAAAATAGTACTAATCTATCTAGATGACATTAGGTGTTTTCCAAAAATGCAACAGACCACCTTTTCCACCTAAGGCAAGTGTTTCAAAGATGCAGGAGTTTTGGGGTATCATTGAACCCTAAAAAATGCATATTCTTGCCCATGAGGGTAGGCTTCTAGGCCATATTGTATCAAAGGAAGGATTGATAATTGACCCAGAGAGAGTTGAAGCAATAAGAGCATTGCCATTGCCAAGCCACAAGAAAGCTCTTCAAAGATTCTTGGGAAAAATCAATTTTTTCTACAAGTTTGTACCAAACTTTTGCCCTTGTTAAGCCAATAACGTTGATGTTGAAGAAGAGCTTAGCATTTAGGTGGACAAATTTGAAGGAAAGGCAAGATTTGAGGCCATCAAAGAAGATATATCACAAGCCCCAACTCTTGTGAATCTAGATTTATCTAAATACTTCATATTGTATGCCTTTGGTGGCAGTGACACAATTTCTGCAATCTTAGTTCAACAGAACAAAGAAGGTACAAAACAACCAATTACTTTCTTCAGTCAAGGTCTGAAGACTATAAAGTGAGATAATCCTTCATCGAAAAGCAAGTCCTGGCAGTAATCATGAGGATTAAATAAGTTTAAGCATATGGTTTCAAATAATAAAATCCAATTGTTGGTCTCCCATGTGGGAGTTAAAGAATTCCTTCTCAACAAGGATTTGAATGAAAAATGTGCAGGATGGATCACTCGTGTCATGGAATATGACATTGAGATCAAGGTCACTAAGTTGTCCATGGGAAGGGGTTGTGTGAACAACTAGCCTCAAGTCAACAAGATGAAGCAAACAGTGAAAAAGAAGGTTGTTTTTGTTCTACAAGATAATCAAGAGGAAGGAAATAATGATGTACCTACTCCTTGTTGGACTCAAGACATGGTGCACTTCCTTCAAATAGGCCTATGTCCTCATGGGATGAGTAAAGCAAAAAGGAGACATTTCAGACTACAGTCATCCCATATGTTCTTATTGATGGTGTCTTGTTCAAAAGAGACATCAATGGCATTCTACTGAGATGCATTGAGACAGATCAGGTTGAGAGAGTGTTACAAGAATTCCATGTTGAAGCATTGGAGGCCATTTTGCTCCAAGGGTGATAGCACTCAAGATCATGAAGGCGGGTTATTATTGGCCTAGAGTGTTTAGTGACTGCTATGCATGGATCAAAAAGTGTAAGAATTGTGCATTCTTCAAAGGCAAAGAAAAGTTAGCAACACTTCCATTGCACCCAATTTCATTGACCAACCTTTCATGCAATGGGGATTGGAATTCATTGGAGTCATCAATCCAAATTCGAGCCAAGGCCACAAATGGATTCTGATAACAGACTATTTCACCAAGTGGACTGAGGCAATGGCACTCAAGGAAGCTAATGATTCTAGTATACTAGATTTCTATGAAGGGATAGTGACCAAATTTGGAGTGCCAACCACCATTATATCAGACAATGCATTAACATTCATAGGTTCCAAGATCACAGGATGGGCTATTAAGAATGGGACTTACTTGAGCACTTCATCAAACTATTACCCTCATGGTAATGGCCAAGTTGAGTCCACAAACAAGAACCTGCTAAAGATCATCAGAAGAACTCTTGATGAAAATCGAGAACCTGGCACATAAATCTCAAATCAGCCTTATGGGCTAATAGGATAACACCTAAGAGATCCACAGTAGCTCTCCATTCAAACTTGTCTATGGAAAAGAGGCAATGTTGCCTATATCACTTGAGTTGCATTAGAGCTCATGAAGCAAAACCTAAAGATGTCCAATTTGAAACGATGGAGGCTAGGTATGCGGAGCTGATAGAATTGGAAGAAACTAGAGAGCATGCACTCCAAGCAATAGAGAAGGATCGAGCCTCAATCAAGAGATGCTTTGAAATGAAGGAAAAAACAAGGACCTTCCAGAAGGAGACCTAGTTTTGAAATGGGATGCAAATCAAGAAAAACCAGAAGTGTTGGTTTGAAAATCCATATGCTTAGGCAGATCGTGGGGAAACAGGCCAACAAAGGTGTGTATGGCATAGCCCTCTTTTGAGACAAAGCAAAGTGAAACTAGTTTATTGTTATTCTATCAAGCATGAATCATGCAAATCTACACTATTCTAACTTCAGGGTTTGGGATCTCATCCCAAGAGAGGTAGTTCCCAAATGCGAATGTTAAAGGTAGGAGGGAAGGAATGGAGGAAAGTAGATATGAAGGGAGAAAAGAAATGAATTCCAAAGATGGAAAGGTCAGAGGGTTTATGCTTTGGGCTGGTAGTAAACAGAGCCAAACTTACTTGCATAAAAAAACAAAGCAATACTAATGAACATATGATGATAATCAAAATGAATCCAACAGAATAGAAACATAGATCTAACTTAAGAAAGATCTTATGCAAATAACACATATATTGAGCACAAATTCTTAACAGATATATTAATATCTCTTCTGTTACAAGAAGGCACAAAAATTTCTCTCTTCACCTCTCTTTTCATACAAAAATGTCCACCTAGAATACAACAAGTATTCCAAAGATTTATAGAAGGAGAAGGAGAAAGAAGACAAAAAGAAACCAACCACTTGTTTACAAAATATCTTACAAGATATTTACAAAATATCTAAAAAGTCAAAAGTTGACTTTGGGCAAGTTTTGGATGGCAACATCCCATGATGCAACATAGATGATGTCATCGTAAATGCCAACATACTTTTAAATATTTTTACAAAATATCAAGCGTACACAAGAAGAGAAACTATTCGTCATCATCTCTTTGCTTGAGGAGTGTCTTGCTTCCATCGGGAGAGCGATGCGATATTGAGCTCGGCATTCCAAAACTTGCTGATCATTATCTCGAGGTGAATTATGATCGGGACCCTTGAAATGGTCGCCAATGACTTTCTGCAAGTTTCCTTTTCATTTTTGAGATTATCCGTAATCCGGCGTACTCTTCGCATGCCTCAATCAAGTATCTAATGAAATTACGGCAAGCCAAAAGGTTATTGATAGATTCTCGGTCAAAAGTGACCTCTGGCGCCAAATCTTGAGTTGCGATATCCTTGAAGAGCTAGATTGTCTCGTCTACTTCCCTCAAGGTGAACGCTTTACTAAGCATCCTTGAGACATCTTCGCAATCGTCTACTCCATTTGATGTTTTACATCCAGGGCTTCCTCCTTGATTTTATCTATCCTTTCCAGGATAAATTCCATTTGATCAACTTGGTAATCTAAAGCGACAAGAGTTTTATTGTGTACCAAGGTGATCGATGTGATGTCGACCTTTAATAGGTCGTCAATGAAAGCATCGACCATTGCTTGAAATGTTTCATGTTGTAATTTGGCATTTTCCAACTCCTCGGAGAGATCTTGCTACTGCCTGACGCCTCCTTGTTTGCCTAATCTATACCCTGGTAGAGTCCTGTGAATTTCTTGATTATTTCCTCACTATCTCTGAGGACTCACTCTATCCAGAAGGACATTGCCACACCTTGTTCACCAATCTTGGTGTATTCATTTATCTTGTCCTGACTGAGAACTTCAGGAGGCTCGGTGGCAGTCATAGGAGGTGCGTTGCCCATTCTTTGTAATGCTTGGAGAAGATGTTTGTTTTGTTCCTTTAGTATCCTCTTCTCCTCCTTTCTTAAAAGTTTCTTGCAGAGGGCATCTACTGCAGACAAATCCTCTCCTTGCAAGCTCTCAGATGAGGTTCCCATCGTGACTTGGGTCACTGTAAAGTCTGTAGGAGACAGATCTTTCTTCTCTTTGGTGGGATCGGGATATGCAATCTCCATGACCCTCTCTCCTGAAACGCTCTTAGAGAAGCGAGTTATAGCTTTTTGCTTCTTTGGTCCCTTCTTTGGAATGACAGAGAAGTCCATGGGTGCTATGGGAACCTTTCTCTTGAGTTGACCCAGATGGCCGAGAGATCCACTTAGACTTCGGGAGAAGGAGTGGAGGGAATGGAAGAAGAAACGGGAGTGAAAGGGGAAGCAACTGAAGAGGCCGCAGGGAAGAACGTTGAGACACTTGGTGGTGGCATTGACAAGTAGTCTAACGTGTTGCTGCTTGTAGGGCCTGTAGTTACTAGAGGGGAATTAAAGGTCATGGAGGTGGAAGGATCTCTAATGGGATGGAGGGAACAATAGGTGACAGATCCGTGAAGAGAGGAGAAGATGGAAGAGGTGGGAGATGGAGGGGAGGAAGGAGAGAAGAAGAAACATCCATTGGGGTAGATGCTTCAACGATAGGGGAGGAGAAGGAGCGGAAGAAGGAATGGTGGGTACCTCGGTAGTTGTAGCCGTGTGACCACATCCCGAGTGGATGTATCCGTTGAGTCTTCGGTGGTCTCTCCTTCTTTACACGAGAGACCGGGTTGACCACTTGCTTCTCGAAGTGGTAGGAGTACTTTGAGGAGCTTCTTACTTGATTTGTTATGTTTTTGGAGCCTTAGTCATGTTAGAGTGTGGTACACCTTCTATGTGTTACACTCGGGTATTTTTACTGGCGGTCCAAATTACGCGATGAGCGGGTCAAGGGGGTTCGAGGGGGTGAAGCCCCGATGGATGGGGTTCGAGGGTGAAGCACCCAAGTAAATTTTCATGGGTGGTTTATTAACCCATGGGTAATGGGTAACCGTAATGGGTTGTTTTTGGGCCCATGGTTTTTTGGTACCCATTGTTTTTATACCCACGGTTTTTACCCATGGTTTTTGTATCAAATTGCTTAAGCAATTGTCTATTTATATGGTCTTATGCATATGATACGATATAATGAAAAACATTGCGGATGTGCTTTGAATTCGCTATGAATTCTCAGAGAGTTTGTTGAGCATAGCTCCAAACGGATCTGGTATTGTATTGAGAGAGTGGTGGCTTGTAATAAAATCAGCAAGTGATTCTTGGTGGACATAGCCCAAATTGGGTGAACCACGTTAAATGTTGTCTCTTTGTGTTGTGTTATTTTATTCTCGTAATTTTATTTGAGATCCGTAATAATTTCTACATATTAGTTTCTATTATTGCGATTCTATGAGGGATTATTCCACATATTTTATCTCTTATTTCCTAACAATTGGTATCGAGCTCTGTTTTGGTTTTTGAAGTGTTGAATTGCAAGGAAATTTTTATCTTGAGTGGGAGCTATTGTAGATGATGGAAGATCTAGGGTTGATAAATTCAACGGCAAAATTTCAGATCTTTAGAAGATGTAGATGGAAGATTACCTTTATCATAAGGATCTTTATACTCCGATGTCCGAGAAGGTGAACAAACCTTCGAGTATGACAGATGCGAGAATGGGATTTGTTGGATCGGAAGGCACTTGGAATGATCCAAATGTGTCTTGCATCTTCGGTATTATTTAATGTTTCAAAGGAAAAAACTACAAAAGATCTAGTGGATGCATTACTGAAGTTGTCCTCAAAACCCTTTGCCTCTAACAAGATATTTTTAATAAAAAAGTTGTTTAATATGAAGATGTCTCGAGAATAGTTCAAGAATGCGGGATCATTTAAATGATTTCAATACGGTTGTGAATATGCTAGCTTCGATTATAATAGAATTTGATGAAGAAGTTAGGGCTTTATTAATTATGTGCTCTTACCCGAAAGTTAGAATAGCCTGTAATGGCGGTAAGCAACTCCTGTTCCACTAACTAGAAGTTAAAGTTTGAGGATGTTGTAGGGGTGATTCTAAGTGAGGAAATGTGAAGAAAAAGCTCCGGGAATCTTCTACTTCAAGGAATGCTTTGACAAAGGAAACTAGAGGGAGACAAGAATAGAGGAAAACCGTGGAAAATCGAAAGATCGAGCAAGGTCAAAATCCAAGAGCAAGATTGTATGTTGGAACTGTGGAAAGTCTAGGCATGCAAAGAAGGATTGTTTGAGCTTCGGACAAGAAGAAACAACAGAAGAAAACAAGGAGGCAAATGTGGCATTGGGTAATGTATGTCAGATGCTTTTATTCTTTCTTTTGCATAATATTACTAAATATTGGGTTTTAGATTCAGGGGCTTCTTTCCATGCTACTCCACATAGGCTTTATTTTGTTGATTATGTTCAAGGGATTTTGGGCATGTTTTTCTTGGTGATGATGAGCCTTGAAGTATAGTTGGAAAATGTTCATTGAGTTAAGATGTAAAATGGGAATACATGGCTATTGAAGGATGTCGGACATGTGCCTACATTAAGGAGAAATTTGATATTGGCGGGCAATCGGGAAGTGATGGTTGATCGTGATATTTACAAATGACTCTTGGAAGGTTACCAAGGGCGATCTTATGGTGGCAAGAGGTAAGAAGGTTGAACCTTGTATTTATCCACTAATAGTACTAATGATTGTAATCTTGTGGCTTCATATGTAGATATAACATTATGGCACTATAGGCTCGGTCATATGAGCCATAAGGGCATGGAAATCATAAAGAATAATTTTCCTGGATATATAGAAACAAGTTTGGATTTCTGTGAGAACTGCATATATGGGAAACAAAAGTGAGTAAGGTTTCTCAAGGTTGGACCTACGAAGAAAGAGAGTAAGTTAGAGCTGGTACATTCTGATGTGTGGGGGCCGGCTCAGGTATCATCTCTTGGGGGTTCAAGTTATTATGTTACTTTTATTGATGATGCAACAAGGAAAGTTTGGGTTTATTGTATTAGAAACAAATATGATGTATTTGATACTTTTGTTAAATGGAAAGCCTTGGTAGAGAATGAAATAGGTCTTAAGTTAAAATGTCTCAGGTCAGATAATGGAGGGGAGTATTGTAGCAATGAATTTGATGATTATTGTTCTAAGAATGGAATCCACAGGAAAAAGATGGTTCTAGGAACCTTGCAGAGAATGGGGTGTCGAAAAGATGAATAGAACAATAATGGAACGTCTAGGAGCATGAGGATACATGTAGGACTCGCCTCTTTATTTTTGGGCGTATGAAAGGTGAGCACAACTGTTGTGTACTTAATAAACAGAGGACCCTCAAGTATCTTGGATGGAGGCATACCCGAGGAGGCTTGTACAAGAAGAAAGTCGATTACTCATTTCTTAGAGTATTTGGATGTGAGGTGTTTGTTCATATTGACAAGGATGATAGGACCAAGCTAGAGGCTAAATCGGAAAAATGCACTTTTATTGGTTATGGTGGTGATGACTTTAGATTTAAATGTTGGAGTATTAAGGACAAGAAAATCATTCGGTCTAGGGATGTGGTCTTTAATGAGAAAGTCATGTATAAGCAACAAATGTAGGAAAACAGGAAGAATCCCACAAAGAATATGTAGTGGTAGAGGATCTTCCGAATGGGACAAAGTGACCCATGAATCAGTTTAGGAACCTACTCAACAGAACCCCAAACTCCTTCAAAGGAGGAGATCTTCTAGGGTAAGAAAAGAGCTCCTAATGTTTTTCTCCTTCTCTTTATTATTTATTACTCACTTGATAGTGGAGAGCCGTAGAGCTTTGATGAAGTAATGTAGGTAGATTCCAGTAAGAAGTGGGAGCAAGCCATGGATGAGGAGCATAAGTCTCTCATGGAGAACTAGTTTTAGGATTTGGTGAAGCTACGGGAAGGCAAAAGAGCATTGCGTAACAAGTGGGTGTACGAGTTAAAGACAAAGAAGGAGGAAAGAAAATATATAAGGCCCAAGTTGGTGGTCAAGGGGTTTACACGAAACAAGGTATAGATTTTGATGAGATCTTTTCTCCTATAATAAAAATGACTTCTATTAGAACTATTCTTGGAATAGTGGCAGCAGAAAAACTTGCACTTAGAATAGTTAGATTTAAAGACTCGCATTTCTCCATGGTGATTTGGAGGAGGAGCTATATATGCAACAACTGACAAAGGATATGAAGTCAAAGGTAAAGAGGAGATGGTGTGCAAATCCGAAGAAGAGCTTGTATGGCTCCAGAAACAAGCTCCACATCAATGGTATAAGAATTTTAATAGCTTCATGATGGAGTAAGGTTATATCGGATGTCATTTTGACCATTGCGTGTACACAAAGAAATTTGAGGATGGAAGTTATATTATCCTATGTTTATATGTTGATGACATGTTGGTTACGGTAAAAACATGCAAGAAATAAAATTACTCAAGAAAGAGCTAAGTGAATCCTTTGATACGAAGGATTTGGAGGTTGCCAAACAAATCCTTGGTATGAGGATAACTTGGGATAGGAAGGAACGAAGCTGACTTTATCTCGGAAGAGTACATTAAGAAGGTATTGGAGAGGTTTAACATGCGGGACGCTAAACCGGTTGGGACTCCTTTGGTAGGCCATTTTAAGTTATCAAAGGAGCAATCTCCCAAGACAGAGCAAAAAAGAAACCATATGTCTAAGGTACCTTACTCATCGGCGGTTGGTAGTTTGATGTATGCTATGGTATGCACTAGGCCCGATATTTCCCATGCAAAATAGGATCTGTAAGTAGATTTATGAGTGATCAAGGTAAAGAGCATTGGCAAGCAAGAAAGTGGATCCTTCGGTATTTGAGAGACGACCATGGGGACAGTTTATGCTACATGGATCGAACACCACTTTAGGTGGTTATGTAGATTCGATACATGGTGGAGATGTAGATGCAGAGGAGCATGACAAAGTTATATTTACACTATAGGTGGGATTGCAATAAGCTGAATTTCATGACTACGAGAATTTGGTGGCTTTATCGTCAACCATGGAGGTTGAGTATGTTGCTGCCACAGAGGCAAGCAAAGAGATGATTTGGTTACAATAATTGCTTGAGTAGTTGGGGCATAAGCGGGAGGAATGTTAGCCTGCATAGTGATAGTCGAGTGCTATACACCTAGTTAAGAACTCTTCTTTCCAATCTAGGACGAAGCATATACAAATTGAGATATCACTTCATCAGACACTTTGAAAGAAGATAAGTTGGAGAAGATTCATACCAGTCAAAATCCTGGCAGACATGATGACCAAGGTGGTCACAAGGATAAACTAAAGCTATGTTCAGCTTTGGTTGGCCTTTGCGGATGACAATGAATGGTTGAGAAGCTTGCTCGCTGGAAATCGAGTCTCCAAGTGGGAGATTATTATGTTTGTGAAGCCTATTTTCATGTTAGAGTGTGGTACACCTTCTATGTGTTACACTCGGGTATTTTTACGCGTAGTCCCGCTTCGCCGGTGAGTGGGTCGGGGGGTTCGAGGGGGGTGAAGCCCCGATGGATGGGGTTCGCAGCAAAGCCCCCAAGAAAATTTTCATGGTGGTTTATTAACCCATGGGTAATGGGTAACCGTTATGAGTTGTTTTTAGGCCCATGGTTTTTCGGTACCCATTGTTTTGATACCCACATGATTTTTGCCCATGGTTTTGATACCCACGGTTTTTTGTATCAAACTCTTAAGCAATTATCTATTTATATGGTCTTATGCATATGATACGAGATACAATGAAAAAACATTGCAGATGTGCTTTGAATTGGGTGTGAATTACAGCAGAGTTTGTTGAGCATAGCTCCAAACGGATCTGGGTATTATATTGAGAGAGTGGTGGCTTGTAATAAAATCTGAGCAAGTTATTTTTAGTGGATGTAGCCCAAATTGGGTGAACCACATTAAATACTGATCTCTTTGTATTGTGTTATTTTATTCTCGCAATTTTATTTGAGATCTCAGTAATAATTTCTGGATATTAGTTTCTCTTCATTGCGCTTCGTGAGGGAGTATTCGCATATTTTATCTCTTATTTCCTAACATGATTCTCCCTCCTCGCCTTTTCCTTTTCCTTTTTGGTACTTGGGTCGGCCTTGAGGCACTCTACCCAAGGAGAGGTAGTGAAATCTACCCTAAGGTAGATGAGACCATTTTGTTTGCACCAATTTTTGTGCGCGCAATATGTGCTTGACTCTTTCTTGAATGGTCTTTGGTGCCTTGGCTCTGTCAATCTCTACAAACGGCCAATCATCCCCATCCGTGTCGTGGTAAACTGATCAATTTCTTGATCAAGATCTTGGAATCCTTTTGGAATGATGGTCATGCCATAGTGTTTGATATCTTCTAGAGCCAGCCTGGAGTGATCCTTTTCGCCGATTTCTATTTCATGTGTCAGGTCGATGTAGATGTCCTCGATCTCAGGGACATGGATAGGATCAATTTTTCCTTTGGGAGGCAACTCCAAAATCGAAGGTAGGCCTTGCTATGGGAATTTGTGCTTTAGATTCAACAATTCAAGTTCGACATACATTTCCCATGCTTTAGCTAGTGTGGTGCAGTGTATCACCCACCGTAAGGGCAATGGAGTTCCTCCCTTCTTTCTCTTCATGCACATCTCGTGTTATGTAATTATTTTCCTTGACAACTCCAAGAGGATCAGCTTGGGCCCTGCATACCTTGGTAGCTTGGTCGGTTCACCCTCAAAATTCATTGCCCTGAGATATGTGAATGTGGGAAACTGAGTGAACAATGCTCCCCACTTCTTTGTGACAGTGACCACACTGGGGCTAGTTCAACCATGTCTCATATTCGGCCTCAATAGGCAGATCACCTCATAGAAGAAGGCGTCGTTGATTTTTGAGAACTGTGGGATGTTGTTCTCGAGCCTGAGCTCTGGGTAGTATTCATATATTTTGACCTGGGGCCATACCCCATTTTGAGCTAGGCCTATGAAATCTCTCACTGATGTTGAACGTATACAACATAGGAATTCATATAGAACTTCCCAGTTGTCATGACCTGTTGAATTTGCTGAGAGATGGTGTCGCTGATGATCTCTCCCCAGCCAAAATGCTGATTAGGCACATTCTTGCTCATGGTTTCAAAGTACCTCAACATCCATTTATGGAAATGATGGGCATTAGTAAGCCCAAATATTCTACTCAGAAGGTGATCAGATCACTCGGTTCATCATTGAAATCACACTTTGCAGTGGATGGTCTATGGCCATCGGCTCACATGATTTTTGTTCTTAAGATATAGCTCGTTCATCATTTGCATACACTTGTGCTCATTGTCATCCCATGCCTTCTTACACACTTTAAGGCCGATGGTGACGTGCATCGCCTGTGATGAGGAATGCCCAGTGGTTATTTCAAAGTGACAAGTAGTGAGGTCTATGACCATCTTTCCTTCTTCATCCTCGACACATCTTATGTCCTTGTTATAGCATCAAGCCACCAACATGATGAACTTGTTATTAACAAGACTTACTTGCAGCCCGGTTTCACAAAGTGCAATCCACGCCACCAGGTTTATTCATCCAGGGACCACTAGTTGCACCCGGTTCTGCTCACCCGTAAGTCTTCCATATCAATGTGCCCAAGCTTGTAGTCTCGATATCGAGATCACTCTCGCGTATGAGTCGCATCCCGAATTTCGATATTTATACTTCATCTCTTTCTCTGTCAACTTAGCTTTACTTTTAGACTTGGTTGGCTTTTTCTCGATGAAGACATGTGTGAGCTCGAGAGTGTTTTTGTTGTTAAGAAGAAACAAGGAGGTCCAACATAGAAGAGCCATGTCAACCATCATGTTATTCATAATGAAAGCTTGCAGAAAGAAGAATGAGCAATTATAAGGCTTAGGGCGCAAGGCGCAAGTTCATAGCATGTTGCAGAGGCTTAAAAAGGCCGAGGCGCACTTTTGGGATGTCAACATGCAAAAATGGCGCGCCCGTGTTGACAGGGAAAAGTTGTGCCAAAGGATTATAAAGGGTGTACTTTGAGGTGTGTTGCACAAAAGGTTTCAAGTACAATGAGAAAGGTGCGGGCCACGGGTTTGCAACACACAACATGGCATGTTGATGTCAAGGTTCATGCGCCAATGCCTTTGGAAAATTTGCTTTAATTGGGCGCTGCAAAAGATGATGTTGCATGGCTTTTAAGTGCGCCCAAGGCACAGTTTCTGAAGATGTTACAAAAGAGCTCAATGCGCCAAAGGAAAGGTGCTTGGTGCGGATTTGGGAGACACAACATCAAATGTTGATGTTGGTCGTGAAAGCAATCGCGCTTTAGGAAAATTTTTAAGTGTTTATACTGCACGAGTTTTTGATATGTCGCATGTGAAGACAGTGCGCCAAGGCACGACTGTGGGGAGTGCAACATGCAAGGACAATGCGCCAAAGGAAAAGGATTTCTTTATAGCTCTCTAAGATTTCTTTTCACTTTTCATGGCTTTTCTCCTTCTTTGGTTTTGCAAAATGGCAGGGAGGAGAGGAACTCTATGCAAGGCAGTAAACAAATACACAAAGGATGGTTCCTCCTAAGGCAAAGCCTTCCATATTTGACATCCGGAAGGAGGGATAAGGTAGTTTTCCGTATGGTTTATAGATTGTAGTTTATTCATTTTAGATTTAACCCTTTATACCAATCCTAATACCTAACACAACTAAAAACAAAACCACAAACAACAACGAGGAGGATAAAATCCACTTACCCGTTTAATAAAGGACGAAGGACGATGTTGGGGTCCACAAACTTGAAAAGTGAAACGCGGGCATGACAGGGATAGCTGGCAAGTGCAGAGGAATATTTTTCACAATTTTCAAATCATGAAAATGACAGGTGTTAAGTGCCTATATATATAAAATTTAGCGTTAATTACCCCACCCACTTTTCTTTGGCGCAGTTTTCAAAGTGTCGACATGGGTACAAATGCACCTTGGCACAATTTCTTTAATGTCGACATAACATCTTTAGCGCCTTAAGCGCATATTCGGAGATGTTAACATGAAGTTTTCAGCGCCTTCAGGAATTTACTTAGCGCATATTTTAATGTGTTGACATCATGTTTTCAGCGCCTTAGCGCACTTTTTAGGCGCATGTTTAACGATGTTGACATGTTCTTCTCTCCTTAAAAGGGCGTGGACTTGTCGATGTTGACATGACATTTTGGGCGCCAAAGGATTTTCTAAGGGGTGCACATTTCGTTGTGTCGACACAACATTTCTTGCGCCCAGCTCAAAAAGGTGAAAATGGCTAAGTTCTCAAAACTTGATTTCCGGAAGGGAATTTTTAGGCCATTTTGAACATTAATAGACCTTCTCAGGGGACCAAAATGAAATTTTGGTATGGTTATCTGCAAAATTACCCTTGTTAATTTTACGATAACAGAAGGCATTCCAAGTTTGATGCCATTCGAGTGGCCCCTACATGGTCACAAGATGTAAAAGTAGCAATGCTTTCCAATTGTCTACGTTGGATGGTGAGGAATTGCATATTCTAGTAAATGGAATCTATCTTAAACATTGCTACTAGAAGGAAGGTTATCACCTTGTACATATTAGTTAATTCCTTTTCCTCTAAGTGCTTGTGCACTTTGTCTTTATGTAGTTTAGGTTGCTTTCTCCTAAGTGCTTTGCACACTCTGCATGTTCTATTTGGAGTATGTATGATTTCAAATTTTGTATATAGTTGTGGTGTTGTTTTGTTGCTCTTATGTAGTCCATTCAGAGAGACAGATGAAGCCCTGGTCAAAACAATTTTCTACTCTCGAAACCTTTGTTTCGAGATTTCTTATGAAAATTGAAAGTGCAAATAATCAGGCTCGTGAATCAGAAGCAAAATCAGTATCAGACCGGTGTTTTCGACTCCATGCCCAACGATTATGACAAGGCAATTGGTCTTTACATCTAAAGATGCGAGATACCCTTGCGATTCACTAAATTGTATCCTTGATTTTTTTCTTTAACTCTTCCCCCTCATTACAAACGTGTATCAAACAAATATTAGGCTTCTCTCCTAGAGTACCCTCCCCCAGAAATATTTGGGCATCCCTCTTTTCTTTCACCGGGTGAGGAGATCTAATTTGAGGAATTATTTAATCCTTGCCTTTGATAAAAAAATTATCCTCTTGGAAAGGACAATGGGTCACCTTTGCGAAGACTTTTACTTATTAGATATGTTCTCAATGCCCTCCCAATTTACATGTTATCTATTTTGTGAATACCAAAAATGGTCTTCCTGAAAATAGAGAAAATGATGAGAACGTTCCTTTGGCAAGGCACATGTACAAAGAGAAAATTTCATCTAGTCAAATGGGAAGAGGTTAAGCTTCCAAGGGAATTAGGTGACATAGACATATTGGATCTTAATCTTCAAAACACCACATTAGGAGAAAAACATATTTGGAACTTGATTTCCAATCATGTCAACTCGCTCAACAAAAATATGCTCTAGAAATACCTACCCATGCGACCAAGCCGTAATCTATTATAACAAGTTAAGAGCTCTTGAGGGGATCTCACATTTGGAATTTCAATTGCTCTTGAAGACAAGTTTTCTCAGCTCGACCTCCTAGAAGATAGTGAATGAAGAATTGGCTAAGTTTTGGGAGGACTCTTGGAATGCTCATCCTGCCCTCCGTAATCTTCTCCGAGTTAGAGCCAATCATAACTAAGCAAAAACAATTTGGGGTGACATGGTTGCAGATTACGGTCTCCAAATGGAGGATGGTTCACTCGCTTATTCGTGGAAAATGTGGAGGATCTAGATGTCCCTCGTGCCTCTAAAAACATTTTCAAAAGTATCATCGAAACACACAAGACCACATTCTCTAATTCTCGGGATCATGTTCTTTGGCTTGGAAACAAATGGGGATAATACACGGAAAAATAAGGATATGAATCTCTTTTGCTAAGGGAGGGCAGAGGCTCCACCACATGGTCGGGTTGCTGGGATCCCAATTGCATGCCAAAAGCAGGGGCATTTAGTTGGCTAGTTTATGAAGGGAAAATACTCACCCGTATAAACAAGAGAAAATGGGGTTATCAAGGCCCCTCCCGATGCCTTCTCTCGTGAACAAGACAAAGAAGATATTGACCATCTCTTGTTTCACTGTTCATTCACCTTCCAATGTTGGTCCTAGTTACGTTAAAAATTGGAATTGGCCTCGGTTCCTATTGCCATGATTAAAAATACCTTGGAATCCCGGCCTATCCTCAAGAAAATCACTCGCTTGGTTTCATATGGGTATGTATTCCCTTCCTCCTCATCTAGCACATCTAGTGGGAAAGGAATGAGCATCTCTTAAGGGATTGTTTCACATGGCTATAAATTTTTATAATCCAAAAAATCGGAAGTAGCGATTTCGAAAAATGTCACTCCAATCGCAAAGAACCTAGCTAATTTATTCAATTGGGATGCCTCGATTAGGAAATTATGGCCTCTCATCAAGCTTCCCCCTCTAGGATCCATTCGAAATTAGGGCAAATCAGATGTAGAAAATAGGATCATAAGAATTCTAGTCAAATGGTATCCACCCCCCTTGTTTTTGCAAGTTAAACTTCGATGGGGCATCCAATGGGAACCTCGGGCTTTGGGGGATGGGGTTTGTAATTCGTAATGAGATAGATGATATATTCTGTTTGGGTCCTTTCACCTCCAAGGTGAAAACACATGTAATCAAGAAAAAGCGCAAGCTCTCCTCTTTGGCATCAAAAGAGCAGTGGAATGCGATGCACCCGTCTGCACATAGAGGGTGATTCACAAATAATCATTCAAGCCATCACTTCAGGTAAGGCATCTAATTGGAATCTCTATTTCTACATATCCAACACTATATTTTGGTTGGCCAAATTGGAGACCTGGTACATTGGTCACGTGTTCAGAGAGGTTAATGTGGCAACGGATCACCTTGCAAATCATGGGGTGATACAAGCAAATGATGCCATCATTTCTAATGATAAATCCTTATGGTTAGGCTTGGCCATCATTTTGGACACTAAAGCCACCCGAGGTCATGAGTAATATTTATTGAGGTGGCACATGGGAAGTCTTTCATTTGGAAGCTCGAGCTTGTTATTACTTGCCATGCATTTCCTCTGTTTTAGTTTTCGTATTTTGTTAAGGTTGCTTCAATGGCGAATGTGCCCTACCCAGGTATTTATCTAAGGGGTGAGACACAAGAGATGGCCTTTTATGGCCCAGTCTCCCTTGTTAGCTTGAAGACCGTCTTCAGAATCCTCCGCCTCATTGACAAGGCAATCAAGCTCATCATCGGGGAGAATTTTTCACAGGGTTATGGGCAGCCGAGAGTGAATGCAGAGATAACGTCACTTTTTATGACCAACCTGCTGCTAATTGGGGAAGACAAGGCGGAGATCGTCCTGATTGCTCACAATTTCATCTATGTAAAGCACGCAGTCGGTCTAGAGGAAGCAGTGTGGAACTTTTGCATGCCCTGCTCCTCAGATTTCGAGCAACCCTAACATGGTGGCTATTATGGGTCCAATTGTAAGGTGTAACAAGATCCTCAAGCGTTTTGCGAGTAATTGTACATGAAAAATGTAGAATGAAGGGTTTCGAGCCTGCATACATATCCCCCTCGACCTGGAAGAGTTGGATGCTCCCATCGGCCTAGTTCCCCCTAAGGTGTTTCATCTCAGAACCTAGGGCAAATTCTCTTATGATTTTCTTCTAAAATTTGCCAAGGTCGGAGATGTGATTCTTTGGCTTTAGCGGCCACAAAAGGAAGAACGAGGTTGTGGCAGAGGCCAAAACAAGCAGGTGAAAGAGGAGTGGTGGTTGAAGTATCTAATTAAGTATTGTTGATTAGTTCGTATAGGATATGTGTTTTTTGTAATTTTTCATTACGGTGGTCTCTTTTCATGGTTTTCTTGTAAACCACCTTGATTCTTGCACTTATGATATCTCATATGTAGTAAGGGAGGGGACCCAAGAACCCCACGGTTCATAGCTCCGGTCAAAAGTGTTTTATTTCAAAAAAATTATAAAATTAAAAATTAATAAAAATAAAAATAGTACAAATAAAAAAAAAAATTAAAAATTAAAAATTAAAACTAATGAATATTTAAACTAAAAATAATTAAAATTAAATTAATTTAAAATTAAAATAAAAAGTTATCAAAAACCAAATTTTAACACTAATAAATTTTAAAAATTAAAAATTAATAAAATTCAAAAGATCAAAATTACTAAAATTAAAAATTACTAAAATTTTAAAAATTGAAAATAAATTAAAATAAAAAATAAAAAATAATTGAAAAATAATTAATACTTAATAAAAATTAAGTTTAAAATTAATTAAAAAATTAAAATTATAAATTCAAATGAATAAACATTAAAATTAATTAAAGCTTAAAATTAATAAAAATCAAAAACAAAAATTAATATAATAATAAAAAGTAAAAATTAAGAAAACGTAAAAATTAGTAATTAAGAAAAAGCAAAAATTAAAATTCATTAAAATTAAAAATGAAAAATAAAAATCTTCCGATAAGGGGAGTAAGGATAAGAGGTTGACACATTGGAGTCCTCCTTCAGCAAGTTGGATCAAACTAAATTTTGATGGGGCCTCTAAAGGCAACCCTAGAGCACCGGTTGCGGGTGTGTGTTTTCAGTAAGCCGAGTGTCGGCGTGTTCTCGCTATGGCTTTTGATTGTGGTGTAGCTTCCAATAATTTCGCAGAAGGCATGGCCTTATGGTGGGGTCTGAGTTGAAGCTAAGCACAGAAATGGTCTAGAATTTGGGTTGAAGGCGACTCTCTAGCTATCATTATGATAGTGCAAGGAAACTCTTCTCATGCATGGAAATTACAATCCATTTGTGATAACATTCAGGCAATTTTTCCTGATTTTGAGGAGGTGATTTTTTCTCATATTTGTCGAGAAGGCAATAAGGTGGCAGATGGTTTAGCTAATATTGGTGTCATGCTTTGGAATAAGGGTCGGGTGATGGCTCAATCATGGGAGACACTTTTCCCCAATGACATTCAAGCCCTTTTGGTTAATGATGTGTGTTTGGCTCGTGCAGAGGGGACTTGTAATCTCTAATGTCGTACCCCTTGTTTTCCCCCTCCCGAAATGATGGTTTTTAAAGGAAGGATTTGGTTTTGGATTTGAAGCGTGGCACGTACCTAGCATTCATTAGCTTTGGGGAAGGTGTTTGGCTTTTAAGCCACGTTTTGGTTGCCTTTGGGTTATCTTTTCGGCTCCTTCTTCCACAGTTTAGTTGGTTTTCCTTCAGGGTGGGTCTGGTAAGTTGAAGTTCATCACTGTTTCTGCTCTTCTCTCATGGCATTCGATGGAGACTCGCAGGGGCTCTGGGAGAAAGCGGCATCGTGCTCAGACTGGGCCTAATTTGGGTGATTCCTTTTCGGAGTGGCTCAATGGGAGAATTAAAAATGTGGCCATGAGGGTGGCTGGAGCAAGTTTGGTCAATGGCCGAGAGCATTGAAGATGACGAAGAAGAAGTGGTTGTCTGTGATAAATTGAGGAGGTTAATGTTGGACCCTAGTCAATCTGTGGGTCAAAGGAATGTGTTTGATGTGGCACAGGGGTTGAGCACGACCAACATTATCTCTAATTCAACAGCGTTTCTCCTCCACAAGGAGATGAAGGACCTAGAAGTGAGGGTGGTCAGTTTACAATTTCATATTCATGCCCTAATTCATGGAGTGAAATCTCTCTCTCGCAGCTTGGTGGTGGTGGCGGAAAACCAAGGACTCTGCCTCCCGAAGAAGGCCAAAGTTCATTTGCCGATTATTGTGTTAGCTCTTCTTCGTCTCCTTCGCTTGGCGACTCGGAGAGCCGGGAGTTTCGGCCGAAATGCCTCCTGGCTCTGCCATGGAAGATTGAATTCGGGGTTCTCTTATTTGAGCTCATTCAGTATGGAGTGGTTATCAATCTTTTATTTACTGATCTAGGAATGTACAATTGATTGATATATATATATATATATATATATATATATTGTTGTATAGGAACTATTTTTTTGGTTTTTGTAGAACGATAAAGTGCATTTAACTCTCCTCATTAAGTCAATGATTTGTAGATTAATCATGGATCAGTAATAGAGCTTTTTGAGGCTAGGGCATTCTCCTAGAATCTTCAAAGAAAAATTTTTATAAAAAAATCAATTTAATTATAATTAAAAATTAAAATTAATATATTAATTATTTAAATTATTTGTTAATTTGTAATTAAAATTTTTAAAAATGAAATATTTTTTTATTATTTCTATTACAAATTCATTATTATGATTAATAAAAATTATAAATAGAAAAAAACAAGTCAATAATATTTAATTATTATTTCTAAAATAAATTTTAAATTTTTTTAAACAATGGAATCCTAGAAAAACACATGTTATTGTTAGAGTATGGCCAAGATTTTGTAGCGTCCCAGAGCAAGATAGTAAAATTTTTGTGGACTTTTGTTGGTCTGAGTTAGTACTATACAAACCATTTCGTGATATTCAAATAGATATTGGCCTTGAAGATGATATTATAAAAGCAAATTGGGTAGAATTTCAATATAATCCTTTGCATATACAACGGGTTATTGAAACACATAATGATGATCAAAGAGAAATGGATGATGAAAATGATGATATCATCCAACCAAACACAATTGAACATGAGTGGGAGATCATATCGGGCCTACACAAAAACAAATTCTACATGTTTCGAGATTGATATGTTGGGTCGAAGGGATATTGACAGGAAAACACTTTGGAATGCAGATTATCCTAGTGAAGAACAAATGAAAAGGCTATTAAATTCATAAGCATGGCTAAAGATAATTGCTTACTCACAATAGATGAAGAACCAAGTTCACATTTTAGCTATCATAGCCTTAGTGTAAAACAAAAAATTGTGTTTGATATAATAATCAACCATTATAATCACACGTACTTCCATTACATATGATAATCCAAGGAACAATAGGTATCGGAAATCGTATCTTATTGGAGGAATCAAACTAGCTCTTTTAGAGTTGTCACAACCACAACGTGCCCCCTTTTATTACTTTCCCCAACTGGAGTTACAACATTTAACATTGGTGCATCAACAATACATACAACCTTGTGAATTCCTATTTCGATTTTGAAAAATTAGAGGGAATGAGGTTAACAAGTTTTCAAGAAGAAATGCAACATGTTAAGTATATTTTAATTGATGAGATGAGCTTCATAGGTCAAAAGATGCTTCAACATATAGATTCTCGACTACGCCAAACATTTCTAAAAAAATTGGATATGTGTTTTGGTGGAAGGTCTATGATTTTAGTTGGAGATTTGGGACAGTTGCCTCCGGTGTGTGATATTCCTCCATATGCAAGTACAACACAAGAAAAATTATTATGGAAAAATTTTAAAATTGTTGTTACGCTAGATATGGTATTCAAACAACAAGGCCAAACTGAAGAACAACAACGGTTTCATCAACTTCTAACAAATCTAAGAGATGTCAATCCAATAGTTGAAGATTGGATGTTGTTAATGATTCTAGAAATTGTTGAAATGATTTGATGAACATATGCATTTATTTTCCATAAATGATGTTGTGGATGAACATAATAAGAGGAAATTATATGCATTAAATCAACCTATTGCTTGATGCATTGCCACTAAAGGACAAAATAATATTGCTACTGGATTAGATGATGAAAAATCAAAGTTGAGTTATTTATTTTTGTTGGCACAAGAGTGATGCTCACTACAAATTTATGGACTGAAGCAGGTCTTGTCAATGGTGCACTTGGATTTATTCGAAGCATTGTCTACAAACCAGATTGGGACCCCCTGAACCACCAACATATGTAATGGTTCAATTTGATAACTACACAGGCATTCCTTTTACTAGATGAAAATCCAACTATAATTCCAATAACACCTATAGAAAGGGGTCGTGTGTGTTAACTACCTTTGAAATTGGCATGGGGATTGACTATCCACAAATCACAAGGCTTAACTCTTAACAAAGCCACAATAAAGAAAGACAAGGTTTGACCTTTGTTGCTATTTCACGTGTCAAATCATTGGATGGATTGAGAATCTTACCTCCATTCACATATGACCGGTTTCAAAATTTGAAGAATGCAAAAGGAGTTGATAAGAGAAAAGATGAAGAAAAAAAGACTCTAGTTGTTGGAACAACAAATGTATAATATTTAAGAATCACAAACTTAATGTTACATTACATATAATTAACATGAATGTTAAAATTAGATGGGCATACATTTGATTTAATGAATAAATAGTTACTTTTACTCTACATGTCATCGTGGATGCTACTAACATACCTATCTTAGAAAATCTATGTAAAAGACGCCGAGAGGTATCATTCTCGAGGCACCTCAAGAATGATACCTCTCAACATCTTTTACATAGATTTTCTAAGATAGGTATGGTAGTTATCAATCAATAGACTGAAATTTTAAGAAGGTTAAAATATGTTACTTTTTTAATTATAGATAGGATTTCATTAAAATAATATTATTATTATTTTTATATCATTTTTTGGTATTATAAGATAAAAATATCTATTTAAAATAAAAGTATTTTAAGCATTTATTCAGTAAGAAGAGAAATTATGAATGTAACTCATTTATTTAAATTTCTTCAATAAATTTTGAAATAAAAATTTATGTTAAAGTAATTACATATAAATTGTAAAATATGCGGATGGAAATGTAATTTTGATGTTGTTTTGAAAACATTTGTTAAGTTTCAATCTCTCATCCATGTAATTATATGCAACCGATAAATATAACTATAAATATTGTATTAATAAATGTCATCTCTAATAAAATATCTTTTGTGTTAAACTATTTGCTTCCGTATCTAATCAAAAGAATTTATATTTTCTTATCGAAAAGATTTAACAATTTATGACAAAATCTCCTCTGAAAAAAACCACATGCTTTAAATAATGTAATTATTGAGAAACAACATTATATAACTTAATGAACTACTATATTTTTCTACATTTTATTCTTCCACATATGCATGTTTGAAAGTGATAATTAATGTTTCGACGAACACAAAATAGTAGTCAAATGTATGAAATGAGTAAACTTGATTTGGTCATGCACCTAAGGCCCCAACATTTAACATTTAAAATTCCCATGTTGTCGGAATTTTAAATTCACTCCATCTTGATTATTTTGCAAGCTTCTCAAGTTCAACAACCTAATCTTTAATTGCTTAAATATGTAAAGTTTGAATTTCTTAATTCATCAATTGGGGTAGAAAGCTTGACCTTCTTGTTTATTGGTCGATAGGCTTTCTTAGATTTGACTTTCTTTGTAAGTGTCATTTTTCATCATTATAATCGTCATAAAATATTTTCATTTTCATATTTAAGAGAAACGGGGCAACACTGCTAGGATGGAAGATGAATCGTTAAGAATCTCCATGTCTAAAGACCTTTCTAGCCTCGAAGGAATGCCAAGCTCTTCGTCTGTCACACTAAGAAGATATGGCATATATGGGTATTCATATCTCGGGAGAGTTTATCCAGATACTGTCGACTACATAAGCGCAGAGAGGATGATCAAAATCAGGTATAACTTGAGAAAAGTAGTGATTTCTGCTCCATCGGAATGTTGGACGACCCGCATAGGATGATTGTCGGCAAAGGCCAGGCACTGTATGTATTCTTCTTTGTTGGGGGTAAACTTTTCCTCAGTGAGAAAGACAATGGAGAAACCTTGGTTGAGGGAGAGTGTTTTGGCCAATGAAGAAAGGGGATGAGATGACTCCATCCCAAACTCTGCATGCATCACAATCTCAGGTCTCCACCTCTTGGGACTGGAATACTCTGCTACATCTCTACACAAATTATTTGTAGTACAGATTCTTCTTCCACTAATTTTCCAAAGCATATGAATAACAATTAATAGACAGCTCGCTTCCCAAAAGGAGGAACATTCTCATATATTTATTGCATCCGTGGAACCCATACCTTTCAAGAAAATGTGTCTTTGTCAAGAGCCAATGGAAGTATATTCCTGAAATCAAGCACATTGTTTTTTTAGAGAATTATTTTTGTGTTAGAGAAAACGCATTGCATTCACTGTTATTGTAGAGATACCATGGATTCTTGGCATTACCGAATACAACCAACAGATGTCGAATTTGATCTATTCACCTTTGCTAGCTTCAAAACAGGGCTTGGACATCGACCAAAGAAACATGAAGAAAGGACTTTGCTTGCAAATTGTGGAAGCATGTAAATTGTTCAACCAAATGCCTGAAAGATATGTAGTCTCATGTATTGCAATGAGAGTAGATATGAGAAAAATCGGTTAGTTGAAAAAACCTTGGAAATTTTTAGGATATTACTCAAATTTTCATGATATTACTCAAATGATTGACCTCTTTTTCCTAATAGAAAAATGTTCCAAAGACTATTTGGTCATACAAAAATGAATGAACTCTTAATAATATTTGAGAAGAACTTCCTATTTGGAGAAGAAGTGATTGTCTCTAAGTTGTGTCGTTATAAAAATATTGATATATGTCTCTATAGGAAACTATTAGAAAACCAAAGATCTCGATTCATGTAATCTACACATGCCCAACCTCTATATTCAAACATGTGTACATTTAACCACCACGTGTATTAAATCATCCAATACCTGAGTTAAGTAGTATACTTTTCATTAAAATAAGCCTTCAAATATGTTTTGTCAATGTTTTTATGAATAAACGTAATATTTATGCCTATCACCTTCCACAATCACCTATGGATGATGTTGTTAGTTACATTTGACTTTTCATCGACTCTTTGGTTAGTCATCGCCTTAAAAATCCATACTCCCAAGGTTATGGGTGTCATTGTTCTTAGACGCGAGGATCATTGCGACCTTCTCTCGGATTATAATAACAAAGGTTTGGTGGTTTTGGCCATATAATTCCCAATTGCAATAGATGGGTGGTGTTATCACAAAACAAGTTTCCTTAGATGTTTCCCTCGCCATTTCCCGACACTACCATATAAAGTGTAATTTGCATTGAAAATAGCGCATCGATTTTGTGCCACCACACAGATGTTTTTAGTTCCTTCAATTGATTTGTGGTGCAATATGTGTCACCTTAGCATTGTAATTTTTATTTGAATTTAGGACAACTCTATTTAACACTTCAATCTTCACTTAGAGATTAGATTTTTTTGTGCGTATCTTCCAACCATGCATTCACCATATTTTCTATTTTATATTCAATTCAAGGAACACAATAATAGCTTGTTTTTCTTGTCTAAATAACCATGAATAATCTCAACCACTCACATTTCACTTGTGTCACCATGAACAACCTCATTTAGTTTTGCTTTCATTTCATTTACACAACCTCCATGTTCTTATTATTCTACAACTAAGATACATAAATACAAATGCCAAAACATGGAGATAATTCATATTATAAACGTGAAAAAGCTAGTCGGAATAAGCTAAATTGAAAAAGATTAATTGATATGCACTAGAATTATTTACATGAGCAAGACAATCTAAATGGATAAGGTACTTGGTTGGGACAAATTGTTTATGAATTTGAAATTGGAAACATGATAAAAAGGCCCAAATTCAAATGAAAAACAACTTCTAAAAGTAATTATTGTCTAAAATAACCCCCTGGGCTATTTTGAAAAACCCGCATCTTCATTTCTGGACTTGGTAAAAATTTGAAGTTGTTTCAAGATTGAGGGGTTCAATTCAAGTGTGTCAGGTTTTCAGGCTCTTCGTGCATCTCCACATGTTTCATGCTCCTTATTCTCTGCCCCCAAAAAACATTTTTGAGAAATCTTGAAAATCGCCTAAGTATCGAAAATTTCCTTATATTTTGGATTTCGGGTTTCGGGAAACAATTTACAATTTACATGTAAATTATTCCTCATACCCCAAATACAATGATTTGGTGTATTTCATGTTTCAGGTTTCAAGTTGCAATTTACCCCAAAACCCGGCCTTCCTAGTGCATTTCGGGTTTCTCGCATGTAAATTGCAAATCGAAACCTCGTTCTCCCGAAATACAAAGAAAATAGCTTAATTTCGGTTTCTGTTCTCAATTGCAATTTACATGTAAATTGCAATTTGATCCCTAAAACTCAACCAATTTGCAAAAAGGGGGCCAAATTCTTCCAAACACCATTTTGGGAGTCGAGGTTGCTTTTGCTGAAGTCCCGAGTTCCGCCTTTGTATTTCAGAGGTCAACAGTGCAAATCAAGGTCAAACTTCTAATAGTCTCCTTCATTTTGGGTTTCGGGATTCTCTCACATTAGAACATGACGACCCAAACACATGTTATTTATTGCACGTCTCTCGATGGTCCATTATGTCAAGTTTTTGAAGGTGTTTTTGTAAGGTCGTGAACCTGATAGAGGCTTGATTTAATAGCTCAACCACTCGTATTTATTGAAGTATGGCACCTTGAACTTCAAATGGCCATAACTTTCACCCTGCAACTCCAAATTTCACAAAATTGACTTTTTAGAAAGGTATCATCATGTACTTGAAGTAAATCATGATGTTTTTGGCATAAGTGAAAATCATGGAGTGACTATTAATTAGGAAATATAATTTACAAAGGCTTTTGAATAAAATAATTGTTATAAGAATATTAGGAGACATCAAAATAAAATTGAACAATTCTTCTTGTTCTATGTGAGATTCATTGCCAGTATTTCTTAGAATTCATTTTGTAGTAACCCATTAAATGTGTTGATAAAACTTATTATGTAGATAAATGCACCATGGCACACTCTTTTCTCTAAACTTACACATCATAGATATAAGAACCAAGTTTACCCTTATATTTTTCCTATAGTCATTTATATTCATTTCAAATTTGGAAGTGTGTGATGGTATTGAAAATGTTCAACAATTGATCTTTTATGTTGTATGTGATAGTATTTTTTCTTGAGTTTTCCATATATATAATGTCTAATTTTGGAAAATATTCTCTGGTATATAGTATGTTCCAATCCTCAAGGCCTTTTCTTATTAAATTATGCATATAAATTAATTTCAAGATTCCGTAAGCATGATTCTAGTGTTAATATAGCCTATTGCCATTAAAATGAATTTCAAAATAATTTTTAAATTCACATGCATGATATAAATTCAACACTTATAACTTCATATACATTTCTATACAACTCATTACTTAATACTAGTGTCCCTACTACATCTACCTCTCTATGTGCATGTTTTGAAGAAATGTTGAATACTTTGCATACAAACAAATAAAAAGTTGCAATCACAACATAAACAATTGTTTTCAAATAAATCCATGCATCTTTACAAACAATACAAATTCTAATCTCTTCAATTAAATACAAATCAATTCTATAATTTCTATTATCCTCCATTAACTAGATATCAATTCAAAAATCCTATAACAAATAAAAGAGGAACTGACGACTATACGCCTCTTATTTGATAACAAATTTTAAGTCGTGAGTTTTCCGACATAAAAATTAAAAATAAAATACCACTTGGCACTTCTTTAATTGATGTCCAATGGTGATAACATTTGACATACAATTCTTTGCTTTTAACGAAGTATAACACACTCATTAGTACTAGATTTACTTGCTTAATGGGAACAAGCAAATAAATTTGATGTGAGATTAGAACCGAAAACAAGTCATTAAATTTGGTGAGGATCGCCAAAAGGAACACGTCCTCCTTTTCTAAAATAATGAATACACCCTGGCACAAGGACTTTGTGGTATTTGAGTATACCACCCTTAAAGTGCCTGTTTGGATTGAATTTCCTAGTCTTCCTCTGTCATGCGTTCATTTTCTGCCACAAATTGTCGCTTCACTTGGGTGGGTAGTATGCCTAGAAGCTGATAAGTTTTACCATGCTCGTCCCCAGAAGTGAGTATGCGTTGAGATTGATCTCTTACAGGACCTCAAAGAATTTGTGGATATTCAAATGGGCAATAAACGCTACTCCCAACGGGTCATGTATATCAATCTACCCAACACTTGCTTCGTTGTCAAGCGTCTGATCACAAGATCAGGGATTGTCCGCTTTATGTCCTCGTAACCACCCTGTGGCAAAAACAACTCCCGAGCCAGTCAAACCCCAACAGAGGAAGGTTGGCATGTTGTCGGGGATGGCAAAATAAAAATAAAGCCCAAAATCCAAAGCCTCTGCTCCCATGGCCATCGGGAACCAACTGTTAAGGAACATTCTCACAATACTCTTGGTTAAGGAGTCTACAACTGCTGATAAGGAACCAGTTGTTGTTACCATCTCAGCTACCTCGTTACTAAAGAACTCCAACACGCCCCTTGCAGCGTCGGTTCTCATGGACCAGAAAATTTTTGTTTCTCACATCCCCATCCCGCATTCAGTTCCTCTGTTACTACCAAGCAACTCACAAGGGCCTTCCAAACGACCCCAAAGTCCATCTCGCATCTCTTAGGACCATAGCCCAACACACAATGTGGATTCCATCAAAGCGGAATACAACATTGAGTATGCCGAATGGAAAAAAATGGATCTACAGGATTTTTTGTAGCATAATGTTGCTCATTTCTTGCACAATCAATATGATGCCCTTGAGGGCTTGGAGGATGGGGATATGGATCTTGACCAACGTTTCCCATGAATTTTTATCTTGGAATGTTAGGGGTCTCATAGACTCTTGTCATAAGTATGTGGTGTGTGAAACTCGACAACGATGTGCAAATCTAGATGTTTTGTTTTTACAAGAAGTTAAAATTACAGGTTTTCAGTTGCAAATGGTATGCAAATCCATCTGGCCTGATAGCTTGGCCTTCTGTACCAATCATGAAGCGGGCGTGGGGATTAATTTCACTTTTCCACCTAAATGGAAGCCTTTCTTAATTGACCATGGAATCGATCCCACCAACCGTGTCATATGGGTCCTCTTTAATATTGAGGGCTGCCCTTTTAGGCTTATTAATATTTATGCCTCGAATGATACGTCCGAAAGGGCCGATCTGTGGTGGTGGATAGCCAAATCCATTCCCGATTCCTAATGGGTTAGGAGATTTTAATATGGTTGAATCCCCAAATGACAAATGTGGACACCGCTTGAGGTGGACACCTGGTGAAAGAGAAGTGTGGTACTTCATGTGAAATAAATTTGGATTCTTTGATCCTAATGTATCTCGCTTTCCCACTTTTGCAGCTTGGTACACGTGGTCCAATCTTCATGGAGGGACAAATCACGTCCTTAAATGGCTTGATAGGGCCATGTTGTCAGCTCAAAATGTTTTTGAGTTTGATAACATTTATTCCATGCCAGTGGAGGTTATGCCTGACTTTGTCCTTTTGGACCACCCCTATACGATTTCGTATCTGTTGGCATGATGCGCCCATTTTTGTCATAAAGGAAATTTTTTTCTTAATATTGCCTTGATGCAACATGGCCCCATTATCAATCATATCAAGCGGATTTGGAATTTAATTCCACGACCCAATCACTATCAACGATTTCATCCACCTATGCAAGCCAGCTGGTTACAATGGTGGGAAGATGTGTTGACTCGGACTACCATATTTCTTAGAATCTAAGCCCACCTCTTGGTAAAAATTTGCACCGCTAATACCTCATCTCTCAAAGGGTGACGGTGGCACTTCAAAGCGATCCCTTCTCTGATGCTCTGCAACTGCAAGTTGCAACACTCCAAAGATCAAATCCAAATTGTGGACAACTATAATGCTAGAGGTGCTCAGATCCGGGCTCGAATGCATTGGCTCAAGATTGGAGATCGGGTTTCGAAAGAATTATTTCTTTCTCTTCAAGCCAGAAAGCCTTCTCAAAGCAATTTGGGCTATCATGGACAACAGATCTCAAATTACTGACCCACAACTTATGTTGCAAGCCTTTGTGCGACATTACAAGCTCGTCTTTCAAGCTCAACCTACCTTCCGCAGCTCGTCGAGCCGCTCTTGACCAATGTTTGGGGGTTGTGCCACGCAAGCTTTCAGAGGCTCAGAAGGTGATCTGCGAAAGAATGCTCACCATTGAAGACCTCCATGAAGCCACTATGAAAATGGCTAATGATAAAGCATCAAGTTGCGATGGATTCCCTTGTGAATTCTATAAAACTCTCTCGGGATTCTCACAAAGACCTTCTTCAGTCTATCTTGACAAGTTTCAAAACCACTCCCTAGGGCCATGCATTAACAAGGGAAACATTAAATTTATCCCTAAGAAAGGAGATCCCGAGAAAATCACTTGTTGGCGGTTGATTACGTTGTTGAATGTCTCCTACAAAATCATTTCCAAAGCATTAGCTCTGTGATTACGCAATCTTCTCGCTCATGTGTATTATTCAGCTAGAGCAAACGGGCTTCGTACAAGGGTGTTTCATCTTGGATAACATCATCGCGGTTTGGGAAGGCATGGAATGGGCTCACAGATCTCATTAGGCTACCATGTTTATCAAGATTGACTTTGAGAAGGCTTATGATCGGATTGAATGGCCTTTCATCCTCACCATGCTTCAGGCCCTTGGATTTGGACCCATTTTTATTCAAACCGTTAATATGCTCTTTGTAGATACATCTACTCAAATATCTATAAATGGCCTTAGCTCAAGATTTTTTGACTATTTTGGTCTATCGTGAAAGGCTTTCCTCTTGCCCTTGCACTTTATGTGCTGGTAGCCTAAGGCTTTGGTTATCTATTAGCCCATGCCAAAGCGCAAGGTCTTGTTCATGGAATATCGCTACTGATGAGCCCAATTCTCAACTCCTCAATGGGAATTTTGTAGACGATTCCTTCCTTATGCTTATCAAGGATGAGAATAACATTTGCAATGTTTGGATACTTTCTGCCTAGCTTCTGGCTCATCCATTCAATGGCAAAAACTCAATGTTATAGGAAATATTTACTTCCTGCATCGGAACTAGCTTGCCAAATTTGATTGGAAAATTCTACAGCATGGTGAGATTTTCAAATTTCTTGGTATTCCTTTTGCTTTTCAAGCCTCCCGACTGATCTATGACATTATGTCATTCAACAAGTGGCAAAAAAAAATGGAATACTAGCTTACTAGGTCTTTGTCTTTGGCTAGCAAATTCCAAATTTTCTCTAAAGTATTGGCTGCTACCCAT
The DNA here is from genome assembly GCA_018340775.1 of Taxus wallichiana var. yunnanensis. Lineage (NCBI taxonomy): Eukaryota > Viridiplantae > Streptophyta > Pinopsida > Cupressales > Taxaceae > Taxus > Taxus wallichiana. Next base: position 779,234,020 of record CM031237.1, read on the forward strand.
GTCTAAGTACTCGTCTTGTTGGATTCCTTCGAATGCCTCCATCCAAAAGCTGGAAAATTTGCTCAAAGATTTCCTATGGGCTAATGCCTCTACCGCAAAGGATTTCATAGAGTAGCTTTGGATATATGTTGTCTGCCTCACAATTCTAGAGGCCTCAAACTTATTCATATTCAGCTCTAAGGGAAAGCTCTTTGTGCTAAGTGGATTATCAGAAGCATCACTGCCAAGAAGCTTGGAAAGTTCTCATACGACATGACATTATGGAAGGCTCTCCTTATGGCCACCCTACATGGAAAGGCTTAGGGTTTGTCAATTTTCTCATCACTCTTGTGCCTATCAAAATCGTTGGCACTTTTGTGCTTAAAAGTATCTGGAAAGTGTGGGAATGTGTCAAACCCTGGCTTTTATGGAAAGGGGATGGATTTTGTAATGGGTTATCTCTTAACCAACAATCTCTCTGGTGGTTGCCAATTTTTCAATCCCAAGATCAATGCTTAGTAGAGGTCCCGAGAATCTCTGTGCTCAAATTCTTCAAGCGCAGAATTCACACCATCAAGGACTTCTTCGTAAGAACACACAATCCTGGTTATCTTGGCCAGATTTTAAAGCTCTATTTCGGATTTCCAACCAAGATCAGGATACTTTCAATACTGTGATCAATTTGGTTCCTGATCACATGCTACATAAGATTGTTGTGCATTCCTCTCACCCTTGGTGGATAGACTGAAGTGGTATGCTGATACTCCTTTCTGTAACTATAAAGCCAACAAAGGCTATCGATGGCTCTCACCCCATTTTCCCATGGTGGACAAACTTAATACTCGTTGGGGAATTCACGCCACTCTATCTACCTAGGGTAGACAATTTGAGACTGTTTGGACTATATGTGTGGAGCCCAAAATTGCTCATTTTCTTTGGTGTATTCTACACCAAGGCCTTCCTATCGGGACTTTCTTGTTTAAATTGATATTCCATCTCCCAAATTCCCCTTACGTGGGTATTTGGAATTATAAGATAAAAAGATTTATTTAACATAAAATTATTTTAAGTATTTGTTTGTAAGAAGAGAAATTATGAATATGATTCATCTATTTAATTGTTTCTTTGAAATAAAAATTTAAATTAATAATTCGCTAGTAGGTGTCCACCTTTGAAGTTGCCTTTGTTGGAAAGTGTCAAAATCCGACAATGTTTTCCGAGCAGACATTTTCTAGCGATATTATTTTCTCCTATGCCAAAATAAATATATAAATATTTGGATTCTCTCGAGTAATTTTCACAAACAACACAATTTAATTTTCATTCAAAATGATTTTTAGCTTTTTATTACCACAATGATTTACGATATCAATCCCCTAGATGGTTTGAGCTTGTAAAGGTTTTACACGCCAAGGGCATGTTTGTTTGGGAGAATAAGAGGAATAAGATGGAGGAGATGATACACTTTCTGAATTTCATCAATTGTTATGGACCAGAGGTTTATCCCAATGACCGTGTTTGTCTTGGGCAAGTGATGGATATCTTTAAATTGAAAGACATTGTTGTGAATGAAATTAAGAGTTGGAGACCGAGATGTGATTGTCATGGCGGGGGATATTCCTTTTGATAATAAAATGTGTTTTTAATCATAATAAATGGTGGATTGAAATCAATGGGTTGAATTTAAGGTATGGTTTGTTTGTGATCTTCCATCGGAGGCATAATCGATTTGGAATTTCATTTCTATGTGCATGGGGCCATTCTAATCTTCTCTCTATGCTTCCAATTTTCCCTTTCTCACCTCACATTCTTCCCTAATCAATCTCTATTCTTTTAAAACCCTAAATCAACGTCTTAATCATTTGGCTTTGGAATTTGGTGTGTTATTTTGATTCGTGGATGCGAGGTAGTAGTATTCTTCTCATTAGGTGTGGATGAAAATGCTTGGATTTCAAGTAGATCCCTCATGAAAAATAGTATAACCCCACATGAAATGAAAATTGATGTTTCTTTGCATTATGTTTGGCATCTCGCCAATAGCCAATATAGAGAGGGGAGGGGGGAACACCAGTCTCCCCTATAGTTCAGATTTGGCAGCAACATTCACAGAAGTATTGGCGTTGTCTTTTGATGGTATATCGCACTCAAAAAAAAGTTTGGGAAGAGCTAGTGCGACACAAATTATGGAAGCAAAGGATGTTAAAATAATATATGTGGGTATGTTCAGCTTCATTGTAACATCAAAAGTGGCGGTGCAAAAGAAATTTGTAACCAGGGTAGAGCTTGGGAAGATGAGGGTTGGAGAATATTTCCAACATGCGGTGTCGCTTTCTCCATGAAGATTAAAATGTGAGTTTTGATCTTCATATGGTCCTCCTCCTCGTGGTAGGCAATGTCGGGAAGCTCTATGAAGTGGATGTTGAGGGCGGAAGAGGCCAACAACTTGGGCGTAACTCACTTGCTTCGCAACGCTGCATCCACTTTGTGGTTATTATAGTTATGGAGAAGCCATGGTATGCACAAAGTCACTTTACAAATTCAGCCGTAGGGATGAAATGTCCAACTCCAACGTAGATTGCAACTCATGTGCAATTGCTAGTTACATATAAATTATAAAATATGTGGAATAGAATGTACTTCTATGTTATTTTGAAAACATAAGTTAAATTTCAATCTCAATAAATATCATCAATAATAAAATATCTTCTCGCCATAAAATATTTTATACCATATCTAATCAAAAAAATTAAGAAAAAATATTAAAAAATCTTATTGAAAATCTTGACAATTTGGGACAAAAACTCCCTCCCCAAAAAAGACCAATAAATATACAAACCGAGTTCAAAAACCACTAAGGATCTTATCAAACTTCCTTACAAACATCCAATACAAAATAACTTACTCATACAAATTAACTTACTCCCAATTCTTTGATGTAGTGACTGAGTCTCAACATCCATATATATAGGAATGCGAGAGGCTTTTCACCGGATAGAGGGGCAACCTGAAACCGGAACTAGTAACCTAGGTAGACAGGAAGATTCCCACTTAAGAAAAGTGGAAGACAAATATTGAGTACATGCCACTCAACAAGACACCTTTAGGAAGTGGAGAGGTCCACCATGCTTTTGAAATGACTAAAGAGAAGTCATCTCAAAACTTTAATGTACAAGATAAAGACAGATGACAACAAGCCTGTCATCATAGCTAAGGACTAAAATGGACTCTGGGGCTGGTGTCACTATCAGAAGAGCTAGATGATTCCTCCCAATCTCTTCTTTCAGCAATGTAGTGGTCACGAGTGTTACGTTCGTACCAAATTCTAGATACTAAAGATGTTCCATCATTAACTGGGGCTAGGTGTCTTCGTGATGGATAAAGATAATGTTCTGGAATCCGTAAGAAATGACCAGGTGTAGGAGGATGTACATTCATGGTATGACGAAGATAAACCTTTCACCATAATTGTCCATTAGGATTAGAATGGTGTCCCTGTAAAATGTTAGGTTTAACATAATATGATTCTTTTACATACCAGGGAATCTTACAATTAATTAAAATATTTCTAACAATATCAGGATGCATTTCAAGCAAAGGGCTATCAGAAACTTTAGTTGGTAGATATCTAGAAAGGAAATATTTGAAATGATTAGCAATATACTGCCTATCCCCTGGAGTGCTTGGTTTGTTCCATGCATCATTCTCAAGAGGATGTCCTTCAGGCCATAGCTTAGCAAATTCAAACCTCCATAATGTATTTGGTCTTGGGACCAATTGTCTTAGTCTGATTCCTTCAACTGGAATATGATCTAGAGGAGGTTCCACATACCTTGAGTGTCTCCATTGCCATTGTAATGTGCAGAAAACCATAGGTTCTTGCACGATATGAAACTCCGAAGTAGGTATTTCAGGATCAATAAACCTTGATGCTACTTCTGTCATACTATAGGGTGATACTGAAATAATTCCTCTTGAAAGTAAAAATGTTGTGCCTCATATGACATTTCATTATCATTTCTTTTTAGAGACTCAAGATGATTTTGGAAATTAGAATATTTCCAGATAGCTTCAACAAATTCATGAATTACCTGTGTAAGATTTATGTTCTTTGAATGATTTAATTCTCTACTGGCAAAGTCAGCTAGAGAATTATCTTTTCCTTTATATGTTCAATCTCAAAACTGAAATTATCAAACCACATTCCCCACCTCTGGAGTCTGTTGAATGTAGTTTTGTTAGCAGGATCTCCATTATTGAGTCTAGCCTTGAAATCTTTTAAATCAGAACGTAGAATGAAATGTTCATTCTGTATGAAGAACAAGAAAGCTTTAATAGCTTTCTTAGCAGCTAAAATTTCCTTGTGGGCTGAATGGTATTTGACTTCTGAACCTTGGAAAGATCCAGATGCATATTTGCATATTTTTTCTTTGCCATTACTTGTTTTTTCTTTTAGTACTGCTCCCCAATAACCTTCACTTGCATCTGTTTCTATGATCTTCAGTCCTTGTCCAGCAGGGACATAGCAGGAAGTTTCTAAACTTGTTCTTTGATCCTTTTTACTGCTTGGGTCATTTCAGATGACCAACTGGGAGCATTCTTTCTCAACCTTTTATTGAGAAGAATTCTATCTGTAACAATATCCTTGTAAAATCCAACGAACATAGTTGATACAACCAAGAAATCATTGTAGTTGAATTTTTTCCATTATCTGATCTGGAAATTCTTGTATCTTTGAAACAATATGAGATTACATCTCAATAGAGCCATCTTTGACTGTGATTCCAAGGAAATCCATTTCATCCTTGAAGATCTCCATTTTAGTTGGAGATAAGCACAAGCCATTTTGATAAACAACTTCATAGAACTTTTGCAGGTGTTCAATATGCTCTTTGGGAGATTTAGAAAATATTAAAATATCATCAATGTAGACTATCAGAAATCAACTAACTCACCAAAGATGTTGTCCATCATTTTCTAGAAGATTGATGGTGCAGTTTTCAATCCAAATGGAAGTACCTTCCATTCATACTGTCCTCCAGGTACAACAAAAGTTGTCTTGTAGGTATCTTTTGGTTTGAGAAAAATCTGCTAAAAACCACTTTTTAGATCAAACTTGTTGTATACCTTTGAACCTTTGATTCTGGATAAAGATCATCCTTAGCTAGAATAGGATGTTGTACAACTTTTACAAACTTATTCAAGGGCTTGTAATCAACAACAAGCCTTTTCTTTTGACAAACTTGTTCACTCCTTTTATTTACATAAAAGGCTGCACATGCCCAAGAGGAGTTAGATTCTTTGATAAATCCTCCTTGGATTAGTTTCTTAATCTCTTCATGACATTCCTTTCTTTCTGTAGGGATCATGCCTTTATGATGGGCTTTGAATTTAGGAATTATATCATTCCTTTCTCATCTTTCTGAAACTGTAGATCTAATGAACAATAATGTTTTTTCTTTCTATAAAAGCATGAGGATTCTCTGAGCATAGATTCTTCTTGATTTTTTCAACAATATCATCTATATTACCTTTACATAGGGCTATAGATTTATGGATCCATTCATGATTGGATTCTTTCCTTTGTTCTAGCAAGGGTATTATAGTTCTGAAAGAATACTTCCTATAAATCAACATTAGGGTTAAATAAAGATATGAAATCTTTATTTAGACTAAAAGTACCACATTCTTGTAAAGCATCAACTCCTATCAGACAATCATATGAAAACATATCATGTTGATAAAATTGTAGAGTTCTTTCATATCCTTCTATTTTGACAGGCACATATGTTGTGTATCTTGATATTACTTCCTTTTTATCAAAATTTATTTTTAAATAAGTTTTAGTCCAACAATCTGGTGGTATAGCCTTGGTTCTAAGAAAACTAATATTTTCTCTTGTATCTATCATTGCATCTATGGAGTAGGGCTTGATATTAGGAATGCAAATGTTAATAGTGATAAAAGGATTTTGGGCTCCTTTTACTGTGTACATACCTCAGTATTGATTTCTTTTGTTGGAACTGGTTCTTCTTCTACCTCTTGGTGCAATATCTGTTGATAGGCATCTTCAAGAAACTGATCATCACTTTTAGCTTCTTTCTTTTCTCTGGTTTCTTCTTCTACTAATCTTTTGTATTCATTAGTAGCCTTAGCAATCACTTTCTATAAGAATTCTATTCTATTTCTTCTCCATATTCTCATAGTCTCAGGTGTTGGAATCATAATATATGTGCTAGAATTAATTACCTAGAATTCATTTTCATGATCTTCTTCTGGAAATAGAAATGGAAAGCTTCTCTCGGTGGAGAACATCTTCCCCTGCCACGACCTCTTCCTCTGTAAGGAATTTTTCTTTGGCGTATGCATCCTTGTATTGGAGGCCTTGATGATGTATGCATTGATTTAGAATTCTTTTGCTGATGTGACCATCTTTGCTTTTCTTCTTCTTCTTCCTTCCTTTCACGAGCTTCATTTTCAGCTTTTACCTGTATTGAATACTTTCTTTCTAACTCTCTGAATTTCTACGAGAGATAGGTCTTCTTAGCAGTATCCCATGGGGAAATCTTCAAACTCACTTTGTCTTAATTCCAGTTGCTTGTATAGAACTTCAGAGGACACAGGCATTAGAGGGTGAGGAAAACTATCAATCATATTAATGAAAGAAGGAAATGAATCATAACTAGATTTTGTACTGTCTGAATCTAACTCTATGTGTTCTATCATATTAACTTGAAATTCCTCTTCCGAGGATATGTATGACACATCAGAAGAATAACAATCGGAATAAGAGATTAAACAATAATCTTGATCGTGATGCCTTTTCTTTGCAAGCATATTTATCTTTGCTTTATCTTTTTCTGTATCTTTTTTTGGCACTCATTTCCATAGTGCTTGCCTTTACAGATAAAACAAGTTGGTATGAACTTTCTTTTCTTTCCCATATATTTATTTTTTCTGAAATATTGTTTCTTGTATGGGACATCTTTAGAATATTGATTCTTGGAAAACTTATGCCTTTTCTTATACTTATACTGACCCTTCCCCTTTGAAAAAGACGAACAATCTTTACAGGGTTTCTTTGTTCGATACTTATGTGGAGTGGGTCTGCAACCAAATGGATCATTATCAATTAGCTAACAAAATTTGGTTCCTAAGGCTTTCTAGGCCTTGGCAGCTTCTTTGCGGTCTTGCTTTTCTTGACATAGACGAGCATTTTCTCATCTATAATTTGATTTATGGCTCCAAGACTTAATTCTTTTGTAGTTCTTCCATGCATTGCCTTTTTATATTCTGTTGCAAAATATGCAGGGAAATATTCTATATATCTGAGTCTCATAGTAGGATCATTTATATTACCAGAGTTATAGTACAACTTTTGCATATAGCATTGATAATCTTTTATCCTACTCATATCACATAATTTGGCTTTCAAGAATAAAGAAGTATTTCTAAGCTTGTCATTATCGACAGTACCTAAAAATTCTTGAATTAAAGTTGCAAGTTAATGAGGCATATCCACCATTTAAGATGTCATCTTGATGTGGATTAGCATCCCACCATTCCTTGACTATGCCAACAAAACCATTTGCAATTACCTCAGCAATAGTTCTGGGATCCTTTTTATATAATAAAAGCTGAGAATTTTCCCATCCTATAATACCATGTATCAGTTCTTTAATTTTTCTGGGAGTAGAACAATCCAATTTATACCAATTTGGTTGTAAGGTCTGTGTCCTTGCAGTATGATGCAGAGGCTCAAATGTAGATGCTTTAGAAGTTTCTTCCATTAAAACCATACTTTCTTCTTCTTTAGGGAGAAGCTTTGCCATGCTTATAGATCCTTTGTCTGGAGACTTTTTATCAAAGATAAACAAAGGACTATTCTGTAGAAGAACAACTTTATGACGTGTTGAAGATCCGGAAGAATTAGCAACTTCCTGTCTAGGAAATTTTTTGAGACCAATCTGGTTCAATCTCTTCTGGCTTTTTTGTGTTCTCTAGAATTTTTCTATATGTGGGACTATCTCAGGAATAGGATTGACATGCTCTTGGACTTGATCAACTTTGTGGGTTAACTCAATAGAGGACTCATGCAACAGGTGCAGGCTATTTTGTACAATCTTATGGGTAGTACCAATCTTTGAAGCGATATCTTTTTTAGTATCCTCAGACTGACTGATAAGAGGTTGGACAACATCTATTACCTCTCTAGACACAATTTTAGGAATATTAGGACAAATAGATACATTTTTAGAAGCATTTTCAAGACTTTTATCAACCTTTTCATTTGGCTAGAAACATCATCAACTTTAGAGTTTAATAATCTAAGAGCAGAAGTTATATCTCCTTTTTGGTGGAGTTCAATAGCTTTCAAAGTTTTCTCCATCTCTGCTAGAATAGACTCTTGGGATTGTAGATGATCATGGACAGACGTAATAACTTTATTTGTCTAATTTAACATTTTAGAAGACTCATAAGGGTCTACATGTCTATCTACAGCTATTTGGTACAAAATGGATTGTGCTTATCTCCAACTAAAATGGAGATTTTCAAGGATGAAATGGATATCCTTGAATCACAGTCAAAGATGGCTCTATTGAGATGTAATCTCATATTATTTCAAAGATACAAGAATTTCTAGATCGATAATGGAAAAAATTCAACTAGATTTCTTGGTTGTATCAACTATGTTGCTTTGGATTCTACAAGGATATTTCTACGTATATAATTTTTCTCAATAAAAGGTTGAGAAAGAATGCACCCAATTGGTCATCCGAAATGACCCAAGAAGTAAAAAGGATCAAAGAACAAGTTCGAAACTTCTTGTTATGTCTCTCGCAGGGCAAGGATCTGAAGACCATAGAAACAGATTTAAGTGAAGGATATTGGGGAGCATTACTAAAAGTGAAAACAAATAATGACAAAGAAAAATATGTAGATATGCATCCGGATCTTTCCAAGGTTCATAAGTCAAATACCATTTAGTCCACAAAGAAATTTTAGTTTCAGAAGAAAGCTATTAAAGCTTTCTTGTTCTTCATACAGAATGAACATTTAATTCTACATTTTGATTTAAAAGATTTCAAAGATAGACTCAATAATGGAGATCTTACCAACAAAACTACATTCAACACACTCCATAGAGATGGGGAATGTGGTTTGATAATTTTAGTTTTAGATTGAACATATAAAGGGAAAACATAATTCTCTAGTTGACTTTGCACAAGAGAGAATTAAATCATTCAAAGAACATAAATCTTACACAGTAATTCATGAATTTTTTGAAGCTATCTTGGCAATCTTCTAATTTCCAAAATTATCTTGAGTCTCTAAAAAAAATGATAATGAAATGTCATATGAGGCACAACATTTGTTACTTTCAAGAGGAATTATTTTAGTATCACCCTATAAGTATGACAAAAGTTTATTGATCCGAAATACCTTTATGGAGTTTCATACTGTGCAGAACTTATGGTTTTCTACACATTACAATGGTAATGGAGATACTCAAGGTATGTGGAACCTCCTCCGAGATCATATTCCAATTGAAGGAATCGGACTAAGACAATTGGTCCTAAGACAAATACATTATGGAGGTTTGAATTTGTTAAGCTATGGCCTAAAGGACATCCTCTCTTGAGAATGATGCATGGAATAGACCAAGCACTCTAGGGGATAGGTAGTATATTGCTAATCATTTCAAACATTCCTTTTAAGATATTTGCCAACTAAATTTTCTGACAACCCTTTTCTTGAAATGCATCCCCGATACAATTAGAAATATTTTAATTAATTGTAAGATTCCCTGGTATGTAAAAGAATCATATTATGTTAAACCTAACATTTTACAAGGACACCATTCTAATCCTAATGGACAATTATGGCGAAAGGTTTATCTTCTTCATACCATGAATGTACATCCTCCTGCACCTGGTCATTTCTTACGGATTCTAGAACATTATCTTTATCCATCACGAAGACACCTAGCCCCAGATAATGATGGAACATCTTCAGTATCTAGACTTTGGTATGAATGTAACACTCGTGACCACTACATTGCTGAAAGAAGAGATTGGGAGGAATCATCTACTCTTTTGATATTGACACACTAGCCCTAGAGTTATTTCGGTCCTTAGCTATGATGACAAAGCTTGTTGTCATCGGTATGTATCTTGTACATTAAAGTTTTGAGATGACTTCTCTTTAGTCATTTCAGCATGGTGGACCTCACTTCCTAAAGGTGTCTTGTTGAGTGGCATGTACTCACCTATTTGTCTTCCACTTTTATTAAGTGAGAATCTTCCTGTCTTCTAGGTTACCCCTAGTTTCCAGGTTGCCCTCTATCCTAGGTGAAAAGCCTCTCGCATTTCTATATATATGGATGTTGAGACTCGAGTCACTACATCAAAGAATTAGGGAGTAAGTTAATTTGTATGAGTAAGTTAATTTGTATTGGATGTTTGTAAGGAAGTTTCAATAAGATCCTTAGTGTTGTTTGAACTCAATTTGTAAATTCTTTTATTAATTCAACAAGAGTGGCTCGACCCTCACTCCTAAATTTTTGACCACGTGCTTTAAATAATGTAATTATTGAGAAATAAGATTATATTTTTTCTGCGTTTTATTTTTCCACATATGCATGTTTGAAAGTGATAATTAATGAACTTGAAAAACACAAAATAGTAGTCAAATGTATGAAATCGGTGGAGTTGATTTGATTTGATTGTGAAACATTTATAAAGGCACGCGATCATGCACCTATGGCCCCAACATTTAACATTTAAAAATTCCTGTCACCGGACTTTTAAATTCACTCCACCTTTATTATTTTCCAAGATCCTCAATAAGATAACCTTTAATTGCTTAAATGTATAAAGTTTGAATTTCTTAATGTATTAATTGAATTAGAATGACCTTCTTGTTTATTACATTTGCCTTTTTGTTGAAATTGAAGTAGAAAGCTTAACCTTCTAGTTTATTACATTTGACTTTTTGTTGACTCTTTGGTTATCGGTCACCTTCAAAGATCTATATTTTTAGGGCTATGGGTGTCATTCTTCTTAGACCTGAGGATAGCGTTGGCCTCTCGGGTTATAGTAGTGGTAGTGGTGGTTTGGGCCATACATTTCCCGATTGTAATAGATGGGTGGTGTTATCACAAGACAAGTTTTCTTGGATGTTTCCTACCATTTCCCCTACACTACTATATAAAGTGTAATTTACATTGAAAATATCATCAATTTTGTCCCCACGCAAATGTTTTTTTTCCATCAATTGATTTGTGGTGTAAGCTATGTCTCCTTAACATTGCAATTTTTATTGAATTTAGGACACCTCTATTTACCACTTCAATCTTCACTTAGATATTAGATTTTTTGTGTATCTTCCAACCATCATATTCACCATATTTTCTAATCAACAAGAAACACAATTATAGATTGTTTTTCATGTCTAAACAACCATGAATAATCTCAATCGCTCATATTTAACTTGTGCTACCATGAACAACCTTATTTAGTTTTGTTTTCATTTCATTTACACGGCCTCCATGTTCTAATTATTCCACAACTAAGAGATATAAATACAACCAAAACATATAGCCAATTCATATTATAAACATGAATACAATTAGCTAGAATAAGCTAAATTGAAAAGGATTAATTGATATGCACTAGAATTATCTACATGAGCAAGACAATCTACATGGATAAGATACTTGGTTGACACAAATAGTTGTGAATTTGAAGTTGGAAACAAGATTAAAAAGGGCCCAAATTCAGATGACAAACAACTTCTAGAAGTAGCATCACATCTCTAAACACTATCGACATACTAACATCCCCGTGGTAATCGGCATTGTTAGACACTATTGACATCGGACACTAATTTTAGAACCTCTCGAGACATATGGCACATGTTTGCCTTCGCTTAATCTTTCATTTAAATTTTACTTAAAATGCTTGCGATATTGCACAAAATACATTGAAATTCTTTATCTTTATTTGCAGCTCTATAAGACACTTGGATGAAAAAGGACATATAAAAAGGGATTAATGTTTTATCCTAGAAAACCTCACCACATCCATGTGATGTGATGACCATTCCTTACATACAAATACTTCAAATAGTAATCAAGTTACGCATAATTCTCCCACTTATGTGTATATGTTTCAAATCATGTAATTGTATGTCTAAATGTAACTTCAATTAGGCCCTCCTTTGGAACAAGCAAGTAAATGAAATATGTTCTCAAATTCATTCCTTTGTAAAATCATAAGTGTGTTCAAGTAGATATAAACATTAGAAATACGACAGTGCTCCTCTTGCTAGATGAATGCTTATTGTTAAAATGCCTCTAGGTGATTTGCATATTTAATTATCGGGTAAGTGCACCAAGTTGGGGGCCAAAAGGGGGTCTTAAGTGGACACTTTTTTCTAAAAAATAAAAATCTTCAACTTCTACGAGTTATTTGAAATAGTTACACTCAAAATTGGAAGATGTTATAAGAACATGAATCGTAGCATTTTGAGTCTAGTTTCTAAGCTACTATTTTTTTGAAAAAAATGGTTAAGTGTAAGTGGGTTAAATATCTAAAATACCAATAGGTGCTCCTATTTTTGTTAAAAAACATAGTAGACAATTCGTGCCCCCCATTTTTAGCACTATTTAGTATTTTTGAAAACCCTTTGGTAGAAAGATAGATAAGAAGCATCTAGTTTGTGATAGTATTTTTTAGATTTTTTTAGTGAGTATTTAATTTTTTATGATTTTTCAAGTAAAATATTTTAAATTTTGAAAAATAAGGGATAGCCAACCGTGCCCCCTAACTACCTCAAAAAATCGAAAATTAGATTTTTTAATATGTGTAGAATTAGTCCTAGTTTGTGACTGTATAATTTTTTTCAATTTGGATGAGTGAATCAAAAGATACACGATGAATGATAGACATGTATAAATTCAAAAAATAGCTATAAAAAGACATAGTTAGAAAATAATAAGTATGGAAACCTTATACTAGTCAAAAAATTTGAAAAATCATATATTTAGAAAGAGGATAGTTTTCTTGATGTTACACGTAGGAAAATTTTAATAAATGTGTTGATCATTTTTATGGGATTTTTAGTTGAGGAAGACAAATTTTAGCATTTTTGTTGAAAACACGCGATTTGTTGTGTTTTAGAGTCCACGCCTCAAGTTTGGGGATCCAAAGCAAGAGATTTGGGCAAGTTGGAAAATACAGAAAGGAAAATGAGTGCGTGTTTAATTTTTACACATTCCTTTTTTATTACAATCCCTCCAATGTCCTTTTCCACCTCTTTCATGGATTTATGTCCCCACTCTACCTGCTCTACATATTCTTGTACATTTCTTGCATGAATTTTGAGTAGTTGAGGTTGTCCCCTACCCCACTATATATTTTTCTAATCATGGGGATAAAATCTGACGTAAAGACAAGAATAAGGTCAAGAACAAGACACCAGAGAATTAGAAGAGGATAAAATAAAGAAAGTGAAGCGAATGTGAAAAATTTCATGGAGGGCAGGTACATCTATTATGTCAAATGTACCTGATGTTTTAGAAAATGATGATGAAATAAATAATGAAATTGAGGAGAATAATAATTTTGCAATGAGTATTGATAATGAATTGAATGATAATGTTGTTATGGATAAAGAATTTGGTATGAATAATAATATTGAACCTTTACCTGAGATTCCAAATGTTAATCTTGAAATTTGCATGGAAACACTAAATGAAGAAAGTAATCTTGCTAATGAATCTTTACCTCTAAGAACACCTCCTTCCATTTTGCATAGAAAACTCATTCACTTAATTGAAATTGATGAAAACATTATAAAACCAATGCCTAACAAAATGTCTAAAATAAATGTGAGAAGAAAAGCTATGGGAATTTGGGATAATTACTTTGAGAATTTAAATGATACACAAAGATGTCAATTATTTGTTACATTGATGAAATTAATCAAGATATACTTATAATGAAAGACCCTAGGGTTAAAAACATCTAATGTTGATGATCGAAATGTGACAATTGTTGAAAATATACATAAAACATACCATACTGTAGGTGTCAACAAACGCTCCAAAGATAGTAATGTTACATGACGTGCACTTACTAATTATATAGTAAGTGATAAAATAATTAATAAACGCTTGATTAGAAAAACAAGTAGAGATTTGAAGCTAAACATAAAAACACTAATGAAAGAAATAGGGAGACGTAAAAGTCTTGAGTCAGCCAATAACACTAACTATTGGGCATTCTCTAGTAGACTCCCATGGAAAAGACAAGGATGCATCTAATATTCTAAAAGAATTAATTGTAAAGTTTTGGAATGAGAACACAAGGGTGTCACCGAATAGAAGAGATACAATAAAAAGAAGAATATGTTCTCGTAATCATGAAGCGTATGCAAAACATTTCTTGGATATGACTCAAACACAATTGTTCTCTAAGTTTAAGAATGAAAATCCAAAAATTAACATTAGCCAAATATTTTTTGAAATGAACAAACCCTTTTATGTGAAAATCAATCACTCACGTACCACTTGTTGTTGTAGGCATCATGTTGAATTTTCAATGCATTATGATGTTTTTGTCAAGTACGTTGTGTTTTTCATATTGACATCATGTTGCAGGAGTGTGGATTAAATGTCCCACCAAAATCTGCAAGGGAATTTATTCCTATGATATTTTGTGAAAAGTCAATTATTTTTTATAACAAAACATGTTTGGATGGAACGTGCAACGTATGTGGTGGCTTTTCAAAATTGAAAAGTTATATCCATGAGAGAGTACACATTCAATAGGAAAAGAATTAGTTGGTTTCAACAAATATAAATATGTGGCATATCAATTAAAAGATGGAAAAGAATCTAAGAGGTGTGAGCTTGTTATAAAACAATTACTCTGTATAAGAATATATGGTCAAATTCAGAGAGGAAATTGTTTATGAGTATGCAAGGCACACACATAGAGCTCGATGGTTGGATGAAAATTTAAGTTAAGCAAGACACATTCCCACTTGGTACTATTGTTTTAGTAGTTGACTTCATGAGAGAATTACTCATTGCAACCACAAATGGAGGTTCAATCACAATACTATAACTCAGTGCAAGTTACTATTTTTGTGCATATAACATTCATGCACTCTCCGAAAAGCACTAAGAAAGATCAAAAAATATTAAGAGAGTATCATTTCTACATCAATGATGATCGGACACATTCTACAAAATATGTGCAAGGGTGTTTCCAGTTGTTTTATGTGAACTTGGCTGAGAGGAACATTGTTTTCAATCAACATTACATTTGGTCAGACAACTGCACATCACAATTCAAGAATGCATGAATGTTTTATTGGCTAAGCAAGGATGCACATAACAACATGTGTACAACATATCTATTTTTACTAAGGTAGGACATGGGAAAGGAGAGCATGATGGTGTAGAGAGCATGTGTGAAAAGAGCCCTTGCAAGAGAAGAATTAAAGTTCAAAGATGGTGCTAAATTTACAGTGTAGAAAGCATTGTTGATTGGTGTAACAAGAACATGGGCCATGAATCTCAAGAGATTTCAAAATTTTCATAGATATTTTTGGTTGATAGAGGAAGAACATTTGGTAAGCTATGAATATTGTATGACAACATTCGAGATCAAGTGATATGCACTCATTCCGTAGTTCAAATGCAAGTTCTTACACTATTCATACTAGGTGCATGACATGTTTTTGTATATCATGCATTAATTTTGTGTGGAATGAATGTGAGTCACAACATTGGGTGAATTAATGAACTTATAGACCTCTAACTCCACTTGACACATATCAAGTTCCATGAGACATTACAAATTATAAAGTGTCTTCTAAATCATATGATAACATCACCGACTTTGACTAAGTATCTATTTAGTACAACAAGCTACATACATGTCATGTTATAAATTTATAATTATTAAATGATAATATCTTAATCTATTTTAAATTTCAATTGAGTTTTACTTTGTGATGCAGGGCATGTTTTTGCAGTTATTGCGACATAATTTAACAAAGAGGGAACATACTACTTCTTGTCTTATTGTGTAGAGGCCAAAAAAAAATTGACTTCCACAGTCATTGATGGTGAAAACCTTGAGTATCCGACTGGGTCATTGGTAGTCACTGGAACATGGATTTGAAGATATCCTATCAAAAATCAAATACTTGGTTGTTTAAAGACTATGAAATACATAGAAAGATACTTCACTATTCACATTTGGTTTTGCAAACAAATATTCAGTTGATAAAATATCGAGGTAGGCCATCAAACAATAATCTATGGAAGGTTCTTGAATCAGATCATGAAGCAATTATTACTAATGTTAAGAGTAGAGTTGATCCTTGTGGTTCATTGGATTGAATTTCTAAAGGTATGTTCACTTAAGATTAGATATACATCTACATGAATTTAATTTGAATATTTAATTTAATGATTTTTTTAAATTTTTATAGGTTTTAAAATTCTATTCAATTTCTTACTAACATGTTTACATAGGTTATTGGTGAAAAAAAAGTTCCACCTTCACGTGGTTGGCAACTGTTAGTATAGATAATTTATTATTCTCAAAAGAGAAGAGTAAGGAAAATCTAATATTGAAACAAACAAGAAGCAAAAATTCTCATTTCACCACCTATACTATATGAAAAATCTCTTCTTACAATTTTCATTTCACCATCTATATTGTATGAACAATATCTTCTTAACATGTTTCCTAGTACTTGTTTCACATTGAAGGATTTTGGGCACTAAAATGAAACCTCACCCACCATTTAGGTCCCACACTCAATGCGTGTGCACAAATCGGTTCGCAAGTCGTGTGTATATAACTAAAGAGGGCTTTTGTTTTAACATGTTCCAACAATGCAAGGAGATTTCTAGACCAAGACCTTTCAAGGTATAGCCCTTTAAGACACGAAAAAAATCACCCATGAACTTATAGCATTTTTTTTTTTCTCGGGTTCTTAAAGGTCTACGCCGGATGAAGTAGCCTAAAATACCAACACCGCTTGGGAACCAAAAAAGAAATCCTTCCCAAGCAATTACTAGGTCATCTCGATGTGTTTGTGTGGTTGGTTCATTGCCACGAGCTTTCCATTTAAAAATATAGCATTGGACAACCTTACACTAACTCAAACTGGACTATTCAGTGCTTTTACAAACAATAATAAAATGAGAGGAATGAATTGAGATGGAGAAAACCGAGACAAGATTTCATAGAGGGTCCCAACATGGAGGTATAGGATCAGACAAGACCTTTCAAGGTGCCACGGTGACTTGAAGAAATCACTCGGAAACTTATAACATTTTTTGCTCTCATTCTTTAAGGGGACTACACCCAAATGAAGTAGCTTAGAAGCACCGATACCATTGGTCACTTACAAACGAAGCCTTCCTCAAACTAACCGTTTACCTCAATATTTCATTAGGTCTCATGACCTTCTTCTTTTGGAATATCAATATTAGGACCATATTTCCTTAGATTTTATGAGATAGGTATGCTAGTTCATTCAATTTGAGGAAGAAAATTTGGCAATTACCTTGTTTATGAGAGGTACATAAGTAACTGACCAGATATGGCACTCACCTTGTTCAAATGCAAATGCATATTACATAATCTCCACCAAACATGTTTCTCCTCACATATACTTGCGCTCTTGAATGTCAATTTCTTCACACTAGTGACAAATTTCACATTTCTCATATTTCCATGTACGGTATTTTGCAAGCAAGTTGACCCATTGAAGCTGGAAAAAATAACCACATGTTTTACACCTCATGTCACAATAGTGCATGTCTTTTCCTTCTTGGTGTGAAAATGCAGACTTCATGATTCAATTTGAAATGGGATGATTAACACAACAATCTCTACAAGCCATTTTGTTATGATACATTTCATATTCAAAAGAACCTTTTCTTCGTGAAAGTTCTTGGTTTATCTCACTAACTCACATAAGGATTTTGTATACTCCAAAAACTTCACATTTCTCATGATATATATGGTCTTTACCAAAAATTTGTTCACAATGGATTCCAAACTATGAAAATGATCCTTGAGATTCATAATCTAAGTTGTAACAAGTGTTGACTAATAGATAGATAGAGGATTGTATTTTATTGAAGAGAAAATATTCAAAGGATATCAAGAACGTTTGAGGTAATTATTTGGGATCATCACAATTGGCCAAGGAAAGAAGCTATTCAATTAAATTTGGACATATATCTAAGCCTCCGTACAAGTTATTTATGAGATCAAGTCTTAGGTGATCTTCAATACTAATAGAAAAATTTGGAACTATAAATTACATAGCTTAAAATTTCAAAGAGCATCTTGTCCTAGAAACTATTAAGGCATAACATTGACTCCTTCTTGCATCCTTAAGGATGATTATAAGGTGATTTTGGATAATATGAATGCAAGAACCAACTAGTGGACTGACCTCTTTAGTTATCATTGGTAGGTTAGAGTCATCCTAATTAAATAGGTCCTTCAAGAGCTCCCTATATACATATTTTATGGCCACCATCGCAACACAAAAATTAATCTCAAAGGAAATGGATGAAACACAAAGAATATAATATTTATATATCATATATGTAATGTAAGATCTTAAGTATATTGAATATTTTGAACATTCAATGTAAAATCTTTAAGTATCCCTGGCAACATAGGTCTCTCTCTCTCTCTCTCCTCTCTCTCTTTCTTTCTCTATCTGTCTCATCCCTCTTACATTCCCTCTCTCTCCTCTCTCTTTCCCACTAGTTACTATTTAATTATTATAATTAATGTAATATTGTGTTGTCTCGTCTACATATCTCTCTTTCTATGTTTCATTTGAATTGTTGAGATTCTAGGAAGTGGACAACATTGACATTGACATTATATTATTATACTCGACATGGCATTGAATGATTATAGTTCAGGAAGTGGATAAATTAACATTGAAAATTATATAATTATGGCATTGAATATATATATATAAAAATATAAATTAATAATATATTTTAATTCCCATTTAAAAATAAAAAATTAACACTAATAATACATATTAACATTGTTAGTATTTATAATGATTGCATAATCAATCGATTATAAATCAAAAAATAAATGCCTAAGATTATAGATTATGAAGTGCGGCGAATAATCATAAATTAAGATGTTTATATTTATGGGTTACAAACCATGAACATAAAGTAAATAATAGTAATATCAATAAAAAATAACACTAGATTTATATTGGGGAAACTCAAGGGAACAAACCCCACTCAGAATAAAGCATTGTCTTTATTAAGAATTTCATATACAACTTTTACCCAAACCTTCCACTTCACTCCTTGGTCTTCACAAAGATCATTACAAAACAATTATTTTTGCAATTTTTTACAATACAATGAAATAATACCAATGTCTAGTATCTCGTATCAATATGGTACCAATGTATACGTTTCTCATAGCCAATCCCGAGATAGAACACCCAATAAATATAGGGTGGGTGAATCGATCAAGCCTCTTCACTCTTAAATGTGAAAGACCATCATAATAAAGTTTAATAAGTAAAATTTAAAATAGTATGGGGTGTATAACAAAGGAAGATATTCCACTTGACAATACTACCCCAACACTCCCTCTTAAAGTTAAGTGGGAAGGAAAAAAATGCCAAATTACCTTTTTCTACAAAAGGATTTACAGTTTCATAAATCATCAACGACGATCCTGGCTAGCATGTAAACAAGGGAAATCATACAGATCTTCCCATACATAAATTCTTAGGACCGATGTTTTATATATGAAGACTTATATCAGATTATGGAGCCTTTTATAAAACAAGGCATACCCATAACTAATGCTTCAATAGAGAAATTATTGGAAGTTTACAAAAACCGTTAAGAGGTTGCAATGTCATGCACACTCCCCCTCAATGGAAACTCTGAAAGGCCCAAAAAGACACAAAACTTGCAAAACTTTATAGAACACAATGGATTTGTGAAAATATCTACAACTTGATCTTCCGTGGGGCAAAACTTGAGATTAATATCACCATTCAAGACTTTCTCTCAATAAAGTGCATATGAACTTCAATATGCTTTGTCCTTTTGATGTTGAACTAGATTTTTAGCAAGAGCAATGCACCTTTGGTTGTCACATAGAATAGTAGTGCTTCCTTTGACATCCATATGTAATTCATTCAACAATTTTTTCACCCACATAGCTTCCTTGACAGATTCCATAACACTTATATACTCTACTTCAGTAGAAGAGATAGACATTGTTGGTTGCTTCTTGCTACTCTAAGTGATGACACCTACACCCAACTTGAAAACATATCTAGAAGTAGATTTTCTATCTATAGCATCACCAACATGGTCAAAATCACAATAGACAAATAAGTGTGCATCATTACAAGAAGAATAAAACAGACTATAATTAATTGTTCCTTTAACATATTTTAGAATTATTTTTTCCATTTTCCAATTATCCTCATAAGGATCCTATATAAATCTTGAAACAAATCCTACTACATATGAAATATCAGGTCTAGTAATAATCAAATAAATTAGACTACAAATAGTTGTCTATAAAGACTAGGATCAAATTTAGCACATGCGAGGTTTAGGATCTAATTTAACATCAACTTCATTAGGAATGGCAACATGATTACAATCAACCATGTTAAATCTTCTAAGTAAATTCACAAAGATACCGAGATTGAGATGCAATAATAGATTTATGATCTTGAAATATAAGCATGTGCCTATCTATGGGGGCCTATTTGTCCTCCCCCAAAAATGATTTATCAAACCTAAATTAGTCATTTCAAAATGTTGTTTTAATATTTCTTTGATTCTAACAATCAAATTCTTATCACTGCTAGTAATCAAAAGATCGTCAACATACAAGACAATAATGATAACATGATTATTTTCAAACTTAACAAATAAATCATTATTAGAATAGCAATTAAAGAAACCAAGATTCTGAAAGAAACTATTAATGTTATCGTACTGGAGCTTGTTTAAGACCATACAAATATTTTTTCTTTTAGATCAACATTAAGAAATGCATTTTTAAAATCCATTTGGTGAATCCCCCAACCATATTTGGCAGCCAAATCAAGAAGAATCCCAAAAATGTTGCTCATCATAGCTTACAAAAGCAAAATTCTCAACATAGTTAAGACCAAGTTTCGATTGAAACCACTAGCTATTATCCTTGCCTTGAATTTTTCAATTTCTCCTACAAATTTATACTTGATCTTATATAACCACCTAGATCCTACAATGCTTCTCTTAGAAAGAGGGACTAGTTCCCAAGTGTTATTTTTCATCAAAGCATTGTATCCATATTTCATAGCCTAAATCCATGTATCATTTTGACATGCTTATTCAAAATATTGTGGTTCAACCTCATATAGGGTCATCAGGAATGATAAGAATGTTGACTACGAGAGTTACTTTTCTAAGACTAACTGGATGAGGATGCTTAACAAAATTTTGAGTCCATTTAGGGATTATGGGATGTAACATACTTTGAGATGACTCCCCTCAATTTCCATCATATCTGGATTAGGATAATCGATCTCTTGAACTTATGTTTCCATATTGTTAGGAGAAGGATTATCATGCTCTATTTCAGGAGAAATAGATGAGGGTTCATGGCAACAAGCATCACAAAATGTCTTTTCTAAGACATAAACATTCATGTTTTCAATGACATCATGTTTGAAAGGGTCGTATTCTCTTAATCCTTTAGTTTGAAAACCATAACCAAGAAATATACATGAATAGGAAGTTGGGTCCAATTTCTTCCTTTTAATTATTAGAATGAATATAGAAGCAGGACTACCAAATATTCTTAAGTGAAATATTTCTAGTTTTTGTTTTGTCCATACTTCCAGGGGTGTAGTTTGATGAAGATATTTTGTAGGAACTATATTTAGGATATAGACAACAATATTCATGACTTTTGCCCATAGAAATTTAGGCACATTCGCAACATGAATCATAGTCCTAACCATTTCTAAAACAGTCATATTTTTCCTTTCTGCATTGCCACTTTGTTGTGGAGAATAGGGAGTTGTCAATTCTCTCTGAATTCCACATGACAAATAGAACTCATCAAATTTTTTTATCATACTCACCTCCATCGTTAGTTCTAATTGTTTTTATTTTCATATTAGAAGCATTTTCAACTAAGGCTTTAAATTCTTGAAACTTAGACAAGAAATTAGACTTTTTCTTAATAAAATAAGACGAGGTCATCCTAGAGAAATCATCAATGAAGAAAACAAAGATACAAGAGCACCACCGAGCGAAGGAAACTTCAAGAGGAACTCTCACATCACTATGAATCAACTCTAATAGATGGGAGGAATTTGGATCATGATGTTTTTGAAAAGTTTCAACATGTTGCTTGCCACATATACAACTTTCACATGTTTCATGATTAGACTTCAATTTAGGGAGACTTGTTACAAGATTTAGGCAAGACATTTCATACAAACTTATGAAATTTACATGTTCAAGATTTTCATGCCAAATTTGAAGATCATTTCTAGATGAAGAAGAAAAACAAGATTCAGAAACAAATCCATCAAAAATATATAAACCATTTTTTTGAATACTAGAAGCAATAACATTACTGAGTTTATCTTTTACATACCATTTATCTTACAGCAAAAAAACAACTTTATTTTTTTAGTTAGGTGAGAGCAAGACAAAAAAATCTTTTTCAACTAAGGAACATATAAAACATCCCTAATTATTCCATTTTTCACTTTAACATTTCCACAACCTGCAGATCTAATGATGGAATTATCCCCTAGATATATATTTTCCTCACATTTAACAACATCGTAGAGGATATTATGAATACAATTCATGTGCCTAGAGGCACCACTATCTAGGATCCATTCATTATTACTTGAAGTTGAAAGGGCGTGTATATAAGACAATAGACTGCTCAACAACATTTGCATGTTTTTTCTTCTGATATTTATTTTGACTACTAGGATTACTATTTCTAGTATTCTTAACAGATTTGTTAATTTTCACATGATAATCAGAATCTTTATGACCAAATTTTCCACACTTACTACATGTGCCATTAAATTTGATTTTAAAATTCTGATTGTTTTTAACAGAATTAGACTTAGGATTAGATTTAAATTTTGATCTGATATTAGAATTTTGATTAGGATTAATATTATTCCTATTATGAGCAATGGACTTATGATTACGAGAGAATAATGCTTGAGAAGCAAAGTGTATTTTGAATCAAAATTATCCATTACATGTTCTTCTTGAATTAACAGAGAAGATAGAGTGTCTAAATCAGACATATCATTCTCATTCTAATATTTAGAGTTAAGAATGGAGATATAATTTCTGAACTTTTCATCTATATTGATATGAATGATAAAATATAATAGTTTATCTTGAAATAGTTCATAGTTACATCCATACAATTGAGTTTTAATATTTTTAATTTTACCCATGTAATTAACAATTTTCTCATCCCCTTTCATGGGAGTTGTAAATAGTTCTAAAATTAGCTTAATTATCTTGATAGACAATTGCCTTCATGCATAGTCTCTAATAATTTCTAGGATCTGCAGGGGAACCCATATGACATATATGCAGTAAAAATTCATCCTTTATGCTATGTAATAGGATGGATAGGGCTTCTTCTTGTGATCTCATGCGAGAAGGAGCTAAGGTTTTCAAGGTTTGCAAGTCTTCCAAGGGGTCGTGTCTCCATACATACCGATTACAAGATCCCATAACTTCCTAGCCATAAAACAAGATTTTAACCTTACTCTCTAATATTGTAATTAGTTCCATTTAATAACTGAGACTTATCCATCGAAAAACTAGCATAACTATCCATTTTAAATGCTCAGATAGTAATGAAGACAAATACAACTAAAAATACGAACCAAGAGAGCCAAACAAAGACAAAGAAACAAGCTAAGTATTTATTTTTAGTTATATGCTCACAAATAGATTAGCAAACATCATAAAAATAGATCACAGAGCAAAAATATTTAAGCTTTATAGAATTTAGAATCCTCATGTGTCAAAGGAACTAAGAAAACCCGCAAAAGCAAAGACTTAGAAAAATCACAAAATGAAGATAATTTAAAATCCATGACACAAAAAAAAAAAATTCCATGATACAATAAAGTTGAAAAATACACAATATAAATATATTTTAAAAAGATCATCTAGCGAACGTGAAGTCTCAAAAAAATAAAATAAGATAGATAACTTATTGGGTCCACGACAACAAACAAAACTTAGGGGGCACATGTCACCTTTCTAGCAACTTCACAAGTTGATGAGCCCTATGGACATGAAGTTTGCAGGATAAACTAAGATGAATAGTTTATTGGTTCTGTAACAAAGTTGACAAGTCAACCAAAATATGTGGCGAACAAACAAAGAACCATGCGACAAAATATATTAAAAATATGACACTACAAAAAACAAAAGACATATGGTGCTTTGTTATTAGATTACACTTCGCAATGTAACAAACAGGACATAATGCTAATTAAGAGAAAAAAAACGGATAAACCGTACATACGTGTTGTTAACTTATTGGATAATTTTTCGCATTCTAACACGCTTATAACAAAGAACAAAAAAATGCGAAAAATTGTGAACACATTCTATTGGTTCATAACTAACAAATTTTGACAAAGACTTTAAAAAAGTGAAATATGGTGGCTTAATCTTATTGGTTAGCCAATCGACATTTTTAATCAAAAGACTCGACAACGTGAAAGCAAGATTGATTTCGACAAAGGAAAAATATAAATGTATGTGGCATTTTACTATTGGTTCGCACTTCGCAATGCTACCTAAATGACTAAAGCAAAACTAAACACACGTGGAGCCTTCTCAATGGCTCACTTTTCAAAAATCGACAAAGAATGACAAATGTGAAAAGGTGGATAATTCTTATTGGATAATTACTGCCACGATTAAAAAAGATTGACAATTGCGAAATGCGAAGAAACTTGGAGCAATCTTACTAGCTCAAACTTCGCATATGACATAAGACACTAACAGAAGACTAACAATGTGAGATACTTGGAGCAATTCTATTGGCTTGAATTTCAAAAGTGTCGAAGAAAAAGCAAAGAAAGTACTAACAACACAAAATACTTGTAGAAATCTTATTGGTTTAAATTTCATGATAAAACAAGTTAACAAAAAATATGACAACCAAAATATTAAGAGACTTGAGCTTTCCTATTGGATCGGATTTTGCAAGTGATAAAGGAAAACTAACACAAGTCTGAAAATGCGAAGAAATATGGAATGCCCTTATTGGATCATACTTCGCAACTGACAAAAAGGTCAATAAATATGATAAGGAGAAGCTACATGGAGCTTAATGATTGGCTTAAGCTTCACAAGAATGAAAAGATCTACAAAAAAATGACACAACGAAGCTACTTAACAATTAATTATTGGCACAAGCTTCATAAAGGTAAATCTAGAAAAAGATAAATCTATTTATTGTCGAAATGAACTTAGAAGCACCAAATTAACTAGATCTAAAGAAAACTTTCGATTCACAACATAAAGGTTATAATGGCTATAATAAGCATGAAAAACTTAAAATAAAGATTGCAGAGATGATGGATTTAAATTGTAAACAACCAAAACAAGTCGAGAGAAACACATATCTATTCATAAAAATGCATAAACAAGAACTTAAATAGCCAATTCAACCAATATTTATTAATATTTATACGAAATTGGAGTTTTGAACCTAATTAGCTTGAAGCCAATGGCAGAACAACTATGGTTTAGATATCTCAGAAAACTTCAAGTTCTTTGCTCCCGTAAACCAAAAAATCAAGATCTAGCTCTGCATAAGCATAACCACCACTTTGATTCCATGTTAGGATTTAGAAGGAATGCATGATCAATTGATTATAAATCCTGGTGTCCCCATATTTCGGGGAAATTTGGGACTACCCTATGTAAAAAATTGTACTTTTAAAATAATGGGTCATTTTGTGTTTTTATTGCCAGAAAGTTTTTGTATTGTGTCAAGATATTCCCAAAGAGCCATATAAGCCAATTTCGACAAATACCCAGATGCCCAAAATTGTTATATTTTGTCGTTGGGGTTTGCTTGCGAGAA
The DNA here is from genome assembly GCA_018340775.1 of Taxus wallichiana var. yunnanensis. NCBI lineage: Eukaryota > Viridiplantae > Streptophyta > Pinopsida > Cupressales > Taxaceae > Taxus > Taxus wallichiana. The sequence goes on from CM031237.1 coordinate 779,260,215, forward strand.
ATTTGTATTTAATTATTTTGAGCCCCGTTTGAGGCAAATTGTGCTCCTGGTTTAACCCTATTATGATCGTACATGTCAATATTCCCATATACCAGTAGGGTTTTAACCAGAATGAATTATGGGCTTTATTTGTGACTTTTGACAACGTTTTGTGTTTTTGGTGTTTTCCGTTTCATTTTCTGTGAAATTTCTCTAGATCAATTCCTTTTCGATTTGGTCTGATTCTTTGCCTAGAGTATCTGGAGATCACCTATGGACGTTATGCCAGAAGGAATTTGCCATCGAGGTCCTGGTTCTCTCTCGAAAAGACGAAGTCACACACAAAAAGCTTCTTAAGCAAGCCGCATTTTTGGAAAAAGAAGGTTTTAAGTGGATCATGGGATTTTTGGAAGCAACAGGCAGGTGTGGGAATTTTGTACCTTCCTAGCAGGGTACTTTTTCCCATGGAAGCAACGCCACTTAAGTCACAATGGGAAAATCGAGGCAAGGCAGTGGCGGCGAGAATTTCTTACTCCGCCTTCAGGGGATAAAAATTCCCATTGTGAAATAAAAGAAAATCACTTAAGGCATTGATGGGATTTTATTACCTACCTTGCAGGTAAATAATCCCATTATGAAAGTCAAACAAATTTTAAGTGGATCATGGGATTTTTGGAGCTGCGGTGCAGGGTGAATAATCCCATTGTTAATTGGCTTTTAAAATAGAAATTACATATGCCAAAAAGTGTGACCCCTTTTGGGAAGGAAGGGCAGCTTTAAATGCATTAAATTAATTAATTTCTTCTCCAAATTTGGCACCCAAGTATGTGGAAAAGTCAACAAGGGTAAAGTGGATAAAGGAAATTAGAATTAGAAGTTCTAAAATTAAATAAATATTATTTATTTAATGCAGCCCCTTCATGACAAAAAGTGCACCCCATTTGGGAGAAGAATAATACTTTTTAAAGTATTAATTGATTTAATTAATTCCTATTTTCAGTGGATGAGGTCAAAGCATACTGTGAGGCTTAAGTTAACTGGAAGTAGAGAGCTAAAATTAAATAAATTTAATTTATTTAATGGCAGCCATGAACATGCACAAAATAGGCGCCCCATTTGAAGAGAAGAGCTTATTAATTAATTAATTAATTGCTAGGAATAGGAGAGGCATTAATTAATTATAGAATTATGAGGGTTATATAAGCAAAGGGCTGCCATAAGGATGAATTAATTAATTCAATAGCAAAGAAGTGCAGCCTGCATAAAAAAGTGCGCCCATTCAAGAGGAATTTTGCTCAAAAGAAGGTGTAATTACTGCTGGAAGCTTCCAAATTTGGTGCCTAGGTTTGAAGGAGCTTGATTTGTGTCTGAATAATTGTCTACATAAGTGATACAGGTGCTCAGGTGAAGTTGGTAAAATTCATGCTTGCTTTGCATGCAAATAAAACATCAAATTTTGGGGCAGCAGGCTTGATATATGCAGATTTTTATAATTAAAATCCACTGTTCATGTTTCGGTGCCATCTTTGTCTGAATTAATTGCAGGAATTCATTACAGGTGCTTTTATAAGAGAAAGGGAGCTTAAATCAATGTCCAATACATTGAACATATCCTCCGAATCTGAAGAATTATCCAGATCTGCACCGGTTGTGAAGAATTCCGACCGAATAAAGAGAAAAATAATTGTTTAGACAAAGATAGATCTAGCCATGGCAAAGCGGGATGAATGAGAAAGATCAACAGAATCATGCATAGATTCAGATCCAGATCCAGATCCATAATTGCAAAGGCTTCATCCTCTTGTTTCGAATGCAGCTCGTGAAGAAGTCAGTGCATGGAGAATTCCTTCTAGGACCTTGTGCATGTTCTCCCAATCTTCCAATTAAAGCCTTCATTGAATTTGCATTCACCCGAAGTGCTTTCCTAGAATTTTTAATTTCTCATATGCAATTAAAAATAAAAATGATGAGTTATTTACGGCAAACATTGCACTAATGCATGTACTAGAGAAGAACTACAAAAGCTTCAAGGATAAGAGGAAGACATGTCAAAGGCAACACCCGTAAGCAAATCACAGTCACTTGCTTCTAGATCCATTTGCTTCCAGATCCAGTTTGGTGAGAATCAAAGGCAAAAGAATCAACTGCATGCAGAATGTGAAAAAGGACAAGACTACAACTTTCCTCTTTCTTCTTCTTTCTCTTATTTCCTCCGACAAAGTAATTGAGCGATCAATTAAATTATAAAACCTAAGTGATTGGTTTAAAAGCCATTACTTGAAGAAGTCAACTACTTGGAAATAGGTGGCAGACATGCAAAATAGAAGGTTCTATCTTCAGTTGCAAATCATGCATGTCATGCAAAGAGGAATTCCAGAGGAGATTGCCAATTGTTTCCTTTCCCACTTCCACATGTGCAGTTCAACTAAAAGCTTCCGACTTGTAATTTCCCCTCTACATTCTATAAGTAGAGGAAGAACCTACGGGTTAAAGGATCAGAATTTGTAAGCAACATTCTTGTGTTCCAGACTTTGTGCTAAAACCCCTGATAGCCACTTGAAGCAAAGGAATACAAAGGAGCAGATTTCCGGAGAACTTTGTGTCACGGTGCATTGTGTTTCTAGCTTTTATCTCAGATCTACTTATAAACTTTGTGTTATTTTAGATCTAGATCTGAAGTTGCCTTTGCTTATAATTCTGTGTTGATATCTATTGGTTTCTTCTATGTGCATGCAATCAACTCTGTTATCTATTGATTGGGTTGCACATCTTCCCTATTTCTTCCCTGTGTTTATATAATTCCCTTCTTCTTTAAATATTTCCTTTCTTTAAACAATTGCTTACTTGCTGCAAAACTATATAGCTATGGTTCATGAGTTGCATAGTTAAAGTAAAACCCCATATAGATACTAGCATATTTTATTGACAAATCTGACACGAGAGCCTCACCGGTAAATGAGGGAGATTTATCTCATGACTAGCTAGGTTTTTAGCTATGCAGAAAATCTAGCCAACAAATCCACAAATAAATGCCAAAGATTGTAGATTATGAAGTGCAACGAATAATCATAAATTAAGATGTTTATATTTATAAGTTACAAACCATAAAATAAAAGTAAATAGCAAAGAACATAAATAGACATAGAACACTGCATTCATAATGGGGAAACCCAAAGGGAAAAACCCACTTAGAATAAAACATTTTCTATATTAATAATTTCATATACAACTTTTACCCAACACTTCCACTTCACTCCTTGGTCTTCACAAAGATCATTGCAAAACATTTTTTTTTGTAATATTTTACAATGCAATGAAATAATACCAATTGCTAGTATCTCAGGTATCAATACGGTACCAATGTATACGTTTCTCATAGCCAATCTCGAGAGGGATCACCCAATCAATATAGGGTGGGTGAATCGATCATGCCGCTTCACTCTTAAATGTGGAAGACCATCATAATAAATTTTAATAAATAAACTTTAAAATAATATGGGGTGTACAACAGTGGTAGATATCCCACTTGACATTACTACCCCAACAAACCTAACATAGATATGATATCATATTAATCCACTTAGATGCAAGTTTTAAAACATTTTTTTCTCATATATTATATTGATTCAAAAATCCTTGATAGCATACAAAATTTGATCAAAATCAATGTCTTAACAAATCCATGTAGGCATATACAATGATATACATCAAAAAATATAAATCTACGCCAATATGCCATGAAGGAAGACAACAAAATCCGTATACATCTAAACTATGGGGTATCATCAAATAATCTAGTTCTCTTTGGCCATCAGGAAGATGACTCAGGCACATCAGTGGAACGTCCCTTATTCCGATCAGACCTCCTACACTCAAAGGATGTTTTTAGCTCCATCTATTAATACAAATAAACAACATACCCATTAGTATATAATTAGTGACATATATAAAATGACACTACTTAAAAATAAATACTTACTATAATATGATGATCACTAGAAATCATCCTCTACCTCTCAAGATCATCAACATCAATATGAGGTGCACTGAACTGGAGTAATCAACTCCTCCTGTGGCAACCATGATGATGAAAATTAGAATACGCATGAATGTCATTTAATTATAATACATGATGTTATTTAATACAATCAATTCATTATGAAAATAACTTTACTAGCACATATACCTATGTAAGAGGCGCGACAGAAGCTATGCCCATAAAGAACTCCAATATCTAATGATCGTTGAATCTCAACAGAGACTGTAATGACATCATCAACTAAAATAATAATAAAACTCACATTAGTAAATTCATACGTTAACTATAGTTCATTCTCTTCATGTATATGATTAATAAAAATAATAAAACTCACATTAGTAAATTCGCCAACATGCGAACTTGTACCGACATTCACCTATGGAGAAGGGGAATGTGACACTGGATGTATAGTTTGACCCTGTAATTTTATAAAAACACACATGACTCATTAATTTTCATTCATAATTGATTAACATTGTTAATTATAAGATTTTGTATAAAATATATATATTAAATTGCAACTAATTTCATGTAAAATTACCTGTTGGTCAATACTAAAGGTCGAATCTAGTAGAACATCTGTGATGATGATATTCTCTAATATAGAATCATGATGTGCCTCCTCTAATATGACACCCCGCTCAACAACCTATGGAGCTGCCTCATGAAGGTTGTGGAGTTTCCTCATGAGGTTTTGGAGTTGTCTCTCTAGGTTGTGGATCTTCCACATCAACCATGTAGGTGCCTATACTCCCACAAGCATGACACTTTATGGTATATGATGTATGCTGCCTAGAAGGACCAACCTCATCACCCTAGGAGAGATGAGTGCCATGTGAAGAAATGAATGTGTCAATGACTTGATAGAATCAAGAGTCTCGAACCTCCATTTTCTCCTTCACAATGGAAGGGACTGAAACATGATGAATAGATGGGTGAGCAATGGGTCTAAAGCAGGCAGAAACTACAAATGTTGTGGACCCACTCTATCCTATGTAGATCTTTTGCCTCTACCTTGAAAATATTAAATGTCAAAATAGTTTAGGTATTTCATTGAGGATAAACTCACAATAGAGTTTCCTCAAGAAATATTGTGGCACCTCAAAATTGTTACAAGGTGGTTGGTTAAAAACCATCCACCACCTATCCCAAAAATTATTTTTTATCCCCTCATGATTACACCAATGGATGGGGAATCTTTTACAATCCAATAATAACGGTGCATTAGTTTTAGGATTAGTAAACAATGCACACAATTTGTCTTTTGTGATTTTTTTCTTCTTCACTGCATCATAAGACAACTTGTCTGCATAAAAATTGCAGCAATTGGTTTTAAAACTCTCCCATGTGTTTATTTGTCCAACCACATTATGTCGATATTAGATAATAATGATCCTAATGATGTAGCTAGGTTTTGACGATGTGGATTTGTGGCATTAGGGTTTCTTAAGGTTTCTATTAAACCCTCAATTTGTACTTTTTTTTTTCAATCTCCCCCAAAATCTGTTGTTGGGTGTTAGGAGGATGTCTTTCTATAGAAGAGGGTCTTTCAGGTGATGTTTTCTTCTTCATATTGGTTTGCGGGTGAATGAGGGGTTTGAATTGAAGGTATAGAAACATCTGAAAATGAAAATAAATAACAAATCAACAACTATCCAAAAAATAAGATTAATAAAGAAAATAAACCTAAATCAACAATAATCGACCTTCTAAGCTTGTCACCATCATCGATTTCAGTTCCACAAAACTATCCAAAACGTGTTCATGTTATTCCTCGCTCATGTTTTTCTCCTTTTACTTTTATTTTTATTTTACAATGTAAACTACTCTTAGGTTTGAACTATTTTTATGATTTAAAAACACACACATGTTATAACGTGAGTGTTTATGGCTTGGTAAATTGAAGCCATAACATGACCTTGATTTTCCCCTATCATGTTAGAACGCATGGTGAGCCATAATGCGAGCGCATTATGGCCAAAATGGCCAAAAGGTGGATTTTTGTCCGCTTTTTGGCCCCCAACTTGGTGCACTTACCCTATCTAAAGTTTGAATTAGGAACCTACCAACTCAACAAGACCTAAAATAATTAATGAGATTGACACCAAGAGTACTCAACTAAAGAAAATAGTGAATACCATAGAAAGATACTTTGAAAACCTTAAACCATGTTGGTGATCAACACATTACAACAATTTTGCACCTTGCCTTGTGCATACAAACAAGTGTAGAAGTGTATAGGGAAATTTAGGGATCCTTGTGACAAACCGAGAAGTTAATAAATAGAATAATATGTGACCTAATTGAGGGAAAAAAAATCAAATATCAAGACCAAATGTGCTAAGAAGTGTCTAATTCACGATCGAGTTGATATGTGCAAAGTAAAGTAAAAATATTATGTAAATAAGGCTTGTCCCAAATTTAGGTATCTACATTTCGTTAAATTTATGTTGGAGATTAGCTCAAACTATATTTTATTAGATAATACATTTGTGAAAGAGGCTTGTACATTTCATTTTTTCAATTGAGGACGTCTTTACAATAGAAATATTTCCCAATATTATCCAAGCCAATGAAAAACATAATGGTGCTTAAGTATAGGATTTTGATGTTGATGAGCAAGTGAGGTCCTCCATCTAAAGTTCCACAATAAGCTATCTTAAGTTCCTCTATGTTGATACAATTTAGAATTTTTAGACACTCCTCTGTCTTAAGTTCCACTTATTATGACTTGTTTGATGGCATAAATTATATCATTTGTCTTTACTTAAAACTAATTACAAATATCAACATAGAGCCCATATTAATATAATATTTTAGTAAAATAGAATAAATACAATTGTGTATAGGTCATCCATAACATTGTAAATCTTTAACATATATTTAATGTGTTTTTATACTATTTTACTTTCCCAACAAAGATGGTAGAGGAATAAAGCTAGCCTTTAATGAGGTAAAGTTTTCTAAATATATTGAATCATAAAAATGCTCAAATATGGATTTTGTTTCATTTCATCCAATGTTTAAAAAATAATATATCATCTATGAATTATGTCAATTTAGTGTCCTTTTATGACGAGGTGAATGGAGGATCTCAACAATACAACAGGAGCAAGAGTAGAAAAAGAATTATGGCATGGACGCCATGCAAAGGGTGAAGGTGCAAACCTACGGATGCAATGAATACAATATCAAATCCAATATTTAATTTATATTTAAAAAAATTGAATTTTCTTTACTTTTCTTCTTCATCATGTAAATTTGCAAACTATTGTCACCCAAGAGATGAAATTGTTTTTCCTATAAAATAACTTTGACTCAAACATGCTCCAAAACAATTTATATATTTTTCTGATTTTTGAACGCAAAACAATGAACAAGATGGAGTGAAAAATTACGGAAAAAATGGATAGAATGGAGATAATAAAGCGATGCAAATGAATGATGCCTTCCAAATGGGTTCACACAAGGTCTACTCGCTTACATCACTCACATATTATAAGAAGGGTGAATGAACCAACAATGGTGTTTGCATGAGGTCCACTTTATATCCATTACTTTCACGTTTTGAGAAAACTACAAATGAATGGCACATAGACAAAGGAAAATAAGTTTGCACAAGGTCCGATATTCTAGCTCGTTGTCGTTTCCTAACTTGATGAACAAAGCATGGGTGGATTTAAGGTTAGAGAGGCCTCTTTCGAGAACCTATTATAATACCAAATTTTGGGTTTGCCCCCTTCATCCGGAGATACAACATATGCTCAAGTTTATCCTCTCCCAATTCCTTCCCCTCCCTCTAACCCCCTCTTCCACAACATTCTTCCTCCTTTTCTCTTTTCGTCCCTCAAAATCAACCTCTTTCTATACTTCCCTTTAAAGATTCACATCGCACATTTCAAGTGTGATTGTTAGGTTAATAGCAAATTTTATATCGTATATTTTCTTAACATAAAAATTACAAAATAAAGTACCATGTGGCACTTCTTTAAATGATGCACAATGGTGATAACATTTGAAATACAATTCTTTTCTTTTAATGATGTATTAGGCACTCATTAATACTAGATTTCCATGCTTAATGGAAAAAAACAAATAAGTTATGCGAGATTTGAACCGAAAACAAGTCATTAAATTTCGGTGAGGGTCGGCCAAAGGAACATGTTCTTCCTTTCCAAAATAACGACAAACTAAAAGTACTTAGATGCAAGAATCTAGAGGACTTCGGAGAAATGCCAAATGGAACATATTTTGAAAGGGACACCTCTACGAAATAAATCCCATGTTGAGTTATCAACCATTTATGACTCTTTTCCCCTGCACCATATTTTGGGGACATCAACATCCTAACATTTTACTTCCATGGGGCTCCCTTGATTGGTTGAGGGGAGCATATTAGGTTTAAACATTGGATATGTCTTTTTGGCACTTCTCTAATTTTAGGTCTACGTATTGGTCTCTATAACATATAAAATCCAATTTATCATAATTTTCATGTTAATAAGAGTGATATTATAATGGAAGTAGCTTTCATATTAACATGATGGTTGATTGGTTGCAAGATGCATATGTTTCTTGCCTCAATCTTCTCTTCTCCTATTCTCAGAATAAAAAATTCAAAATCACCTATAAATATTTGTCTTACTACCCCAAGTCGTATATGTCTTTTAGAACATCTTACAATTACTTCTACGGCTATAAAAATCCTCACTCATCCTTATTGCTCAGGGTTTAAAACACTACTTTAATTTTAGGTATAAAATTTAGCCATTTTTCTTGTAAATTCCTTGGTTTTTATAAGCAATCACATGATAGTTTATAAGAGCAAGAGAAATTAAGTTTTAAGTTTAAACATTCACTAAGTTTTAGAATATTCTCTTGGTTTAGAAATGCCAATGGAACATATTTTCAGTGGACCCTATAAAGAGTAAATTAGGTTTTCGGTTTGACCATTCACTAAGTTTCGAGATCTTATCTTAATTTATCACATGGAAGCAATCATATTCAATAGTTTACAAAAGTAGTTAGGTTTTAGGTTTTAAGCATTAGCCATGTTTCTGTGGACGCTCCTTAGTTTTTCTTATGGAAGCAATTATATGATAATTTAAAAATAACAATGTTGATATAACTCAAGATTGGAATTTCAACTTAATGTAATTCAAAATTGATTGACGCTAGTCAGTTGTAGGTGGTTTCTTTATAAACAAATTCCATGTCATAGGTTTCTTCTTTAACATAAATACGAACAAACTTTGTATTTTGGCAAATTATATATGTATTTACTAAAGACTTCTTAAAGCAAATACATGGTCTACCATTTTTTTTGTAATTCTCTATAATTGCTTGAAAATTTTAGCAATCATATACATTTCTAAGTCACAAAAAGCAACCTATAGACCATCAATATTTAGGCTTGATTTTGAACTTATATATACACATTGATTCACATGCACGTGTTTACAAGGGAATACTTGTTTTCATATCTTTCAATTTTATTTCCAACACCAATTATAAGGATCATATATTGTGACTTTCAACTCATTAGTATTCTTATACCGACTTTGTGGTTCATTTTAAGAGACCTCTTAGAAATCGGAGGTGGAAAATACTTGGTGAATATCCTCGGAGCTCATATTTTCAAGGGAAGGCGATTTTTTGGGGTCCGATAGAAAAAATTTCACCTGATTTTTAAGTGGTGTGACAAAAGCTACAAACGCGCACAATAGGAGAAATGTTGTCGCGCGTCAACAAGGTGGTGGCGACGACGCCGGGAAGGTGAGGTTCATTGACATGCATCGCAAGGTTGTTGACTGCGCGCGCCGAGGTTCGCCGACACACGCCAACCACCTTGTTGACGTGCAACAACAAATCTTCTGTCACATGTCTGCAGCCTCCACCCTCTGGTCGTGCGACAACAAAATCTTTGTGTCGTGCGTCAACAAACTCTCTGCGTCGCGCGTCGTAGCCTCCGCCATCCCGTCACGTGTATGTAGCCTCCGCCTCCCGTCCGCGCTTATTGTACTTGATAATACATATGCCCCCAGGTGGTATGAGTGATCTAGTAGTGTTCTACCTGGCGAATAATCTAGGATTATATAGGGGATAGTTTCAAGGGTAGGCGAAGCCGACCCCTAAAAAAATTAAACTGTAATTTTTAGGCAAACAGGCACCGAACCGTGCGAAAAAAATTGCCTTTTCAAAATTTCAAAAATGGAATATTCGCCATATTACAAATATTCACCTCTAAAATTATCCCCGTCAGACTTGACTTTCACTACTACATGGATCCCTATTTAGAGACAAAATTTAGAGACGAAAGTTTACTTTTGTCTCTAACTCATTTTTTTTTGTCTCTCACTTGTTTTCCTCTTTTAATTCTAATAATGAATTAACTTTTACTTTACAAAATTGGGGGAATTTGGGAACCATAAATTGGGAAAATGCACAGGAAAATTGCTTGAATGGCAAGAAAGACGAGAGACAGGGAAAATGCGAGAGATAGAGTTAGAGTCGCGGCATGGGCGCACTCTTCTCTCACTCTCAATGTCGAAGCCTTCATCTCACTTCTCCTTTCGCATCGAAGAAAACCCTCCGATCTGAGATGTGCATTTGAGGAAGCTTCTGCTGGAAAATCCATGATAAAGACAACCAAATGACCCTTGCAGAAAATCAGATCCTAAACCATCTTAAATCCACTTGCCCCGCCGATTTAACTCCAAAAACCTTCTTTTCCTTGTTAAACCCCTTTCTTCTCAAGGTGCGAGGTTGGTGCGGTGTGCATGTAGGGGTGAAAACTAAAGATTGCACCATGATCAATTTGCTGGATAATTTGGGGTCTTATCTGGGTCGCCACATTATTATTGAAATGATTAGGTTTTCTATGGAGCCGAGGTCGTGGGAGCTCTTTAAGATTTTGCTTTCTTGTGCAAAATGCCTCAGCCCAAACCTCAAGCTGGACGAAAAATTGACGGAAGCTAAACGGGGCAACAGGCTCTGCCTTTTATTTCATTTCATTAAAATTCGAATGCGAGGTTGTGGCGAGGGTTGGAGAAATGAAGCGCTCGTGAAGCCTACGCTATTGGCTTTGGAAATTAGATTTCTTTTAGATCCGAGGGTGTATATTTACGCCGGGCGTGGCTACTATGCAGATTGACCTCTTACGACGACGCCGGAGCTTGAGCCTGCTTGTCATCTTCCACTCCTTCGCTTGACTCCGCCTGCGGCACGAGCTACCGTGTAGCTGTTTGGTAATCTCCGTGGCTTCCTTCGTTGCACTGTCTTCTTTTACACTTATGTCGTACTGCTCCCAGTCTTGGCTTTTGCCGCAGTTTGTTTACCTATTTCTTTAGTTTTCTACCTGTTTTTGTTTAATTCGATGTTGTTTTTTTGGTCTAGATCTGAATCTTGTAATCGTCCTTGTCATCCTTCACTCCTCCTCCTTTACCGCCGCCGCAGCTTCATCCTGTTTTGCATGTTGCGGTGACATCCTGGCACTGTCATGGCATGCGATCCACTGGTGTTTCCAGATTTGGTCTGCTTATTTTGTTTCTACCCTTTCGAAGCCACATTTATCATCAAAGAAATGGTGCAGGGTTTTCATTGTCAATGCCATCGACGGGCCATCTCAATCTCTATCTCACAGCATTATGTACAGAGGGTCGGTCGAAAGAGGGGCTACACATTCTGCTTACTCTTAATAGTCCTCCTGTAGACTCTTTTATATATCTTCAATTATTGCAGACTTGAATGCCTTTGGATATGGCAAACAAATCCATTCTCTCGTCACTCACAGGGGTTTGCATTTGCTACCCGCACTTTTTTCCAAAATAAGCTTATCAACAAGTATGTGAACGGCGGTAGTTTGGTGGATGCTCGGAATTTTTTAATTACATGAAAAACCAGACGTCTTCTCATAGAATACCATAATTGCAACTTATAGGTGTCTGTATGAGGTATTGGCACTGTTTCATCAAATGCAACATATAACCACCATACTCCCAGATTTTGCCAAAATAAGAGCTTTGGAACAGGGTGTGGACATCCATAAGAGCATAATGCAAAGGGGATTCTTGTCAAACTTTGTAGTTGCAAATGCCCTGGTAGACATGTATGCAAAATGTGGAAGCATATAAAAGGCACGTGAACTGTTTGACATAATGCCTCAGAGAGATGTGGTCTCATGGATAGCAGTGATAGGAGGATATGCACAAAATGAGTTTGTTGAAAAGCCTTGGAAACTTTTAAGCAAATGCGATTGCCAGCTGTAATGCCAGACTCCACAGCATTTGTCAGCATCCTCCCAGCATGCGGAAAAATGGGAGCATTAACACAGGGTATGGACATCCATCATATCATAATTGAAAGAGGATTTTTCTCAGATGTTGTAGTTGTGAATGCCCTAATAGACATGTATGCAAAATGTGGAAGCAATCCTAGAAACCCACCTCAGCGGCTCAGAGCAGGCAGCATTACCCGTAGGTATCCTTCTCATACGGTTTATCAACAAAAAAAGGGCCATCACTCCCACCTGTCATTCAGACTCAGCCTCAGCTTTTGCTTCCACCTTCCCCCTTTTACCCACGCTTTCTGTAAAAGAAAATGCCCCTGAATAAACCAGCGGCCAATCCACCTGAAATTTCATTTACTTGTGAAGGAACTCTTCCTATTAATGATTTGATTGAAATGGCTGATGGATTTGCTGGGGTATTCCCAGGTATGTAACACTCAAGCAAGGATGCAAATGTACAATTATAGGAGAGCTTAAGATTCTTTTTGAAGACGATTAAACTTCAAATAATGTAGGGAAAATTCATTTTAAATCTCAACATCCATAAAAAAATCTCCAGGCCTATCTAGCCTAAATTCTACAAACCAATTGAGGCTTTTATGGTTTTGAAAAGTTATCTCATCTCATCTAATCCATCTTTATATTGTATTTGTTTATGTAGAGCACAAATATGAAATAGTGAAGCGGCTTCAAGATAGAAAGCACATCTGTGGAATGACAGGGGATGGAGTTAATGATGTTCCAACTCTGAAGAAGGTAGACATAGGAATAGCTGTGGCAGATGCAACAGATGCTGCAAGGAGTGCTTCTGATATAGTTCTCACAGAGCCCGTACTCAGTGTTATCATCAGTGTTGTTCTAACAAGTCGAGCTATATTTCAAAGAAAGAAAAACTATACTGTATGTATTGAACTTCCTCAGTTAAAATTCATTACTTCATGAATTGCCTTTCCATATGTTTATCAGTGACGAGTTGGGTTCATGGTTTGAAATGATCTCGACATTTCTAGAATTTGTTAAATCAAACAAAGCTTCGGGAATTTATGGGAAAACTAAACAATCATAGAAACAATATTCTAAACAAGTAAATAAACCTTGTTGATTGATATAAGTTCGGCCTAAAGGACTTAACCACTCTTATGGTTGCAGCTTGGTTTCATGCTAATTGCTCTCATATGGAGATTCGATTTTAGTCCTCTCATGGTTTTGGTCATTGCTGTTCTGAATGATGGTCAGTTGCTCATGAAGCCTTTCATAATTATCATAAACAAACCATACTACAAGCACACCTATAGTTTTATGCTAACTTTTGAGATATATGGGTTTGATCAGGTACAATTATGACCATTTCCAAGGATCGGGTCAAACCATCCCAAATGCCTGATAGCTGGAAATTGAAGGAGATATTTGCAACTGGAAATGTTCTAGGAACATATCTAGCACTTACAACAGTTATATTTCTCAAAATCGTTCAAGATACAGACTGGTTCCCGGTAAGAATAGATACCATTGAAAAATCACCACAAACAAAATGCTAAATATTCCTTTGGTTGTTCAAGTTTTCAACCTGCTCCGGAAATCCAATCCTATCATATAATGGCCACATTATCAGGACTAATGACAAGCAGGGATTAGATTTGAAAAGTGCAGTAGAGTACCCTTCACAGGGATATAATGTCATACTAATTTAAATATGATTTTTATTCTTATTATTGATGTAGAACCATTTCCATGTCGAGCCCATCAAGGACGACCCTTATAAAATTATGGCTGCACTGTATTTGCAAGTGAGCATTATTAGCCAGGCTCTGATTTTCGTTACAAGGTCTCGCATCTGGTCATTTTTAGAGAGACCTGGCTTTATGCTTATGTGTACTTTCCTCATAGCTCAACTGGTAACTACTCTGCTCTAACTGAACTGCATTTCTTATGATCAAGAAATACATTATATTATATCTTTCCTTGCTGATTAGTATGTTTTTGATGCAGATTGCCACCGTGATTGCAACCTGTGCTAATGAACGTTGAATAGAGTTGGCAGAGATTGATGGGATATCATGGGGTTGGGCAGGAGTTATTTGGTTGCATAGCATTGTAATTTACCTACCCTTGGACGTGATCAAGTTTGCAGTTCGCTACATTCTCAGTGGAAAATCTTGGAATACCATGATTGATAGCAAGGTATATGTTTGGTTTTCAAACTGGGTTTCTAAGATTTCTAAGAATATGAGTCATACAAGTCTCATTAAGAAGGGAGATTATATATATATATATATATATATATATATATACATATATATATATATATATATATATATATATATATATGTATGTATATATATATATATATATATATATATATATATATGTATATATATATATGTATATATATATGTATATATATATATATATATGTATGTATTTGGGGAAATGAAATTCAAAATTCAGGGGTTGAATTTTTCCATCACTAAATATACCAAAACTAATGGACAATACCGTTAATCTTATTGGCATTATATTTACAAACACGCTGTTTTCGTCCTTCAGGTGGCATTTTCCACATCGAAAGCCTATGGCAGAGAGGGGAGGGAGGCAGAATGGGCTCGTTCTCAACGTTCAATGAGTGGCCTCAATACTGCTAATCCCAAATCTATGATAGAGAAGGCCATGGAAAGGGCCGGTTACACTGAATTGTCTGAAATTACTGAACAAGCAAAGAGGCGCGCTGAAATTGCCAGGTAAAATATCTATGCCCATTGCCCAAGTCCCACATACACAATCCATCCTGAAGTATGAATAAATTCTTGTTAAAAAATCTGTAATGGGTAAATTATAGCTACCTTGGGCATCACACTAAATGATCCATCATTAAGATGAAGCTCAAAAACACTTCAGGCTGATCATGGAGCATCTTCAGAATGAAGCATAAAAACACTTCACTCTGATGATGGAGTGCAGTGTGATCCCAAACATTGATATAATCTAACACTCTTTGATCCAAGATCTGGAATAAGCTTAAAAACACTTCAGGTTGTTGACAAAATCATCTGAATGAAGCGTAAAAACACTTCACTCGATGATGAAATGTTAAAAACACTTCACGCTGTTGACGAAACATCATCCAAATGAAGCGTAAAAACACTTCACTCTGATGATGAAATGTAGTGGGATCTGAATGGGCGTCCGCCCTTTGGGAAAACCATAGTTCTGCAATCAAAGTGTGTTACCCCTATTGTATTACTCTTTGACTGCAGGTCAATGGGCTGCACAAAGATGTTACTCCAATTGTCCTACCCAATGACTATTGTAATACTCTTGATTACTTGGGCATGTTACCATTTATGTAATATCTTTTTATTACAGAAGTGGTAACATATCCAAAATGCGAATGCATGTGATCTTTAGATAGAACGGTTTTTTATTATTATGGATTGTGAAAGCTTAAAGATTCTAATAGTGCAACCAATTTTTAAACAAATAAAATATAATTAATATTATGTGAAAATTGAGTGTAACATGATCCAGGAGCGAGTACATTGAAGGGACAAATAGAGTCTGCGGTAAAGCTAAAGGGACTGGATATAAATAACATCCCACAGAACTACACCGTTTAACTCATCATGGCTTTTGTGAGCCTCA
The DNA here is from genome assembly GCA_018340775.1 of Taxus wallichiana var. yunnanensis. Taxonomy (NCBI): domain Eukaryota; kingdom Viridiplantae; phylum Streptophyta; class Pinopsida; order Cupressales; family Taxaceae; genus Taxus; species Taxus wallichiana. The sequence continues at coordinate 779,276,159 of CM031237.1, forward strand.
ACACACAATGCAAATTATATACTGTTGCCTTTTCCTTCCTCTTTTCAATTTCATTCTTCCCTGTGTGTTTGTTCTTTGAATGTACTGAGTCTCATCTTTGGCAAAGAAGATTGTTCCTGAAAAGGAAACCTAAACCAATGAATCCTCAATTTCTACGGTGCCACTACAATTTTTATTCCCATTTCAACTACATTGTCTATCTGATACAATTTATCTTAGGTAAAAGAACTTTTAACACAAATAACAAGTTTGTGAATTTTTATTTAATTTCGAAACTATCTAAATCGAAACAAAAAGAATGGTACATGTTTTTGTGTGGAATACTGATTAAATCCACATGCACAAAAGATCTATAAAAATTGGAGAAAATGTCTTTGGAGATATGCCACCATAGTGAGAAACTAGAAATTGCATTTAGCTTGTTAAATACACCCTCTGGAACAACTATCAGAGTTGTCAAAAACCTCCGCATATGTTTTGACTGCCACACTGTAACCAAGTTCATCTCCAAGGTTGTTGCAAGACACATTGTTGTGAGAGATGCAAACCAGTTCCATCATTTCAAACAAGGACAATGTTCTTGCGGAGATTATTGGTGATGCTAAGAAAAGAAATCTGTAAACATAGGCTTACCTATAAGAAGATGCACTTGTGTCAGACTGCGCAGTGATAAAGAAGTGACCAGGTTTAAACAAGTTTTTCCCCTGTGTTCGGAAACGTTAGACTCTGTTATTGCTTTCATAAAATCAAATGTATAGAATGCAATGTGCATCATTGCCTATGTATTTACATTTGATTGTAATTCTGCATTCACAAGCTCAATCAATCTGGCGGTATTTGGTTTGGTTGATGCACATACAACTTTGGATTTTATATTATCTCTTTCATGTGAAGCTTTCAAGTTACAATTTTGATATCAGGTAGAAGCTCTTCTGGAATATTAATTTAGAATTGGAATTTTCTCTTGCTTTTTCCCTTTTCTGCTTGGTCAATGATTGGACTGAGCTGCCATGAACCTAAGTATCAGATTGGATTTCCCCTAGCCTGGTTAGTTTAATCAAGGGAAGATTCCATGTGGACTGTGGAGAAAAGAATCCCGGGGACGAGGATTCCTACTTTAAATTTCTTGCTCAAACAAAGGTCTTGGGCAGTCTGTTAAATCGGAGCTTCGATGAGGTCCCAGATTTAAATGAAGGGTCAATTTGGGAGGAAAACTCGGGTGGAGTGATGCTTTGAGGATAGGGGCTGTTGAATGCTCTCAAGGAATTTTCAAAGATAAAAATAAGCAAATGATAGAAGGTTAGGAAGATGCTCTGGTAAATATAAACACCAATGCATGAAAAGATTTAGATTTCAACTCAACATCAGACATATATTTCAGTGGTAAGTCAGAATTACATTCAATTTTGAATCTTGATGAAACCATAATTTACACCTTCAGCTTTGTGAAATGATTTATTTTTTGATAATTTAGTTTAGTCATTTACAGCTTTATGATGTTAACAAAAATCCAAGTGTCTTGGATACATTTCTTCTACTTATTAAGGGAATATATTAGCCTTTTTGTTTTTTTTCTTAATTGATTAGGTCAGGTGATGTTGTGATTTGTTTTTTTGCAGTGTTTGTTGTTTCAAATTCAAGTTGCCTAATTGCTTGGACTGTTTTACAATGGCATGCACCTCACGTAGGACAGTTGAGTCACAACATTGTGTTTGGTTCTGTCATGCTAAGGGCTCACAAAAAAGCTGAATTTAGCCTTAATCGAGTTAAATTTGTTTTCCGGTGGTGTATTGGGTGAGAGTGAGTATTTGTCTAATAAAATATGTTAATGATTGGTTATGGTTGCAGTTTTTCGGAGGCCATGGGTATCCTACTTCATTTGAGCAAACCTATCGATGTTACCCAGCTTCTTTTATTGATAAGGTATCTCAAGACTATTTTTCGCATGTATTGTATACAATTTTTTTTTCCGGATTCATTGTCCAAAGAAAAAGAGTTGGAGTCAATGATTAGCATGAAGGAATATCTTCGCATCAGCTTTGTTGTAATGATTCTACAAATACATTTGAGTGCAAGAAACGTAACCACTTAATAGTCTAAGCACCTACAAGGTAAAACTAATAAGAAATATAAGACAAATAATCTATTTCATTTAAGTTTTCCATTACCATGTTGTATCATTTTATGTTCCTTTCGGCAGCTCTTGCACGCAATTAACATCTCTTGAGTTTCTTTTCAGTTTGAATATACTTTAGATGTTCCAATACTTTAGATGTTCCAATTGATACAAATGTAATGAAATTTATTTCAACAAAAAAAAATTAACAATACAGTTCATAAAAAGAAAAAACAAGTTAAATATTTCCCTTCAAAGAATAACATTATGTGTGATATTTGAAAATTTACACAATTTTATAGTTTAATTACCAGTCCATTATGGTTGATGTGACGTAAAGTAAAAAAGCATGAACCTTTGGTTGTGATTACAAGATAGTTTTAGTACGCTTTCTTCCCTATCTCTAATGCAACCAACCTTAGGGGATCATGACAAGAACACAACATGAGCCTAATAATGGTCATCTTAAAATTCATCCCCATGTCACCATAACACCAACTCAACAACAAATGCTTGCAGTCCAAGACCATGCTCATATCACCCATGATCTTTCATTTTTTAGCTTATCAGCCTTCTAACAAAGTCTTGGGAAACTGCATTCAGAGTTTAGAGTTTTGAATATTATGTATTGGAAAACAAACACAAGCATGGTCCTGTTTTTGACTTTGTAGACAATCTTATCAGTTCACTTTTGTCAAAGATACTCCAACCTATGACAAAATAAGAGCTTTGGAATAGGTATTGACATCCATCAAAGCATAATGGAAAGGGGATTGAAGTCTTGGGGATACTAGCCATGTGGTGCAAGCCCGAAATTATCAAAACTATTAGCAAGCTTTGCCAGAATGGAGAGTTCTTGTATTTGTGGATGATGGAAATTCAGCAGAGTTAGGAATAAATTAGTTTTATTGATGATTGACATTTTTTTCACCACCTACACCTCTCTTTCAGCAGCTTATCTTTGACATTGTGTTCTATCAGGGTAAGGACCTTGTGATTGCACACGTTGGTGATTCTCGGGCTATTATGGGAACAATTTCTCCCAATGGCAGTTTGTCAGCCATTCAGTTGACAATTGATATGAAGGCAAACTTGCCTGGTAGGCCTTCTATCTCTTTCAAACAAATTAATCAGACTTATTTATGTCTAATATATGTTTTATGGCATTCTGTTGCCTTAAATTTTCATCTACCTAACTATAAGAATGTCTAATATTTGTTTTTAGAATTAATATGTATCATTCTATTATCAAAATCATCTTGAGGATGTAGGTATAACAGTTGGGACAGTGATACTTGTTTTTGTTGCAGTGTCGTTGTTTATATAAACATAATATGTTCAGGGTATTGAAACAAGAATATCAAACCCATAAGATAGAAAATTTGTTGCAAATGGGTAATGACTGAATAGAAATCATATGTTACTGATTGAATACGGAGCCTATGTTAATGTATAGCACATAATTGCACACCATAGTACATAAAATATACAATACATTTTTGCATTGCACCCATCTTAGTGTCCATCTTGTTAAATCCATATGCTACTCTAAGACAGCATGGAAACTTGTATGTCGTATCTCTTGGCAGACTAGAGGTATGAAATATTGGAAAGTCTACAATTATGTTCGTAGACAAATATTGTCGATTTGAGTTTTTTTTTTAAATTTAAATCTGATAAAATCGAGGCCAAGCTATAATTTTATGATTAGTATGTTACGTTGAATAGTACAGAGTGCCATTGGTCACCATTTACACCTTTTCTTTTGAAAATTGTGCCTAGCCTTGATCTTAGATCGGACAAGACTTTATCATTTGAAATGGATTCTTCTATAGGTGCAAGCTCCAGCCCACTATCCTGCACTTCAATCAAGAGATCTCCAAGCTCTATTGGAACATCATGTATTTCTTCTTGAGTGTCAAAATTCACAAGCACCCTGCTGGCTCCTGACATAGAGAGCTGTCCTTCCCTCACAGCAGACTCCAAATTTTTATGAAGGATATTCACTTTCATGGCAACACGCTTCAAATCAACAGGGGTCCAGTCCTTGGTTGCTATCTGGGCAGTAACAAGCTTCAAATCTCTCAAGAAGGAACGTCCATTCTGATAGGTATGGTCTAAATCTTCTTCCACGGTTAAAGCCATTTCAGACAGACTTTCTTGATAATATTCTTTTCGGGTGAAAGAAGGCATTGCAGCAAGTTCAACCATTCCTCCATACATCTTTGTTAGAAAGTTTTCATGGGATCTTTTACAAATTTGTAACAGCTTTACAGGAAACTCATCTTATACTTATAGCCTTCCCTGATTCACGTTTTCTACAGTGCTTTTTCCGGAGCCACTTCTACCAACCATGGCTCCAGCTTTCCCGCCGGAATGTTGAGCGAAAACCCACTGAGAATGGACATTTCGGGTCTGGATGGGTACGAAAAACTCACGTTTCGTAGCTCCACTTGACCAGTGACTGTGGATGGTGTAGCTCCAGTAGAATAATTTATGTCAATTTTAGGCCTGTGCTCTATGGTTTGGAAGATATTCACTGTAGCAGATTTTGCCTTGGCAAATGCCGTCAGACTGGGAGCCGATTGCCCGCGCTTAAAGGCCCCGCAATTCACACACAAAAAATTACTACCCTTTCAAACACGACCTAAAAATTTAGAGATAAAAGGTAACCATGCCACATACAATCCACCAATGACGACAGAAAACGTTGTAGCTATTGCCGATCCTCCCTTAGTATCATGATGCCTCACGAGCAATCCTCCATACCATAGCAGCAACGCATAACAGCAAAATATGATGCAATAAGTCGATCCCATTCCGATTCCCTTCACCACTCCGCTTCTGTAACCGATCTTCTGAGCGACCTTCAACGCCGCAGAATAAGCTTGCATAGTTTTCTCCTCGCCAACGAACGAGAAAACCGTGCGAATTTGAGCCAATGCCTGCGAAATGCCATTCCAATTGTCTCAGAAACGAAATAAAAATCTAAACCCAGTTCAATTCATGAATCCAGGCATTAAAATAGAAGACTTATATATACCTGCTCTGCAATGTTGCCGGCCTCTGCATAAGCGTCCTGGCTCTTGGATGAAAGCTTTGTAAATATTATGGTGTGAACGGCTCCAACCACAGCAATAAGTGGCACCACCGCAACCGTCAGCAAAGCAAGCTGCCACACTGTAGTGAATCCCACCACAAATCCAGCTACAAACGTTGCCATATAATGGATGAAATTTCCCATCTGCAGATATTATTGCAGAATTTCAGTAAAATACCCACTGTTATTAGATTGATACACGTTTTCTGTCTCCTTGTCAAGATGAAAGTCCTGAGATGTAACATATCAGATTTCCAGTTAATCTCAAGTATCTACACTAGTTTAAAAGGTAACAAAGCCAAGTAAAACATGCAAATCAAAGCAGAAAATGAAGAGAAGATACATAATGACTTCCGGCCTACCTTTTTATTGAAGTTCGTTAGATTACTGATAGCTGCATTAAGGACAGAGAGAAGCATGTCCTCTTGCTCTGTCCTCTCAAAGCTCCCCAGTCCTTCAAAGTCCATAAGTACATAAAGGCATTTTGCATCCAATCGAATTGTCATCCATACCCCATCTGTACATATGCCCCCAGCTACATCGAGAAGAGATCCAGATAGATGATTTAATAGGTATGACTTACCATTACTTTGTAAATATGACTTCACATTAAGCTTAACAATGTTCTTGTACTGTTAAACAGATAATATACTTTGTGTCTTATTCCTGTGATTTCCTATATGCATTACTATTGTATCATTAATTAGGTTCATGAAGAATATCTTGAAGCTGGTGCCGAAGTCTTAATAACAACATCGTACCAGGGCTGTGCTTATGATATGCATTATTCATACATTCTTATATGTTTGTTCACTTTTTTTGCCTTCATCTTGGCACCTCTTCATTCATGTGATATTTATGGGGATTTGATTGTTTACAGGTAACAATTCATGGGATTTGATTGCTGTCGATGGAGAGACAATTGCTCAAAAAGGAAGTTGCTCAAAATCGAAGTTAAGAAAAATAACTTCAAAGTAGCACTAGGGAATCTCACTTGAAGTTTGGTGGAGAGGTGCTAATATTGTATATCAAGGGTTAACGGAATTCAGACACCCTTTTGTATTTTTTCATTGTATTTCAAGGGTTAACGGAATTCAGACACCCTTTTGTATCTTATCTTATTTGATATTAATAAAATATTTGTGGACCCATTATTGGGCACAATATTTAAATCAAATTGTTGTTAATTTATAATATTAATTACTGACCACTTCGATATCATAGATGATATGTAACTTCGTTGATATTTGGTTATTATGTAGTTTTAAAATTCATATTTTTCATTCTTTAAATTCATATCGTCTCTAGAGAGACAATAAAAATTGAAATTAGTATTGTCTCCAGAGAGACAAAATGTTAGTATTCGGTATTGTCTCTAAGGAGACAATAATGATATTGTCTCTAGAGAGACGAAAATGATATTGTCTCTCAAGAGACAAAATATGTATCAATCATTATTGTCTCTTGAGAGACAATAATTAGAGACAATATTAGAGACACCCGCTTTGAGACAATAATAGAGACGATATGCAACTTTTTTATTGTCTCTATTTGAGACAATTTAGTCAAATTTTGTCTCTATTAATGTCTCAAATGACCAGGCATTATGTAGAAATTGGATTTTGGTATGGGACTAGTTAATTGTTATTGTGTTGGTGTATTTGTGTGTCTATTTATTATTAGTCCAAATCGCTGTCTTGTTAGAGTGTGTTTCTTGTGTTTGTTTGAATTCGGCGGTTTGACTATGTCATTCTCTTTATCAACCTGCTTTTTCTCTAATTGAATCTTTATTCTTCTTTATATGAACTAATTTTCTTCCCCTTCCTCTTATTTTCTCTCTCCATAATTTTCTCTCTCCCCCTTGTTTCCTTATTTTTAAAGACATATTCCCATAAAGCAGATACGATTCTTGAACTTTTTTGGTGGGCTCTTTTGACCCCATTTAGGCGCCTTGCGATTTGTGGGCCTTCTTTGACGGACCTTTTCATTCATCAGTGTGTCGTTGTATGTGTTTGATAAGGTCTTACCGTGAATTCAATAAAGTTATAAATATATGAGTGTATTTGGGCATTTCTAAGATAATGAACAATCACAAGCAAAAATGAATGTGAAGTTGTACATAAAGAAGGAATCTAATAGATTTATTTCAAGAGCATTCTTGTGCCAAAAATGAATTCATGTATATAGAGCAAAGCATCGATCATCTATTTGCCATATTATTAGAGAAATGAAAATATTAGGTTTGGGACTCTTGTATTACATTGAATTGTGTGTTGAATCGCATTATACTCGGTGTGTTGGTTGTCACATTATTTAAAATTATACAACATGATAATAATAGAAATATAACACACACACCTTTAACTCCCTCCATTCTTTACGGTTTTGCAAGGTGTTGCAGAGTTTATAAGAGTTTTAAGGAAAATATTTATTTCCTAGTGACTATTATCAAATTTTAGAAAAAAAAGTAAAATTTTCAGTTTGGTCAAATCAATTTCGTAGTATCTAACTTCTATAACCATAATGTTATAGTTTTAGGTGTGCCACAAAGGAAGTGTTATAGTTTTAATCAAACTTCTTTATTTTAATTGATTTTTCTATAAAAAAATTAACCTACTTGTCTCAACTTATTTTCCATTATCTTTTTAATAACCGCATGAAACAATAATTAATCACTTTAAACCTTAATTTTCATAAACAATTTAAATGTTTTAATTTTTAATGCTCTAAAATAATCCAAATATAATTAATTAATACATTAAAATTTGTTTTACTAATTTATATTTATTTAATTATTTTAATGTATATATTATATATATTGATATAATATATATATATATATATATATATATATATATATATATATATATATATATATATATATATATATATATATATATATATATATATATATATAGAAATGACACTCATATTGTAAATATGCAAGTCACGTGTGACGGTTATTTCAAATATTTACAAATATTTTATGGTTAAAATCACGAAAAACATCTAAACGAATCGTCAAATAAAATTATTATCAATCAATAGAATGAAACTTTAAAAAGGTGAAAATATGTTACATTATTAATTACGATAGGATTTCATTAATATATTAATATAATTTTTTTAATATGGATTTTTGGTACTATAATATAAAAAGATGTATTTAATATAAAAGTATTTTAAGCATTTATTTGTCTTAAGAGAAATTACGAATATAACTCATTTATTTAAATTTCTTCTATAAATTTTGAAATAAAAATTTATGTTAATAATTACACATAAATTGTAAACTATGCGGGTTGGAATGTAATTCTAATGTTATTTTTAAAATATAAGTTAAATTTCAATCTCTCACCCATATAATATGTAACCAATAAATATGGCTATAAACATTGTATTAATAGATATCATCTACCATAACATATCTTTTGCAATACAATATTTTCTTTCATATCTAATAAAAATAATTATTAAATAATCTTAACATAAAAATTTGACAATTTCCAATAAAAACTTCCTGCCCAAGAAAAGGCATTAATTTTTTTATAAAAAAATAATTAAAAAAACTTACAAAATATAATTCTTTTACTAATTCAAGAAGAGTGGTTGGACCCTCACACCCTCAAATACAAATAAGTCCTAACTTTTTGACCACATGCTTTAAATAATATAATTATTGAGAAACAACATTATATAACTTAATGAATTACTATATTTTTCTGCATTTTATTCTTCCGCGGATACATGTTTGAAAGTGATAATTGATGTTTGGACAAACACAAAATAGTAGTCAAATGTATGAAATCACTGGATTTGATTTGATTTGATTGTGAAACATTTATAAAGGCACACGGTCATGCACATTTAACATTTAAAATTCTTATGTCGCCGGACTTTTAAATTGACTCCACCTTGATTATTTTGCAACCTCCTCAACAACCAAACCTTTAATTGCTTAAATATGTAAAGTTTGAATTTCTTAATGTATTAATTGAAGTAGAATGACCTTCATGTTTAGTACATTTGCCTTTTTGTTGAAATTGAAGTAGAAAGCTTAACTTTCTAGTTTATTACATTTGACTTTTTCTTGACTCTTTGGTTCTTGGCCGCTATCAAAAATCTATACTCTTACGTTGATGGGTAATCATTCTTCTTAAACCCGTAGGATTGCACCGGTCTTAATTACACAACTTCCATGGTCTAATTATTCTACAACTAAGAAATGTAAATACAACTAAAACATGGAGCTAATTCAAATTATAAACATGAATACAATTAGCCAAATAAGCTAAATTGAAAAGGATTAATTGATATGCACTAGAATTATTTACATGAGCAAGAAAATCTAAATGGATAAGGTACTTGGTTGACATAAACTGGTTATGAATTTGAAATTGGAAACAAGATTAAAAAGGCCCAAAGTCGATGACAAACAACTTCTAGAAGTAACATAACACATAGGACCCTCTAAACACTACTAACATACTCACATCCTTGTGCTAACCGGCATTATCAAACACTTATTGACATCGTCTACAATCTTATAACCTCTCTGACATATGGCACATGTTCGTCTTCCCCCGATTTTGTTAATTTTACTTAAAATGCTTGCGATATTGCACAAAATGCACTGAAATTCCTTGTCTTCCTTTGTAGCTCTAGCAAGACACTTGGATGAAAAAGCATATAAAAAGGGATTAGTGTTTTAACCTAGAAAACCTCACCACATCCATGTGATGTGATGACCATTCCTTACATACAAATAATTCAAATAGTAATCAAGTTACACATAATTCTCCCACTTATGTGTATATGTGTCAAATCATGTAATTGTATGTCTAAATGTAACTTCGATTAGGCCCTCCTTTGTACAAGCATGTAAATGAAAAATGTTCTCAAATTCATTCACTTGTAAAATTCAAAAGTGTGTTCAAGTACATATAAACATTAGAAATACGACAGTGTTCCTCTTGCTTTAGACGATGCTTATTGTTAAAATGCCTCTAGGGGATTTGTATATTTAATTATCTCAAGTGTGAACTAGGGACCTATAAACTCGAAAATGCCAACCCAACAAGACCCAAAATAATTAATGAGATTGACACCAAGAGTGCTCAACCAAAGAAAAGATTGAATATCATAGAAAGATACTTTCGAAACCTTAAACCTTGTTGGTGTTCAACACATTACAACAATTCTAACACTACCTTGTGCATACAAATAAGTGTAAAAGTGTACTTTGGGAAATTTACGGATCCTTGTGACGAATTGAGAAGTTGAGATATAGAAGAAATATACGAATATGTGACCCAATTGAGGGAAAAAAAGAGTTAAATATCAAGATCAAATGTGCTAAGAAGTGTTTAACTCACGATGAGAGTTAATATGTGCAAAGTAAAGGAAAAAGTATTACATAAATAAGGCTTGTGCCAAATTTAGGTATCTACACTCCGCTAACTTTATGTTGGAGATTAGCTCAAACTATATTTTATAAGAGAATACATTTGTGAAATAGAGTTGTACATTTCATTTTTTCAATTGAAGACATGCTACAGTAGAAATATCTCCCAATACTATCCAGACCAATGACAAACATAATGGTACTTAAAGTATATGATTTAGATGGTGATGAGCAAGTTAGGTCCTACATCTAAAGTTCCACAATAATCTATCTTAAGTTTCTGCATGTTGATACAATGTAGAATTGTTTAGACACTCCTCTATCTTGAGTTCCACTAATTAGGATTTGTTTGATTGCATAAATTATATCATTTGTCTTTACTTAAAACTAATTACAAATATCAACACAGAGCCCAAATTAATATAATATTTTAGTAAAATAGAATAAAGACAATTGTGTATGGATCATCCATCACATTGTAAATCTTTAACATATATTTAATGTGTTTTTCTAGTATTTTACTTTCTCAACAAAAAAGGTAGAGGAAAAAAACTTTCTTTAATGAGGTAAGGTTTTCTAAATATATTGGAATCATAAGAAATGTCCAAATATGGATTTTGTGCATCTTTTCCAATGTTGAAAACAATATCCCCTCTACGAATTATGTCAAATTTAGAGTCCTTTTACTTTCAAAATTAAAGTTATCACTTTTATTAGTGATGTTCATCTTTTTCTCTTTATTTTCTTTTTTGGATGAAATAGAGCTATACTACTTAAAATAAATGTTGTAGACTATTCACAAAAATACCTTGATAAGATTATACATACCGATAAAGACAATCACATGGAAGACTACCTATGATGGAAGAAGTCCTAAAAACAAGAGAATATATCCAAGAAAATATCATATGAATGAGTCAAGGGTGTGGACTCTAAATATTTTACATATTTTTATTTATCATAAATACGAGAGAATAATCATAGGAGAATCACTAATGTTACCATAATAATTTTAGGTGTTAAAGCTTTGATCTTTGCCTTCACATTTTCTCCACTTAATTTTTTTCCCAAGCCCACCAAATACATTAATCTTATGTTGAACTTGGCTTTATTGACTCCAATTGCATACCACATTGAACTAATCGGGTAATTGGTTCAATGGGGTATGTAAAAGGGGAAAATCAAGCTGAAAACCACTAAATATGATAATATAATGTCTATTGTAGATCGATTGGTCCCAAGTTTGTACTTGTGTTGAATCAATCGGGTAATTTCTTCTATGATGTGTTCTAAAATGAACCCCATACTTCATTTTTTTGACCTAAGTGCATACAGGCCAAATCCAGAATAAATTGGAAGTTTTAGTGGAGTTCTCTTAAAACGTTTAAATGATTATCATTTCCTTGTGTTTCTCACCGCTACAAGGTCGAAAAGTTTAATTGATCAAAATAGTGGCACATGTCACTCAATGGCATCTCAAACCTCTTTGACTTGATTTTTTTCATGTTTTCGGTGCTTAGTGATGGATGAGTGATAAGTGACATAAATAACATATGGTAATTATTGTATTTCTTGCATCATGTAAAAGAGTTTGGAACGTAACCACTTTTCATAGTTTTTAGCACCCATGATGGATGCATGTCGCATCGGCTCTCTACGATTAAATAAAATGTAAGTTTTTTCCCTACCATATAAACTTTATAGAGCATTGTTGTGTGAGAACAGGCATCTTGGACACATGTAAGCCATCATTGAACGACATTGTCTCAAGGCTTGATTCTCACCTCCAAACTTTGCGAAGAATTGATGAGTGATACGTGGCATATAAGGGACACATGGAAACCATCGGAACATGACATACTATCAAACCTAATTCTCACCTCCTAAAATTTGTAGAGTGTCGTTGAAGAGAGGTGGCGGCAATCAATATTTTGCACCATCTCAAAGTTTTGTTTCAACTCCTTATCACTTTTCTAAGTTCCAAATCACCAATTAAAGACATGCAAAGCATAAGTGACACATGGTAGGGATTGGTAAAGTATGCAATCTACTACATTTCCCATTTCACTAGATTAAAACTAATGATATCTTCAAGTGTGAAAATGAGCTCAAGGATGTCAATTGAGATAGAGGTGGAGAACAACGGTTTTTTTATCATAAATTTTATTGAGAGCTCCAATTAATGAGTGGATGGTATCGTTGGAAAGGTGTCTCAAAGAGCTAGGCATTAATCCTAATTTTGGATAGAATGGTTGAGGTATTGAGAGAGAAACATAATCCTAGTTTTTGATAGAATGGTTGAGGTATTTGAGAGAGAAATATGATAGAGTTCTCAATTTTTAGTTACTTAAAAAGATCAAATGGCTCCAAAATCACTCTCGAGGCTTCTAGGGTGTTTTATTCTTTGTGAAGATGTTCTTTTAATTTGTTTTTCCATTTTTGTACTCACCAAATGTAGATAAATGATTTAAAAAAATTATTGATCCAGAGATAAGTCTTCATAGTGGTCCTAAGGGGAAAATATGATCTTTTAGCAAGTGTCGTCTTAATCTCCATTTAGCTTCCCGATTTCATGGGCTTGCATTGATCTCATATAACAGATAAACTTTCATCAAATAAATATTTGTTTCTTGTAGATGAAAGCATCAAATCATTAAAAAAATTACTTGCAAAAACACGAAGGTTTTGTGGATACATTTGTTTTAAGCTATTCCCAAGCCATGGTTCATGGTTATGGATTATCATGATGCCTACAAAGATACTTAGAATATGTTCTTGATTATAATGTTATTCAATTATTTTTATTTTTATGGGTAATGTAAATCTAATGCAAATTGAAATAGTTTTTCATCCCTAAACCCCTTATACATAAAACAAAAGTAGGAGTAAAAAAATCTCTTCATAGAAACCTAATTTTTGCATTTCATTACTTAACAATGCTATGTTTGAATTGCATCCCTTATAAATGACTTGCTCACACAAACTTAGCTAAAATGCACTATCTTAATGTTAAGTTTGGTTAGATTTTTCACAAAGTGGAAACACAATAAAACTTTGTATATCATATGCATACAAGTAATATTTCATTACATATATAGATTTGTTGAATCCTAAATATAAGGATTACAAAAATTCAAGCTTCTAGATGTATCTCTAATGAGACACAACCTTTACCATCTTTGAATCAAAATCAATCTTTAGATTATGATCTAAAATTTGATTGAGTGATAACAAATTTTTAGTTAACCTAGGTACATATAATACATCGGATAGTCTACAATTGCTTGTATGAAGGGGTAAAGAGATATTATCGATACCTTGGACACTATATGATGAATCATCACCTAATGAGACATGATTTTTGGAGGGTGTGTAGAACTAGTCTTTTTGTCCGGTCATGTGTTGAGTATCACCCGAATCAACGTACCAAATTACACTTGTAGACGAGACTATGCACACCGATGGGGGTCAAAAAGAGGACACAAATCCATTTTAAGCAAAACACGAGCACATTTGGTTTAAACGTGAGCACGTTCGGAATTATTAGGTTTGGTTTTAACCAAGCCTAAAACGTGAGCTTGCGTTCATGTGTGTTATGTGGTATATGTGGTTGAGGCATGCTTACATGTATAAAAATAAATGTTTAAGTATAAGAAATAATAAAATAAAAACTTATACTTTAAATTTATTGTAGTAAATATTTGATGTTAGGGTCACTCTACATCTTATGGAACTAGTATCACAACTCCATCTCATCACGAGTTTAGAAGATAGTTTTCATATTCTAATCTAGTCGATACATAAGTATTTTTAGGATTTTAGTATTCAGCCTTCAAGCTTTTAGGGTTTAAATTATACAATTGATATCTATTTTGTGAAAGAATATAGGCATTGTTTAGGTTTTGGGGCCTTTTGGATTGGTTATTGATATTTGTAGGAGTTTTAGATGTGTTATTGATATTTGTAGGAGTTTTAGGATTCCATCATGTTCTCAGACAACTAAACCACCTATTTCACTCATCTAGTTGCTCAACATTCATCCAAAGACTCCTCTCACTTTCCTTTACCAAAATTGCCCTTACATTGCACAAGAGCAAGGTTCGCTGGTCACTTCTTGGTTTTTCTACTCTGTAAACTCTTTAAGCAAGCTAAAAGCATCCCTAAACACCCTTCTCAATCTCAAGAGGTATGACAAGTTTGGTTAACATATATCCACTTATATGGGGTTCCGTAGGAGAGGTATTCGTAATCATGGGAGGCTTTAAGGAGTTGCATCAATCATGCCACAATAATAATTGTATTCTCATGAATAAACCTTTGATAGTGGTTTGACAATCTCAAAAATGCACTTATCATAATAATGGAAAATAAATCCAACTAATAACAATTAATCATCAATAAGTAAATTTGTGGTAGGACAATCAATGTCTACCACGTGTCACCTCCAAATTCCAAATTTCATTTTGTTTAAATTCACTTAAAAAAGGTTGGCCTAAATGAACTCACCATTTTCTTGACGCTTTTAGAGGTCCAGAATGTCAATTCCACCAAAATTTGGCAAATATGGAGAACTTGGAAAGCTGAATTGCATGTATAAAGATAATCTCGAAGCGAAGGAATGCATTTCATAAGTAATTCCAATCAAAATTGTTTTCTTTTTTTTGTTAATACACGCTAAAACTAGCTTTGTTATTGCATCATGATAAAAACAAGTTCCTAGCAGCTGAGGGAGCTTTTAAACTTATCACACAAGCATGGGAGTTCTCTCGATAATACCGAAAGGTTACCAATGACGCCATGAGAAAAAACCAACAAGGACACAACCCCACCTTCCACCAACCAACTTCCACAGACCATTGCCATTACCATTGGCATTTCCAACAATATAAATGGGAATAATTATTCAAGTGTGGATTCCTTTCCTGAAACTTCCATATTTGATGACCACAACCCAGAACCAAACTCAAAACACAAACAGGACTAGGAACACGACCTAGGCCATGACCTAGACTCCGACAATTTGAGAGGATTTTGAGGTTCAAATTTATTTTTCAAGATGCATTAATCCAATGTTTGAGAATGTTTCTCTAGAAGTAACGCCATTCCGATTCAAACACTTGATGATTCTGAATGTCCAATCCTACTACAAACCCCAGTAGTCCTTGATCTTTGTATACGAGGAGACACTGTTACTTGACTTCCATTTATAACGATAGAGATATTTGTAAATTCGTGTTATGACCTATAAATCTATATGTATTTCAAGTTTTTGAAATCACATCACTCCCTTCACTAGGATTGAAGACTATCCCTATCATTTTGAAGGCACTTTTGAAAACATCCATGGGTTTATCATAAAAGGAATTATTAATGAATATAAGGTCATTAAGCCATAGGCCAATTGACTCCCATTAAGAACTAAACAAGAAATATTTACTAGGTGATTGATAACCCCTATGTGTACTTAGTCATTCCCATGTTGTTATGTTTATTTTGTACAAGAGACTCAATGATGGTTTTAGGCACCAGACTAGGAAATATGGTCCTAATATTGTCATGCCCTCCTAGTCAAGTAGTCGGAAGCCATATTAGTCTTGTTGATACTTAGTCCTTATTACCCATGAAATATAATTCTCCATATTTCATTTGCTTTTCTCATCTTCCATGTCATACTGAATAACCGATTTTACAGGGGAGTTTCCCTCTTTGACGGTGATACACTGAATATGAATATGATCCTTGAGAGTCGACCCTCATCCAACCATAATACCAATACGAACTCCTTTATTGATATTGTTGCACGGTTAAGGGTTGAGTGTTTAGGTTAAGGGTTAAGTGTTTAGGGTTGAGGTTTAGGTTTAAGGGTTTAAGGTTTAGGGTTTAGGGAACTTAGGGATCAATGTTCATGGTTTAGGGTTTAGGTTTTAGTGTTTAGGGTTTAGGGTTTAGGGTTTAGTGTTTAGTGTTCATGGTTTAGGGTTAAGGGCTCAATGTTTAGGGTTTAGGGTTTAGAGCATAGGGTTTAAGGTTTAGGTTTAGGGTTTAGGGTTAAGGGATTAATGTTTAGGGTTTAGGGTTTAGAGCATATGGTTTAAGGTTTAGGTTTTAGGGTTCAAGGTTTAGGGTCCATGATTTAGGGTTTAGGGACTCGGGGTTAGGGTTTAGGATTTAGGGTTTAATGTTTAGGGAAAAAACACTCTAATGGTATTGATCTTCTACACTTGATCTTCAGTCTACAGTAGTGATTACAAAGTGAAAAATGCTCTTGATCTTCTGCACTATAAGGATCGACAAACCTTATTTCAGATGCGTAATTCTAGTCAAATTTGTTTTCTTTTTTTTTGTTGATACCCGCTACATTACACCAAGAACACGACATAAAATAGAAATTTGAGAGGATTTCTAAGGTTCAATTTTATTTTCCATGATTCATTACTCCAACGTTTGATAATGTTTCTCCGGATGTAACAACATTTTGATTCGACACTCGATGATTCCCGAATGCCTAATCTTGCCATGCACCCTGTAGTAGTCCTCGATCCTTGGATATAAGGAGACATCATTACTAAGACAAACCAGGGGGCTTTCAGGAAGAAGAGGTACTTGTGAATATATAATTTTGACACATCACATCATACCCTTCATTAGGCTTGATGACTACCCCTATCTTTTTGAAGGTAATTTTAAAATCATGAATGGGTTTATTATAGAAGGAATTATCAATGAATGGAAGGTCACTAAGCCGTAGGCCAAGTGACTCCCATTTAGAACAAACAAGAAATATTTAATAGCGATTGATAACTCCTTTATGTTCTTAGCCATACCCATATTCTTATGTTTATTTTGCACAAGCAGCCTAAATGATGGTTCTAGGCATGAGACTAGGAAATATGGTCCTAATATTGTCATTCCCTCCTAGTCGAGTAGTTAGAAGCCATCTTAGTCCTGTTAATACTTAGTACTAATTACCAATTAAATATAATTCTCCATCCTTCACTTGCTTTACTCATCTTCCACGTCATCTTGAATAATGATTTGACAGGGGAGTTACCCTCTTCGATGACGATACATTGAATATGAATATGATCCTCGAGAGGAGAGTTGCACCTGGAAAGGTATCATCTGATCCTACACCTAAGCCCTAAGTCGTAATCCCTAAATCCTAAACCTTGAACCCCAAAACCTAAACCCTAAATCCTAAACCCTATTTTTACCACCTTGAACCTTAAACCCTAAGCCCTAAGCCCTAACCATAAACCATAAACCTAAATCCTAAACCCTAAACCCATAAACCATAAACCATAAACCCTAAACCTTAAAACTTAAACCCTAAGTCATCAACCCTAAACCCTAAGCCCTAAACCCTGAGCCCTAAACCCTAACCCCTAAACCATAAACCCTAAACCCTTAGCCTTAAACCCTAAACCCTAAATCATGTGCCCTAAACCCTAAACCCTAAATCGTAAACCTTAAACCTTAAACCTAGAGTCTAAAACCCTAAATCCTAAGTCGTAAACCATGAACACTAAATCTTAAGCCATAAACCATAAACCATAAACCCTCAACCATAAACCCTAAACCCTTAACTCTAAACCTTGATCCACCCCGAAGCCCAAGCCCTAGCCCTAAACCCTAAACCCTAAAATCTAAACCCTATTTTTACTCCCATAAAACCTAAACACTAAACCATAAATCCTAAACCCTAAACCCTAAACTCAAAACCCTAAATCCTAAACTCTAAACCCTCGAACCATAAACCCTAAAGACTTAACTCTAAACCCTGATCCCTAAACCTTGAGCCCTGAGTGCTAAACCCTAAACCTTATTTTTACCACCATGAACCCTAAACCACAAACCCCTAAACCCCTGAGCCTAAACCCTAACCCAGAGCCCTAAATAATAAACCCTTAAGCCTAAATAATATTCTAAATCTTCCTAAATTTCCTCCAACACTTCCAAGATTCTCTGACATCACCTCCAGATGATTAATATATTTCTTGAACTATCCTAGAGGGTGTTTGATTAGCTCAGAACTATTCAAGGATTAGGGTTTAGGGTTTAGTGTTTAGGGTTTAGGGTTTATTGTTTAGGATTTATGGTTTAGGGTTTAGGATTTAGTGTTGAGGGTTTAGGGTTTAGGGTTTAGGGTTTATGGTTTAGCATTTAGGGCTCATGGTTCAGGGTTTAGAGCTTAGGGCTTAGGGCTATGGGTTGAATGTTTAAGGTTTAGGGTTTAGGGTTAATAACTAAGGGTTTAGTGTTTATTGTTTAGGGTTTAGGGCCCGGGGTTTATGGTTCACAATTTATGGTTTAGGGTTTAGGGCTCGGGGTTAAGTGTTGATTCTTGATGGTTTAGGGCTCAGGGTTAAGGGTTGATGGTTTAGGGCTTAGGGTTAAGGGTTGATTATTTAGGGTTTAGGGTTTAGGTCTAAGGGTTTAGGGTTTAAGTTTATGGTTTATGGTTTAGGGCTTATGGTTTATGGTTTATGGTTTAAAGTTTATGTTAGAAGTTTTGTCACTCAAAAACACAATCTCAGGTGTCAGGAAGGTGTTTTTAGCTCACAAAAATTGGCCCCATCCTAATGAGATCCTTACCCATGGTAAACAATTGTCTGTTTATGATAACACCCATTCCCAGAGGTACTTATCAATGTTTACAAATATTAACCTATCACCATGTGGTGATCATATCTTTAGTGCTTACAAATTTATGGTCATTTTGTTTCCTAACCGAAAGGGGTAACAACACTATCTTGAAATTATTCATGAAACATTCAAGTATTAGAGAAAAATAAATATTACCAACATGTATAGGATTCACATATCTTTCCAATGCCTATTTATTTTCCTCCTAAATCCTTACGAGCTCCCAAAACCATCCAAATAAGTCAAATTTCACCATTAGAGCACGTTTGTTCCTTGCACTTAGAAAACCCGTTATTGAGAAGATTTCCCTTGAATGAGTAAACCTTTCCTAAATCTTCCTAAACACTCCTAAAAATTTCAATAACCAATCCAAAAGGCCCCAAAACCTAAACAATGACTATACTCTTTCACAAAACAAATATCAATTGTATAATTTAAACCCTAAAAACTTGAATGTTTGAAAAATACCTATGTCGACTAGATTAGAATATGAAAAACTATCTTCTAGGCCATGACGGATGGAGTTGTGAGACTAGTTCCATAAAGTGTAGAGTGACCCTAACATCTTATATTTGCTAAAATATTTTTAAAGTATACTTAATAATAAAATATAAATAACAATAAAAGAAAAACTTAAACTTAGACATTTATTTTTATAAATAAAAACATGCCACAAACACATATACCACATTGAAACATGAGTGTGTTATAACGTGTTCACATTTAACCTTTTTTGGGTTTGAAATTCCCAATCCATAGGCTTGGATTTGCCTTGGATTACCAAACCAAAGGTTTGGATTGTTTCTGCGTGATTAAAACCGTGTTTGACAAAAAACATCAAAATTTCACACGTGCACCCCAATATCTCATGTGTTAAAACATAATATTCAAAAATAAATTCTACTACGATGTCAAACTCGATTTTACCTTGAAATAGATATAATTCTTTCTAAAATCTGATTAGTTTAAGGCTTTCATCCATATTTTCTTTTACTAGTGCCTTGTTTTCTTGCAAAACCTATGCATACATTTTGGTGCATAACTTACAATTTTTTCATCCATTTTTTTAAAAGCATTTTTTCTAAACTCCATTCTACATGTACTCTAAAAATAAAACTAAAAAAACTTTTTTTTCTCAAAGTTATGGGGTGCACAAACAAATATTTCATTTTCTGAGATATGTGCACTTTGAAAATTTAGAAAAAATTATGCATTCATCCAAAAAGTATGAAACATTAATGGAACCTCGTACATGGTCTTATCTAACTTTCTACCAAAGGGATTTGAATTTTTTTATAGAACTCAAAAAAGGGGGCACGTACACAATAAGTTCTTATCGTTTTGACACAAAAATAGATATACTTTGTGTGCGCACCACATTTGACCCTTTTAATCTCAACCATTTAAAAAAATAGTAGTTTAGAAACTAGATTACGAGCTCTACAGTACTTGTTCTTATCACTTTGTCAAATTTTGAGCATAGGCATGCCAAATTATTCGATGAAGTTCATGTTTCATTGATTTGAGGAAAAAAGGTGTCCCTTTTTAACCCCCTTTTGGGCCCCCATTTCCATGCACTTACCTAGACATAGTTGCTTCATTAGATTGGGTGGCATACAAGAATTCTCCTTCTTCCGAGTTGTCTTCTTATTCAAAAAATTGTCTTGCTAATGGGGTTTCTTCTTCTAGTTCCCCTTCTTCGCTTCTTCTTTATTTTTGGATTGTCCTATTGATATTATTGAATATTTAACTTCGAGTTGCTTGATGAGCCATTTTTTAATGTGTTGTACCAACAATATTTCAAATCCCGGACTTTCTTGCCACAAATCAAACAATTTTTCTATTTATTGTCCCCTTGTTGATTTTTCTTATGGGACTTATCAAGGAAGATTGGGATTGTTTCTTCCCTTTATGATGAGAAGCAAGTTCCTAATCTTCTTCTTCATCTTTGTTGTACATGGATTCTTCTTGCTACAACATGTTCACCAACTTTTCAAAATTGATGGTTTGATCAAACAAATTGATTATCGTCATGAAGATCCTGTAGGAGGGAGGAATTGCTTTCAAAACAATAGGAACAAGAATCTCATCTGTGATATATACTCCTAGTGCTTGGGGTGAACCTCTCAATGTTGCAAATCTTTTTGAGAAAAGACTCAAATTTTTTATTTGGATTGAATTTTAGTGTGTGTATCCGATTTTGTAAATTCAAAGTTGTATTATTGTTCTTGGCTTCGTACTGTATAGTCTTTGAGTTTATCTCGATGCTTCTTTGGTCATTTTGGCATCTTGAATGTGTGGTTAAAATTTGTCGAACACACTAAACAAGATGATGATTTTGGCCTTCTCGATTATATTTGTCAAACTAACGTTGATAGGTTGTATCTAATTCGATGTGGTTACAAATCCATAAATAATCACCAAATATCCTCAAACTTGAGTTGTGTGTGAATTTTTGTGTTCCATGGAACATAATTGTCACCACTGAGAGCAGTATAGTCGATGATATTTTTTGGAGCATTGTTGGCCCTTCGCGAGAGATTACAAGTTTCCCAACTAAATGGAACATTGATACAATTGAAATAATTATAATATAGTAAAAATTTAATTTAGCCCCTTTTTGGAAAAAATTGTCTAGCGAGACATTTTTTTGTTTTTGGGCCCTTTCGGCCTCTGAGCACTATACATCTCTGAGAATACAAATTTCCATAAAATATCAAAAATGGCCTTTATAGGAACTTTGCATTTACAAAATTGGAGAATTTTTTCAACCCAATTTTAGGGTTTTTCTCACTAAATTTAGTTAGATATGACTACTAGGTTTGGTAGAGGTCTAAATTTGATAGTGTGTTATATTTTATGGCCTTCCACTAAAGGTCCTCCAAAAGGGGGTGATTCGACCCCTTAACCTCCCTTTTACAGGCGACTTACAAAATTTGAGCTTGCCAACATAATGTTGTATGTGCTTAAGACATACAACACACAATATTGTATTTGAATTATATAAATAAATCAAATGTTTTTTAAACAACCCGCTACCTAACCGATTGAATTGGTGGTTGAGTTAGGGTTTAGACATTGTATAAATTTGTTTAAATCGCTCGATTGTATAGCTTGCCATTTCTTTGCATGTCTTTTATTTAGACTACCTCTCTTTTATTTTGGTCACATTTCAATGGAGCCACTCTAAAAACTTTGGCCATTTTTGTATTATTGTTATAGGGTCTATGATTGAAGAGATCAACTAGGGTGTAAGGTGGTAGGGTCGGTGTTTAGAGATCTCGGTTACAAATCGTTTGGCGTGTTTTTTATGGCTCGACCACTACAAAGGTTGACTCGACTTTGGTGAATGCTCAGCTCAGTCGCTATAAGGTTGCTCACCCTTCAATGCTCAATGCAAATCACCCAACTAGCTCACCTCCTTTTAACCAACTTGCCTCATAGCTCGCCCTGCATAGATGTATAACCCAACTCTGAGATGCCTCCAAATTTGGAGGTAGTGTTAAATTTGGATCCTGTCTCCAAATTTAGTCATGAAACCCTTGATGGGGAAAATTTTGAATTTTTAATGCTGATTTTTCCTTAGTTTCCTGAATGCTTCTTGGTGCAGGAGGCAACACCTAGGTGACTCCTTTCCTAGTGCTCAAAACAACTTGAAAATTTCTTGAAAATGCTTGTGAAGCTCCTATAGAGCTATCGGGGGTAGAGAAAGCTGGGAATGGGGCTAGGAAGGGGCAGAGAGGCTTTGTGGCTCTCTTTTGTTGCTCAATCTTTTCTTGATCTTGTAAACTCCCGCTACAAATTCTTTCACTCCTCCTTGGATTGTTCAGGCACCTTCTCTGATACCAACTGTAATTGTGCAATATTGAGGTAACATGTGATAATTGTATTGATTAGAAAAATTAGATTAACTTATAGGGATTTGAGAGGTTGTAATATTTATAGATATTACATGACTAATATTACATAAAAGAATATGTTATATGGGTGCAACAAAACCCAATAATAACAAACAAACCATATGTTAATAATAATAAAATAAAGAATATGGTTTCAACTAATTAACCATATAACAATTTACCACACAATAAGTTCCTAATCATCTATGGTAACAATACATGATAATTGTAATGTAAAATTACTTCTACACTAAAGTTTTACCTAACATATATAAAACCTATAATAATTGATCGATTGTAGTGCCCAAAAATGGTAGTCACGGTTCATTTACACTATTGTAATTGATATCTTGATAAATTAGTATATGCTTATTGATATAGTGTTTCTTGACAACGTCACATCTTCAAAAATGTGTTTATATATATTTAACAACATTGTATCATATTGTCCTTGATGTTTTATTTAACCCTTTTTCCCATTATAAATGATACTAATGATCTATGCATACGTATCTTATTAATGTCATGGGTTTTGATAATATGACATCTTTTGAAGATGAAGAGAAAGAGGATTTTGAAGTGAGGAGAATGAATGTGTAAGAGAAGGTGTGTGCAATATGATATTGAAACATTTGACCATGAAAAAAAAGTACAAGTCAATGTAGGAACAAATCAACAAGATGACATCAACAAATTAACAAGATAACGTTTTAACTATAGAGCCACAAAAATAAATTAGTAGAGATCAAGTAAATGGGCATGAAGTAGAGGAAAGTATGGTTGTTACATGTAACACTTCAACCAAGAAAATTAAAAATATAGGATTGATCAAAATAAAATATGTTAAAGGACATGGATGATGTTGAATACAATAATAATTCAATTATATTTGCTCGAGAAATGTAATTTACCTCCTACTTATGTTCATTATTGGCTAAATGGTCAAACCAATACGAAACTAAGGGCCCCACATCATATTGAGTGAAAGAGAGGAGAAAGATATTGTTGAATGGTGTAAACAAATGATAGATATGGGGCATGGAGTGGGAAGTATGCAACTAAAGGCATGTGTTGTAAAAAGTGTGAAATTAAAGAGACTCCATTTCGAGAAGAGTTATTGGGAAAGTTAGGGTGTGAAGGATTCTTAAAAGACACTTAGAGATAATCCTAAGGATTGGGAAGATATTTTATAATATAATTGCGAACCAAAGATGGTTAGCAAGTTTTAAAAAAACTAGCTAATGTGTATATCAAATTCTATGGTGCATGTAGAATATGGAATTGTGATGAGCTAAATCCAAGCAGGGAAAATTTGTGGCATGAGGGAGATTTCCATCCGAGGGTTACATGAATATTCCTAAAATCATTCCTCATAGCAGAGAATGAATGAAAATTCTATGTTGTGTAAATGTTGTAGGGCGCTTTACTTATTTAAAGGTTAAACAATTTCAAAGAATTAAATTATAGGATGAGAACTTGGTGCAGTGTGGCTACTCATCCTAGTGCTTGGATGACTAATAATAACTTCATAAATGTAAGAACCCCTTGGTAGAATACTAGAAAAACACCCCGATTTTTAAAAAATTATTTATATACATTCCTTCATGTGAATTTCCATATAATTCCACCAAAGACGAGAATCAAATCCCTAGTTCTTAACTTAAACTATCCATGAGGTAGAAACCAAAGGGAACAACTAATGCTTGTTTATTAAAGGGAAAGTACAATAATCAAAGGACATCATCTATTTGTAATTTAATCAATTGACTAATATTATTGTAATCAGATAAGATAATTACATAAGAGAATGAATTCATTCCACCTTGTTCAATTCACTAAGCATAGAGAGCATACTAGCATATGAATGTAATGACATAGGAGCTAATTCATTACCCATTTCCTTTTAATAAAGATACTAATGGTACGAAATATTATATGTTTTCAACTTTGTACATAAGAGTTTTCAAGTACACTACATCTTCATTATGCTCAACATGATTGTCTTTTTTTATAATACATATTACAAATAAGAATACAATATTTTGCTGAGAGACACTGATATGGAAGAACATAAGGATAATTCTCAATGTGAGCACCATCGAGATAACACTGGAGATCATGTTGAGGTCATAGTAATGAAGCAGGAGAGGAAAACATCATCATAACACTTTTCCTCCAACCACAGAGCTAGTTTGGTTCCCCCGCACAACTCTCGTATCCCGAGAGTGGCCCTACCCTTCACGAGGAAGGTAGATATGAAAATTGATACCAAAAGAGAGAGTGTTCCATGTATACAAATCCCTATATCATATGACCTAACCAATCATGATGTAAGATAGATAATTAGAAAAGAATAATTACATTCTTATTAATACTAAGTATTAATTGCTTATGGCCATAAGACTTAGATTACAAAGGGTGACCCCCATGTATCCTAACTCATATACAAGGCATGCTTGGTAACCCCAAACATTGAGTCAATCTTTGGTAACCCCACAAAAGGACCCATACCCGTTCTTATTGAGTCATGTTGAAGACTAAACTAATTCCCTTATCCTTTTAGTCTCACTTTCTAATGTTCACTATACATTAACTCTTGGCTATTGATTCTTCTCATCCCTCCTAACCCCATACTCGATAAGAGTTGATCTCCACATGACAAACAAGGCTTAACAAGTGAACAAACTCTGGTAGGTGTGTGGGTGATAACACATCGTATCGACGAACCAAAGTATTATTTACCCCACTTTACTTGAGGATTGTTAAATTCAAGAAAACAAGATTCTAATGATAATTCTATGGTTTGTATGATAATGATAGACATAGTAAGTTTGACTACTCATTGTAAGGTGTGGAAGCATAAGCAATAGAAGAAGATGTATCCATACATTTCAACTCGTAATATAACATAGAGATGTTAGATTTCCATTTATTAAATTCATGTCATAGTTTGACACTATCCACATGGGATTTTTAACACCAATTAGTTTATTTGGTAAAGGTGAATTCATGCTAAAACACCCACTTGGAATAGTTAATGATTTACTTGTACATGAACATTGATTTAGTATATTCTTTCTCAAATTGCGATTATAATCTTGTTTATAATTTAGACATATATCTAATCATGTCATTGTTTTGTATCAAATTACTTATAATCTATATCCTCATCAAATCGCCAAATTGAGATGTGTGATGAGAACTTAGATCTATAGACACCAAACTAGGGTGTTTGACAAGGCACTTACAATACTAATTGATTTTGAATAATTTATTTTGGAAGACTTGTTGGGGGAAAAGACATTCCTGATGAGATTGGAATTGGAATTCAGATTAATTAGCTTGTGTATATACTAATACACCAATATTTATAATCATATCTCGCCCCTCTAGATTATTAAGAAACTACCAATAATCATCTACATTTCCTTCGCTTACCCCATATATCAATACACTTATAATTATATTTACTTATCTCAGGTAGCATGTTAATTTTAAATATAATATAATCCATTGTTCTCTATTTTATAATCATTTATGTCCATATACCTTAAATGATTATCATACTTATATTTCCATTCTCTTTTTATTGAATTTATTTGAAATTTCTAAATTCCCATGATTAGTAATTATTTTATTTATTTTTAATTTACTTAGCCCATACTATAACTTTGACTTACATTGAATTTTTCTTTTTCCTTTTAAATTTTATTCTAGCTTTATATGCACATTCATTAATTAAAGGATTATGAGATTAAAAAAATTATGAAATTCTCCATCTACACGGTTATGTTATTAACCTGGAGGTTGGAATAATTTAGAAATAACAAGGTTGCTGCCATAAAATAATACTATCATTTACACTAATAAGGATCATATTAAATAGCAATGAAGAAAATGAAATATAAATATTTTAGATTAATGCACAACATAGAAGTAATAGAATATAGGTAATTTCATTTCATAAAAATCTCCTTGGAATTATAACTACTTTCGTAAATATATAGTTACACATTATTTAATATTCACTTATCAACATACTCTCGGGTATACCAAAATTAAGAACATTAGAGTAGGTACATACATTCGGTAGAGTAAAAAAATGTAGAGAGTTTTATTTGGAACAAAAATTGCATAGCCATATATATAAACCCAAAAAGCATACAAGTAGCTTGGTTTTATAATTTGGAGCATAGAGGTAAAGTAATAGAAGAACTCTTAGATTTAAACATCTATTATGCCCTTCTCTCCAAGATCAAACATATATTCTTATTGAATTATATAATTCTAAACTAATACTTGATCAACCAAGTGTGAAATAAAACTAGGTAAAAAAGTGTTCACAAAGTAAATTCATAAAAATGCCTACCTGTTCGACTTCACTTATTTATTTATTTGTATGCATAAAGAGCTCTCACAAGATATCAAATTGTCACTCCAACCGTTGTCTCTTTCTAGTTGCTCTGCACTTCCCAAATTTTCTTTTAGCTCCTTGCCTACTCTTTCACTTGCAGATTTCTTCCAAAATAATATGTTGCTCTAAACTCTTTGCTCCCATTTTTTTCTCCTAGTTTTACTGAAAAGAAAAATGTTGTCTCTTCCTTCATTGTTTCATTATTTATAAATTCAAGATTTTTATTGGTCTCTAATTTAAATGCATCCTTCTTTATTACCTTATGGGAGTCCATATTTCTTAATGAGCTTTGGAGAGAGCATTTAACATTATTCATGCCTATTTATTAAAAGGGCACACCTTCCAACCCCCTCGTGAGCCAAGCAACCATAAAAGTTTACACATTAATTTTCTTTGGTTTCTCTTCTCAATAGTTAAGAAAGTTTTAAATGTCAACCATCTATCTTTTTTTTGGAAAAGGGTAAAAGTGCAGATTTTGAAAGGATCCACATCCTTGTACAAAAGCCCTTAAGGCTAGATAAAACATTGAAGCCCTACAAAGAAGAATCACGCATGAAATAAAAGAAATAAGGCCACAAAAGCACAAAAGGAAAGAACATGAGAAAAAGGAAAGAGAGAGGTTGAAGCACCATGATTGCAACACAAATAGATTACTCCAAAGGATCGTGATCTTGAGATCATAATCTCATTTTATGGAGAGGCATACCTTTCTTTTTTCGATTTACGATTGTCCATCCATCACTCCGATTAGGATCTGAGTTTTCATCTAGATGAAATGGAAGCTGAATACCAGAGGTCTCTTTGGTTCCAATAATTGGTGAAGATTCCTCCCCCAAAGGGAGAGTCACCACTTGTTCAACCTTTCCCGCCCCAATGACAGGGGGAAACTGAGTCTCAACTGGAAACTAAATTTTTTTGTGATCTTAACTAACCCTCAACGGATCTTTCGAACATGAATTTGAATCATCCCCAACAACTAGAAAGCTAGGATTGGAATCCTTCCACCAAGAAACTTTTTCCTTAAATCCTTGCTTTACTTTCTGACAATCTGTAGCAAGATGCCCTAGGGCAAAACATTTCCTGCACCTGAAGGGCAAGCCTTCATAGTCAATATGTTGTGACCAAACCCTATTCAAAAATTTGATGTTAATGGAAGCTGGAAGATCTAGAGAGGTATCTAGATCCACTAAGATTCTCACATATGTAGTGTGAGTGTAGAATTCCATTTTGGAATCAATGGATAAGAACTTGCCCAAAGCATTGCCAATATCAATCAAACACTCCTCCGCCCATAATTGCAGCGAGAGATGAGGTAATCACACCCATATAGGTTTAACGTTGAAAGCAACAATGAGGAGAAGATTGAAGGTTAGAAACCATAATTTCATCAATAAGTGATGATGTTGTAGTTCCCACAATTTGGAAATGATAGAATCCCTATCATCAACTACACACAAAACCACAATAAAAAACCCCCTAGCACATGGGGTAAATTTCCATCTTATTGAAAAGAGAGGGTGTCGGTTTGAAGAGATCCACAAGTGGAGAAGTGAAAACCCTAGCCAAAGACCATTGAAGTAACAAATCAGACCCCAGTTGCGAGAAAAATTCTTCAGATTCTAACACTGACTACCCAAAAGAGACCAATGGAGAGTATTTGGCAGCAAAGAGCAAATTAGAAGATGACACAACAGAGGCCACATCATACGGAAAGAGGGCTTCAAAATCCCCACACGACTTTAGTTGAGAGACCCTGTCGCCGCTAACACGAGTAACAAATGATGCAAAAACTGGAGCAGACTGAGGCACAGATCCACCACCACCACCTCTATAGACCTATACGTCCAAAGACGCAAAAATTCATGCGATCCCACAACGCCGATGTCACAAGAAGTAATGCCAACACCATACAGAAACACGGGAAAAGGCATGGTTAGGGTTCTCAAAGAGGGCAATCGTAGAGCTTTTAAAAAAATTTAACACTTGGGATGAATTAGGAGAGGTACTTTTCTTCAACCTTTGTTAAACTATTTCTATCCTTTTTTTAGTAACATTAATTTTTTTTAATAGTGTTCTCCAAAATAAGGAAAACATGCCATTAAAAGGAATAATTCATTTTAAAAAAATTATATACATGTTTTGATTTATTTTTATGTATATTTAATAATATACATCTAAATTTATATTATAAATCAAAGTCATATTTTAAATGCGCAATTCAGAGGAGATGGTTAGTTCAAAATTTGTAAGTACATTATGGTTAAAAACATGAAACATACACAAGATTTTAAATTGTATTTGGGTCGGACCTATAGCAGACCTAAGTCAAGATGGAGACTCAAACTCTAACGAGGTCACCTAAATACTCTTTGGTATTGTTGCATGTTAAGAAAGAACAAAGTGTCCTAATAAGAGAATTTGTAAAATGACACAAAAAGACTTACCATATTCCTAGGTGGTATAACTCACATTGCTAAAGTTTAAGGGTACACATTTTTCTCTTTCTTTTGGTACCAAAAATTTGCATCTACTCTCCTCTCTTTGATGATGCTCTCCCTCCAACCCGAGGGAATTTTATCCTGCAACCAACTCATAACAACAACACACAAGTAGTTAACCAAATCATGATATAAAATCCACATGGTATAATATAAATAATACTAAACATGTTGATGCCAACTTGAAAATGTTTTTCTTTCAAAAACACTTATAAAAGTAGAATTAAACACTCCAACTTAATAATACCAAACGGTCGAGCACATATGCCAATTATTACATCATAAGTTTGATACTACCAAAAGGGATGTGACAATAAGTTAGTTGTATCACTTGAATAAGTCAAGACTTGGAGGTGTATATCCTGGAAATAGGCACTTACTTATTTTTTATGGTCATGGAAACAATGTGGAATTGTCAACTATAGAAAAGATAACGCGATTGGGGATTAATTTATTAGCACTACCGACACATATTACACATAGGTTGAAACCACTAGATGCTAGTGTATTTGGTCCTCTTAAATCCTACTTAAAAGTTGAGAGGTTACTATGTATGTCTTATAACAAGTACCATGAAGTCAAACATTCAAACTTTGTAGAAATAAGTAGTAGAGAACTAGCTAAGGCCATAAACCCGGAAATATTTGAGATGGTTTTAGACACATAAGATGCATTATATAATGACATGGAATGTAGTAAAGCATATATCATTGAGGAAGATGAGAATGATAATGTTGTTGAAAGCATAAAAATGTTAATGCTCTTTGGAAGCATAACAAGTGTTGATCATGGTGAAAACATAATAAATGTTGACACTACTATAAGCATCCCGGGATTTTCAAGGAGGTTGTTGTACTAGTTGGTGATAATTTAGTAGAGAATAACTTTATGGAATCAATTGACCATCGTTCAATAGTAAAAATGTACAATCTAAGTATAGAAAAAATGTTGATTTTAATATTAAAGTGGAAGAACCAGATCACATGGAGAAAGAGAGAGTAGAATGCAAATTATAGAATTTCTAATAAATCATAGTAGGAACACCGATGACCAAGGTGTATCCAACTACAATAATGAGGACCAAGAAATAGGAGAGGATGATACTCTTGTTTCTAAGTGCACCACAACAACCTACTTGGTTGTAAGAGTATATGGCAAAGTTTATACTTGGTCAAATTGGAAACATTGAGGATGAAATTTTATCCTTACCTTCATGCAAACCAACCTTGATCCAAAAACTTTGTTCCAACCAACATTACTCATTATTTTGTTGATAAAGAGGAAATTGACATCATAGATAAGGATATAAATGAGGAAGAGGCAACTCAACGAGATGTTGAAAATGTTAAATCAAAAATGTTGTTCTTTATGAATTTGACAAAATAATTGGAAAATTTTAAGGTTCATAATACCATTTGAAAGGGTCCCCTCCAAAGGTAAGGTAGATGCCACACTTCTAATAATGCGTAGTTCACAATTGATAAAATTTGACACCTATGTCCACTTATTAAAAAAACACAATAAAGAAAACAAGATATATTTGAAGAGAAACAAAACAAGAAAGATTGGTAGTGAAGGAGATAAAATAAAAGAGATATTGCAACAACACATTAATGATAAACAAGAGAGGGATCTACAAAAATTAGTTGAAAGATAAGAGTGTGAGAAAGAAAGGGAAGTAGATTACCAAATAAAGGAACTGGGATTACAAAAGAAGGAATCCACTCACCATCAAAGGGAGAAAGAGAAAAAAAGAGATTGTGGGATAAAAAATATTACGAAAAAAAAGTTTACTAATCCATGCTCCCTTGCCCATATATCATTCTATGCCCGTACATAATTCTATGCTAGAAGATTTGTTGAAAGATTACTATCCCTAATTACCACCCTCACTTCCTTCGTACCAATGGAATGCATATAACTTCAACTCGGACTACACACTACATAACCCTATAACCTTTTGGTTCACACACAACCTTTCATACCATCTCTAGTTTTCCCATTCCACCATGGGTTTGTCCAAAAACCTCCTATTGACTCCAACCACAACATCTGCAAATGTTTTATCCCTAATTGTTTGAACTTTGGTCCTAATTGAAGGTGTGATGTGGAAAGTAATCACTATATTGATCCTAAAATTATGGAAGCTTATATGAGGAGAATTATTTTTTTTGTCAATGAGAGCTATGTAATTAAATGGATTCATAATGCATTATTACATTTACAATTATAGTTTCCTAGTTGGTATGTTTTGGTTCAAATGTAATGAATTTTGAGGCATGCAATATAATTCACTATGTGTTGGTTATGTCATGGTGACTTTTGTTTGAATCTATTAAGAAAAATGAAATTAAATGTATTTTCACTTTTACAATCGAAATTCACATCTCTTGCGAATTAGGTTCATTAAAAAATAAACATATTAATAAATATTCCAAACCACTAGGTACAAATCAAATTCATCCATAAACAGGTAGGTGTTCGTATATTCCAGATCGCTATCAAGATAACAAGTTTCCTACACATTCAAATATTAAGGAAGGAAACATCAAAATGTAACATTCTAAAAGGTGTCCCTCACTATAAAATACAAAATAAAAGGAGTTATTGAATCTTGGCAAGGTGTAAAAACGTCACCTTTAGAGCAACAAAATTGTAGACACCCAAGTTGGTGTTAGTTAGGTTGGTTAAATCTAAAATATTCTTTTAGGAACCCAACACATGGAACACAATTAATAGTCCCATGACTCCTATGATCTAGGTTATTCTTGTTTTCTTGTATTTATCCAATAGATGTAGCTTGAGAGATCCATGTTGTCCTTCCTCACCCTACTTTCCTAGGCAACCTTTATCCAACACGCACAAATGTGGTGGGGCCTACAAAATGGACCAATCATATAATTAATAAACAAAAAGCCTTTGCAAATTAGATTTTTCCATTGGTGTAGAATGTAGGGCCCGCACATTTGTGCGTCTGCTTATTCATCATCCACTTTCCTAAACATCAAAGAATTCAAACAAAAATATCTTAAAATTATGAAAAAATGGGATTTACTTATGAATCATCATATGCTCTAAGAAATTGATTCAATTTTGTATTTACTTGATTTAAAAACTCATACACGAACACAAATTAAATAAAAATCTATAATATTAACTATCGATTGAGTATAAATTGTGTGTAATGAAGTGATGTAAGGCCTATAAGGCCATGGCCAAGGTTGAGTGCAATTGTATTACATAACTAGCAATCGCACACAAGAAGTGCAATGTGAACGCCGAAAGGGAGTGGATGGAGGAATGAAAAGTGATGGAGACATAAAGGGTTCAATTTAAAGGCATGAACTTTGTTACCAAAAAAATGATAAACAAGATCTTAGAGTAGGGGGACAATGGGATTAAACCAATAAAATATATAATGCATCATTCATGCAAAGAAATTATATAGTGAAGTTTGTGTATACATATTGCATGAAACTATAGAATTTTTGCATGCCACAACCCATTTTAGATTATCGGTCGAAAGAGTTTTAAGTTCTTTGATAGGAATGTGTAGGAAAGTAAATATTGTGGATACATAAATGTTGTTCCTAATAGGTGTCAGGGAATAGAGTTGTTTCATGTATTTGTGACATTGATTGAGCACTGAAGTTGTGCTCAACAACACTCTTAGTAAGCATTTTGTGAATGGTAATATGTGTTGGAAGATATGGTTCAAAATTTATTGAAATTCTGGAAAGCATATTATGGCATGGATGAGATCAGTGATATGGACACGCTGATAAGAAGGATAAAAGGAGAAAAATTACAAGAGAAACCAAGGTAACAAAGAAAGAGATAGAGGGACAAGCAATACAAGGGAAAGGAAATCTAGACGGAAAATAGACGATCGCATTCTTTGTTTCATAAATGCTCTTAATGTTGAAGTTGAATTTTTCGTTAGTATCGGCCCGCTAATACTAACATTAAAACACGAGCTAGGATTGTTTTTATTATTTTATCATGTTTCAATGGAACTCATAGCATTTTCAACCATCCTCCAGCTCCAAATTTTTTCTGGGAACATAAAACACGACCGACTTGCTTGTTTTTCATGCGAAATAAAAGAAAAATTAGATCTATAATAAATGTTTACAAATTTCTTCAAGTTCACGTTACTTTTGTTTCTCAAGTTTTGTCCAAGTCATTGACATCACTTAACTATGTTGAATTTAATGAATAAAGAAATGAAAAATTATCAAAGCATTCCTTAGAAGATGGAGACAAATTTGGTGGTGAAAGGATTGAGAATTTGTGGATACTATTATATCGTTGATGAACCCTCTCATGTGTGGTATGAGGCGAGCACAACATGGTTGGACCCGATGGGGGTACAACAATTAATTCCTAATTACAACATTACAAACGTAGATATTAAGTATTTATAAAAATGATCATCTTATTTTATGCAATGTTTTAGTATTTAAATTGTTAATAGATGCAACCCTATAAAGCCTTACCTTTTAGTGGCATAGCAAGTATTTGGGATTACTACAATTATATTATTTCAAGAATTGAATTGAAATCTGTTGATATGTTTTTAATATGGGATATGAAATTGTATGGAGATGTCATTCCAAAGAAGGGCCTCAAATTGTACGACATGTTTTTTCTCACAATAACATTATTGGTAGATAATTTCAATAACATGGATGCTTCACCAACTTCTTCAGTTACGTCAAAGGACCACAATGTGTCAAATTCATATTCAACATTAGGTAATTGTGCCAAATTAGACGAAGAAACAAGTGAAACCTTATTGGACAATCACTAATGAGATTTACAAATGGTGAAAAGAGCACAAATATTTAAATGTCATTATCCACAAGCACTATTAGTGTTAAGTTTTACTTCAAAAGTGTTGCGACTACAAACTACAATTTCTATTTTTTTATCATTACAAAACATACCTTAAATTGAAGGATCGTTATAATGGGAACATGTTGTATGAATTCATAATCAATTTCTATGTTGTGATGGATAAAATATATGGGCACAATAAAAAACATTTAAGAAATGTAAATAAAATTATTTTTACGAAAAAGTGGTTGACCAAGTAAAAACAAAACCAAAGACATACATTGTTTAAAGCAAGCATTTGCATGCCAAGGGTATATACAATAGTCAATCATGTGTATACTACATTCATTCATGAATCCCAAACTTGGAAATAACCCCAAAATAAATACAAATCTTAAATAGAATCTACTTATGCAATATTATTCATAAAGATAAAATTATAATACCATATACACTTGATAATTATGATTAATATATTGTTAAAGAGAGATATAATATGAAATCCGGAGTTAAATAGTAGTAATTTCAAGATCGAGCCAAAGCTACAACACGTGGGACAACACATGTAGCCACCAACCACTCCTATAGGCTCCCATTCTAGATCAGTTTGTACACCACTATCACCTAATTTTCTTGTAGGAAACAACCCAACAAGGGTGTCGTTTTGGGTGGCTTAGTCCCGAGAGTCTGCATGTATACCCAAAATTCCATGCTAATTTACAGTTCCTCATGTTTTTAATAGGGGATATGAAATTGTATTGAGCCGCCATTCCAAAGTAGGACCTCACATTGCACGACATGATTTTTCTCACAACAACATTATTGGTAGATAATTTCAATAACATGAACGCTTCACTGACTTCTTCAATTCCATCAAAGCACCAAGATTTATCAAACTCATCTTCAACATTAGGTAATTATGCCAAATTTGATGAAGAAACAAGTGAAAGCTTATTAAAAAATTCCCCAATAGTTGGTGAAAATTTTATTAGTGAAAGGCTTGAGAATTTTGTGGCTTGATTTATATTTGTAAGAAACAAAAGCGTATATGACAAAAACCACCAAAACTCCTTTCATATGCACTTCATGTTAAAGGTATAGAAGAAAGTTAATAGTAGAATAAGTTAATATAAAAATGATAGTTTATCAAATGGGTTGTAGTCTAGTCATGTGTATGATAGTGTAAAAGGTGTTGCCTAGGCATACACTAAAGTTGAAATCCCAAGAGATAACAAGTAATGAAGGATGAGTTCGAGGAAAATTTGATGGAATGGAAACTCTCAATCCATAATTGTTAAGCGAGAGAATTCTCCACACCTACTCCATACATAAACCTCGGAATTTTACGCACCAACCCCGCACAATCTTCTCAGACATAAATGTCTCTCAATATGCAAATATTAAATGTGGAATACATTCAAATCATCTAAAAAATGAGTGGGCAACGCCTTAGGCCCTCCACCAAACCATGATATAGATTTTTACATCTAATTATTCCAAACCTAATAACTTGTCCTAAGAAATGTCTATTAAAAACTGGCCAAGACATTTAAATGGAGAAGAGGAAATTTCTTTTGATGAAATGAAATGGAATGGTTTTAGTTATGTCCACGAGACCAAATGGTCTATGGACCAAAGCAATTACTCTGATTGCTTTAACTGCTCAAATATTCGGTGGCTCAACGGTGCTTTTTGAATTTAGAATCGACGCGTTTCCCTTTCACCGTACTTTCCTTATCTATTCGTTAAAAATAAGCATTTTTAATAGAGCAGTTTGTTTGCATAACAATCAAAGAATGGAGGTAAACGGAGCAACATTCTTCATACACACGCTTCTGTGTGATTACAAGTGTTTATCCAATGAAGAATTACAATGCTCTTTCTTTGGGTTTCTTGCTTTCTTGCTAGAGAATGATCTCGTTCCGAGGAAGGAATCTTCTGCCGCAGCTACTTCCTCTTGACAGTCGAGAAAAATGGTATTTGACAGGGAGAAAAAGGAACAGAATTCATACCGCTTAGTGGAGTGTCTTCAGAGCCGAGACTTTGAGCCGAGCAAGCCCATCTCATACAATTTTTCCGAAAAACCATTGGAATTCCACCCGAAAACACGAAAACGTCCAGACGGCCGTCAACCCGTCAAATTTAACATAGTCACAGAAACGTCCGCAATGGCCTTTCCCATAGGGGAACGCCTTCGGCATAACTAGAGAATAAGACAATTACCTAACTACAAATTTTTTTAGCCATACTTGGACACAAAATCATACAACTCAATTGTAAACTATATATTTCTCAATATTGTAAACTGTGTGTTGATGTATACTTCCACCATAGTAAACTATATACAACTCAATGTATTAAAACCAAATTAGATACTGATATCAACCTATAAGACTACAAAAAGAAAGATGAATAGTTATTCATTCTTAACTTTAGCGGATTCAATTCCATTTCCATGATTAAATAATGTCAATGTAAACTAAAAAATAGAGCATAACAAATTTAACGTAAGCTAAAAATCCATAAAAACAAAATCACACAACAAATAAAAATGATTGAGCAGAGAGGACAAATGAAGAACATTGCAGGGGAACATTTTTGTAGAAAAATGATAGTGTGAATAGATACTGTTGAGGAAGAAAACAATTGAACGAATCTGTAGTTTGTGCGCCCTATACACATTGTACGTAGGAGCAAACACAAACCATAAGCGATCATACTCCATGTGGAATTACAGACACCGTAGAAAAGTATTTAGGCGGGCCATTAAACAAGTATTGCTTTAGGTTGGACAATGTTTCAGCTCTAAAACTAGATGTCATCTCCACCACATTCATCTATGACAGTCCTCGACTCACTCTTGATCTTCAACCTTATCAAACTTATTTCTGCAATTTCACATTACTCGAACCTTGTTTTACCTCATCGATCGACTTGTTATTTCTCTGGAATGTCTCTCTACTTCTCAATTTAACTCTATCAAGCCACTCAGATTTCTGCAGATTGACTCTGCTACTGGATTGGATTATCAAACTCAGTCATGTACCTATCACTTGTGACTCGAGCTCTTGTTCAATTGCGATGCTCAGATCTTTGGCTCATTTAGTGAAACGTATCGACACCTCTCTTCACTCCTTTGGCTCCATTCTTGGCCTGACTCGTTCTTCTACTTCTAAACATGATCACTTCTTCACTGTTTGCCTTAATTGCTTGATGGTTTCATGTCTTATAATGACATAGATCAGGTTTTGGTGGTCTGGCTTAGTCTCAACACTCCCACAATTTTCTCTTGTGAGTTGGCTCGCCTTTCACGAGCTCATCCTCTACAAGCTCAATGTCTTGTTACCACTTTGCTCTCTTGGTCCAAGTCGAGTATGTGGATCTACCCCGTCGGCTTTTATGTTCTCCAACTTCACCTTCAGTTCCTTTCTTCACAGTACGACGCAAAGATCAAAGATGTAACTTAATGCTTCTATGCAACTTCAACTTCTCTAGCTCTACTGCTTAAGAGTTCCAACTCGATTTTAAACTCAGGTTCATTCAATTCTCACCCCACTCCGCTATCACCACATTTTCTTATCACAAATTACAATCAGAGGGTCTTAGACATGCACATTTCCTGTAGATATACAGTCGACATGCAACATTTATGAGAGGCATTGGTGAGTGATAACACTACAACACATCACATAAATCTAAGCAATAATTGACAACACATATATAGGTGCCATGACATAGACTTGTGTAAATGACATTTGATGGATTAACATTGAAGAATGTGTGCTTAAATCTACCATATCAATTATAAAGTTTATCATTTAATTGTGTTGGAGTTTTGCAGCTGTGAGACACTGGACTTAACCTTGATTTCTTATGATTAGCAAAAAGAGTTATTTAATGGATTATTAAAGTTCAATTAATGGTCCAACACCACTTGCGAAGAACAATTATTAGTCTCCATTAGTTATCGTTATTTTTTTGATGTGTTGACTTAGAAGTGTACACGTCATAGAATAAAAATAAATCTTCCAAACAAAAATGCAAGCTAAGAAAAGCTTTAGCTATAACTCAGTACAAAATTTGCAATCCCATGTGGCATTCAATTGGCATTGTGCAATCACAACTTACATTCCATCACTAATGAGTCTTCCTCTTTAGAGGAGATGACCCCATGAGGGGTCTTATACTTGTTATAGTACATGACAAGGGAATACCCAAAACTTGAACAAATACAAATAAAAAGTAGGTTCACAATTTACATATCATTAATCAACATGTACCCAAATATAATGTAAAGTACCCAATCACATAAGGACACAACAAATTTACAAATTTTTATAACTTCTAGATACCTCATGTACATATGTAACTCTAACTTCTTCTTTTTAATTATATTTCAAATATTGTTATTTTTAATCATTTAAAAATGTCTCCCATCAATTAAATACATGACCAGTATAGATATCTTAAATACATCTATCTAAAATACGCCGAGAGATATCAATCACGAGGCACCTATCTAACTATGCAAGTGTAGTATAAGTATACCAAAAAAGTAACAATTAAAAATAAATATAATATAATAAATGTATTTATATGAAATACATCAATAGATATCAATTTCAAGGTTCTTAGGTTTGATTTTTACATACCTCTTTAATCAACAACTTCATTAAATTCTCTATCAATTTCCCGTTGATTTATCTACGTGAATGTGTCAGATCTCAAAAATATCTATTCAAAAAAAAAAAACCCAAACATTACTACATGACCAAGATATTACTAATTTTTGAATGACTTCTCCTAGAAAAAATAATATTATTTGACACCCGAATAAAAATCAAATTTACGAATGAATTATCACGTACCGGTCAAATGAAAGTCAAATTTAATGTTGAGAATGTGAACAATGTACTCCATTGCATCCTTACCTACCATTGTAGAACGCCTCTAGACTAATAATAAACACATATTAATTTAACTCCAAAAAAAAAAAAAAAAATCCTAATTTATTTTTTCAAATACTGATGTGACACCATTTAACTGGCATGTGAAAAGCCAGTTATTTATCTCCCATAACGTGCTTTGTATTTGGGGTGCACTTTCATACCATCTTTCTTTGAATGAAATTGTAATCAACTCCAAGAAAATCGGCACTGGAATATACTTAACAGCATTGAGAACACCACGGTATTTGATTTGAACAAGGACCCCGTGTCCTCACCCATTTTGTCTGTTACAAATTTCAATGTAAAAGATTTTAAAAATCAGACACGATTTTGACCAGTCCTACATAAATTTCTCGCACGGCAGAAGTCTTTTTAAATAACCAGTTGGTTGGTCTGCATATTTATTTATTTACTTACTGCAACCATAAAAACGATGGACCCTTCTCTCGTCTACCTCATGAACATTGGTGGGTAACGCCTGCACACACTGAGAGAGGAGAACGGAAAACAAAAAACAAGAAAAAATGACAGAAGCATCCTCTGACTCTGACTTTCTCCATTTGGGTATCTCTTTTTTATCAAGAAAGCTACATTTTGTTTTTTTTTGCTCGAGTGCATTCTCAGAAGCAGTTAGTGGTTTATAGACAGGAGATGTAGGCATTGATGGTCACAGTCACGTGAAAAATAATCGTCATCCGTTCTTTTTCAATTTTCTCTGTGATTTGGAACTAATGGTAGTTGGAGTGGATCCGTGAAGGTGGAAAATGGGAGAAGGGAGATCACTGGCAGAGACCCCAACATGGTCTGTGGCCACTGTTACCACTGTGCTAGTGGGCATCTGTTTCATTGTAGAGCGCTCCATTCATCATTTTGGAGAGGTACCCAAATCTAATTTTTAGCAGAAACTATGTCAAATGGGATAACTTTGTTTTTTTGTCTTCAGGCCAAAATGGTATGGAGTATTAGTTTTTGTCAAAAACATTAAGCCTATTAGAAAGGAGTTTTCAAACAAACGGCTTAGAGAGAGAATGGGAATCGATGTTCTGGGTTTCTTTTTTAACCCGTAATTTTTTTGGATTGGTGACTTACTTTGTCACATACTAAATTTTTCTGCAGTGCTACATTCTCAGATCTCTTTTGAGCTTGAATGGTTTAATTGGCATTTGCAGGTGATGTTTCATATGGATGAAGGTTTAATTTTGAAAAATGAATCATTACACAGCATCGATCATTAGTTAAGATTTATATTTAATATTGTGGGTTTTTAGGAAGGCCATTCATACCAATTTTACTTTCAACTCACTCTGTTCTATCTGCTCTTATATCGGAGGCTTATGGTTTAACATCTAGACCCCAAAAATTAGATATTTCTTTAAAAGATTGGCGGCCATCATTACGATAAATTAAGTTATAGTTACTTGTTTAGAAGATGATTCTTGAGGATATATTACGGGAAGGTTAAAAAATAATTGCACCAGACCCTGAACTTCGTTTAAGTTACACACCTTATATATTCTGTATTTTCAAGGAGTCTTTCAACAGGTTCAACCATCCATTTCATGCTTGTTTTCTTGGATTTTAATTTTAAACAAGGTTGTCTGGGTGGGCACACTGACCTTTTTGGGCCACACCAGAGTGGCTCCCACACCCAAATCAATACCCAAGGAAAAATAATGCACGCTAACGCACTGGGCATGTTTCCCTCAATTTCATATTCACCTGGTGTTGCATAGTAGTACCTTGCGTACCACCGCACCTGTGCACCTAAACAACCTTGATTTTAAATCATGATTTGTTTCCCCCATCTGATTTCTTACGTGGGTACCATAGCAAGTTTTTCTCCTCTTTAATTTGATCTATTGTTTAGCAGGGTCTCACTGCTTTTAGAGCACAATACATTATATGCGTGCTTGAAGGCCTATAATGTGTATGTGTTTTGGTGCAGTGGCTACTTAGAACAAAGCGGAAGCCTCTTCTGGCAGCTCTGACCAAAATCAAGGAGGGTCGGTATTCTTTCTATTCTACAATTTCCATAAATAGTGTAGGTATCTATTTTCTAAATATGTAAAGGTTTCTGTGGGTTTGTGTGTGTTTGAACAGAGCTGATGTTACTGGGACTTATATCACTGCTGTTGGCTCAATCGGCTAGATGGATATCTAATATTTGTGTCAAGTCATCAGTATACAATAGCAAATTCTATCCCTGTTCCGCACATGATTTTGACAGCCAAAAAAACCCACACAAAATGATACATCCATTAGCCGCAATTACATTGCGCATTATGGATCACATTTTTCTCATGGAAGACAACTTGCTATCTTAAATCACTGCAGTAAGGTATGATTAAACCGATGTAACTTTTTTTAATACGTTATAGATATGAAAGAAACTCAATTGGTTTCTTCAGTTTTGGCATGCCCATTGTCTATGAATTGAAGGAAGAATTATATTTTGAAACGATATTTGGGTGTTTTAGGGGCACGAACCTTTTGTTTCATTTGAAACTCTTGAGCAGCTGCATCGTTTTCTCTTCATCCTTGGAGTCACACACGTTTTGTATTGCTGCTTAACTATGCTTTTGGCATAGATCAAGGTAAATTTACATACCCTTGTGTGAAAATCCAGTCCAGAATCATCCGTCATTTATGTTGATTTCCTCTCTGCAGTGAGAGGACCCTTTGTTTGATAGGGGTTATAGCTTGTGTTATTTTCATTCGTTTCAGATTTATAGCTGGAGGCCCTGGGAAATTGAAGCTCATTCAAGACTCATTGTGCCTGGTATGCCAATGTTTTCCATTGAATAGTTCCACTTCAAGAAGATATGAAAAATTACAAGCACACCAACACGAATTTCTCTTTATATATGTCTTAGAAGCACCCATATTCTATGGAAGAAACAAGAAATTATATATATCTTAGAAGCACCTGTAGTCTATAAAGAAACACACATTACCTGGAGCTGTAGGGACTCAACAGGAA
Source organism: Taxus wallichiana var. yunnanensis (assembly GCA_018340775.1). Taxonomy (NCBI): domain Eukaryota; kingdom Viridiplantae; phylum Streptophyta; class Pinopsida; order Cupressales; family Taxaceae; genus Taxus; species Taxus wallichiana. The sequence goes on from CM031237.1 coordinate 779,319,004, forward strand.
AAATTGTCAAGAACAATTCATTTTGGTGCAAAAATTGTCCGGGCACCAGGGACCAATGTCTTTCCATCTTGCAGAAAGTAAAAAAAATCAAAAGAGTCATAGGGATTTTTTCCATGTTAAAGATAAATAAATTTAGTCTCTTTGTACAATGTTTTATGATTATTCTGATGTTCAGTTGGATCCCCTATCCCCTAATGTTCTGGAGAGTTGGAAAAGCCAATTGCATAGCACCTCTTGAATTAGACCTCATAAAACTTGCTTTTATTTTTAGCACAATGCTCAAGTTGACGAGCATGAACTTAGTTTTTTTTTCTGAGTTTTTGTTGCTGGTTGCTGACCTAGATTTTCCCATTACTTCTCCGAACAACTTAATGCTTTGAAAGTAATATGTTGTTTAGCATTTACATAACATAATTATAAACTACTTGTTGTATCTTTGTGTAAAAGTACCCATTTTAAGAGGGCAAATAGGTCTCTCTGTTTCTTAACCTCTGATAGGATTTATATATATAGTTTCACGTGACAGTTTAGATTCCTGAGGATAAGAAGATGGGTGGAGTTTAGGATAGATAGTGTTGATGAAAAATACATGTGCCAATAGGACTGTTTTGGAAGGTGCATAGTAAAATAGTATTCTTCGCTAAGGGTTTTTAGTTTTACATAGTCACGTGGGCTTATTTTATGTTCTTAAATGTTGTACGCATCTTTATGTACATGTTTATTTTCTTAGAAGTTTTTTTTTATAAAAGCTTTTTTCTCTTTCTTCTTTTAAAAGTTTCCTTTTTCTAAAAGCTTGTTTCTCTTTCTTCTCTTAGAAGTGTTCCTTTTCTAGAAACTTCTTTGTATATCATTGTACTCTATAAATGAAAATCCCTCTAATACAATAGTGTACAGTATATGTATAGTTGTTTCCAATTCCTTTGTGTTCTTTGCTTGCTTGTAGTTGTGCTCATATCAGCACATAACTGTAGGCATCCTTTTATCTCAATACTGTTGTAGTTGTTGAACAAGTTTTATTTGTGCTTATTGATAGTAAAACAGGGAATAGCTTCTGCTAATTCAGTTTCAACAGCCGAAGTGAAAAACATGTCAAATCCAAAAGCTTTCTGACAGGGCTAGCATAAACAACCACTCAATTCTGTCATAATCATTCTGAAAATAAATTTTAATAAAAATAATAGGCCCTCTGCAGCCCCTAGCCCATTACATTCATGCCTGAACAACAACAACACACACACATATGTATATATATAGATATACATACATATATATGCATATGTGTATATATATATATATATATACATACATACACATATATGTATGTATGTATATGTATATGTACACGCACACACACACACACCATATGTACATATATACACAGGGCCTTCAAGAAATGTAGCCTTGCATTCTCTCTGCCACATGGAACCAATATAGTCAGCCAAATAGTTTAATGATAAAATTTGTACCTTTTCCTAATCATCTAGTTCTTCCAAGTATCCTTGGAGAGAGGACCCTGCTAACAGAATGGGTCATTAAATGAATAATTAAACTCAGCTTGAAACCAAGCCAACAAGGCCTTGGAGGAAGGACAACTCCAAAACCATGATCAATTTGTTTGTCTCTACCACAAAATCCTACATAAAGAATGTGTAACACCAACTTCGTGAAGTCTTTACTTGAACACCAACCCTCAGTGGAACATTAACCATCCCAAAATTTTGTACTTGGAAGAATATCGAAATTTCCAAACAGATTGACAATGCCTTTCCCATCGGATGTTAAGATCCCTCACCCCCATCTCTTATTCAATTGTGGATAAAAATAAGATGTATATATGACTACATTGTATAGATGCTTGGTGACATAATTGTAGATTGCTTTCCTGTCTTGACTTCAGTCTCTCAAACAAGGACTTGATCCCTGAAGCTGCATTTTTAAAAGATGGTTTCCAGGACCATTCTTCAAAATCTTTGGTATGCATACTTGTTTGTTCTATTTAACTTTTGGGCTATATTGAAATCACAGCAGATGTAGCACATGGTCCCATAGTTCTCCCAAACAAAAGCTCTTACCAGAAAACATTCACAACAGACCAAACTTCTCTCTTGGGGAGTGAAATGTCCAAGTACGTTTTGAAGGTAGGTCAAATGCATTTCAAGGCTCCTCAGAGTGTCAATTAAGAAACTCACAAACATCCTGCCAATCTGTCCACACTCTTAACTTCTTAAGTTGAGCTGAACCTGAAATAAAGAAAGCGTTTGTTATGATCCTAAACTGATTACTGCTGAAACTGCTGAAAATAAACAAACAATTCTATGAACAGATTCTGAACACCGAAATTAATAAAGGTCTGAAACTATTGGAAATCTGAAATTTGCTAGATAGTAGAAACTAGATCTGAAGCTTGAGTTAAACAGCACAATGTAACTGCTGGAAACAAAATTCAAATCTGTAGCTGCTGAATAATCAGGGCTGAACTTTTCTCCCGAAGGACTAGAAAGAAAACAAAGTTATACATTATGAAATCAAATGAACATTACATAAAAGAGGAGAACTTTCACGAGGAGCTGTGCATGCCAACTCAGACCAAATCCAAGGTAGTCTGAATAGTCTAAAGATCCGTGCAAAAGAGTCTCTTTCCTCCGGTAAACATGTTTTACTTCACTCTCTAAGAGTCTATGTATAACATTTACCTTCATCTCTTTTGCCTTTCACATGTGTGATAATTAGTTTTCATACAAAAAGTACATGTAATAAACCAAAAATCAAATAGACCCACAAGACTAGCCCCACTGGCCAAATAAAAGACAAGTAAAAAATAGTTTCTTTTGGACCCATATAATTGGTTCCATCAGATCCATGTACCAAAAGAGCCTAATTACATGAAAAGGTGTATTAAGCCCACTACCTAACAATTAATATTGGCACAGAATAGAAAAGGTTCATAAAAGTTGCCCCTTCTTGAATTAATTTGCCCCAAAAGAAATAAAAGATTTAAAAGTTAAAATTCTTGAATCTGCTTCAAATCTAGTTGCCAAGCCTTCTAGATCAAATGGCCAGAAACAATAGTCTACTAGATTCCCTAGGAAAAATCATGGTTCGAAAACTTGGACTTGGCAAGAATTTGACATCTCAAAACATTGAATCCGACTCGCAAAAACTTGACTAATTAATTCACGAAATAAACTTAAATTACATGTAAAATACTGTTAAAAAGCATAAGAAGTGAGAGAATGCACGGGTATATTTTCTATCAAATTTAGACCAAAAACAATACAATCAATACACCATAATATCATATGATGGTTGATTATCATTGCAAATTACAAATCCATGAAATATTTTACAAGTTTCTCCACCCTCCAACTTGACTTAATAGTCATGTGCTATGCCTTGAAGTGGAAGGTAAAGATTCCTCCTCTAGATCAAAATCATCCTCAAACATGGCATCATCTTCTCTAATCCTTACTGATGCTTCTGCTTACACTTTTGTTGCTGCTTGTGCCTTCCGTTGCATCTCTCTCAAAATATGTGATCTCCTCTTGGGAAAATATGGGCTTCACATCCTTGGTAGTCGAATCAGAGTATGAATTGATCTCATTCAAGTTAATTACATCATGAATTTCTACCCCTCTAATTTTTTGTCTTGACGACGAAGATTGTATTGCACAATAACAAGGTCATTGAGTTCGTTGTTGGGTCAATTTGCTGCACTTCTTCATGTGAATGGCATCAAAGATGTCTCAATTGTGTTCATACCTAGAAGAGCTGCGGTGTTGACACAAATTACGGATGGCTAGACTCTAAAGATATGGTGTTTTTGCACCATAATCTTCTCACCAGAAATGTACAAATAGGACATTTATAACTTTGTAAGAAAACTAGAATTGCTTTATCAAAGAAGTCTCGTATTTAGTAATTTACAAGACTACATTCAAAAGGACTCATTTTTTTAACTTGGCTTTTAGTTCATTCTCCTTTGAATGGATAAAGCCAAAGAAATGAGCCTCTCCTATGCACCCTTGTAAATTTAGAACTCATAAAAAAAAGTGTCTCTACGGGTTTCGTTGGGCTTCATTCTTTCTATGCATTTGTTGAGGCCATCCATAACCTTCTCATCAACCTTAAAGGAATCGGAGAATAAAAATGGGGTTCAACTAGGCCATTGCATGCATATGATGGTGGAGATATTTGTTCCATCTCTCGGTCAATTGTGTCAAATGGGTTCATACTTTATTTTATTTTTCCATAAGAGTGCCCTATGGTCCACTTGGCCTTGTTCGCGGCCTCATACAAATATCCCATTGGATTTTTTTGCCATCCACAAAGTGTAGAATTATGACCAAAGATTTCGTCACCTAAACCAAAATAGTTTGAATTTTTAAAAGTTAAAATTAAGAGAAATTTGAACAAAAATAATAGTAATACTAAAATAACAGATCTAACTTCTAAGAATTAAAAATTTATATGTTTGCTTTCTTTATTTAAGTGTAATTAAATTTTTTTGTGATGTCTCCCCGTAACATTTTTCCAAAGGCTCAAAAAAACCCTAAAACTCGCCCTGGTCTTTGTGACGGTGAAGAGGTGATTTTGGTTCAGGGTATTACCTAGAGCATGGCGGATATGTTGAGGCTCTGTGTGACGGTAGGGTCAAGGCGTCCTCCTTGGCGGGGTGCCTGTTGATGGCGTTGGCGGTGGAGTTGGGATCAACGGCTATAGGTTTGGATTCCCCTCGCTCGCCTCAAACCATTGGTCTCGACCACCGCACAAAGGACCTCACGGTGTGGACGATGGCGGTCCTTCTCCTTATAGAGTGCTCACCGCTAGTGCCGACATCGATGGTGGCTATGGTCATCCTTCCTAGGTCCTCATCTCGCACTGGTATGGGAATCCTCTTTGCATCCATGGGATTAGGTGGGATACCATAATTTTCATGTCTGGTTTTTTAAAGGGAGGATCCAAAGCTTGAAACCCTGCACCTTTTAAAGAGGGACTTGTTAAAAATGCCTCTTCCTCTTCAGCAACAGCTGCCCCTCCTCCCCCGCCTACATTGTGGAACAAGCCTCGAAACCCCTACTTTGGAGATCAATAGTATAGAAGCTTTGACCTTCAGACGCAATCTGAAATCTAAGGCTCTCATCTGCAGATTTAATGGTGTTTGGCCATCGACAAATGCTCTGATCCAGTGGATTCACTCCTCATGGACAAAAAATTGTGAATATTTCTTTTGTGCCCGAGGCTTTTTCATAGTCTATTTCTATGACCTGGAGGATTATCAAAGGACCATTGATGAGGGTCCTTGGTTCTGGGGTTCGGCGAGGCTGTTCACTACCCCATGGTTTCCGCAATTTGATCCAAGCTCCTACTCCATCTCACGTGTTCCTGTTTGGGTGAGGTTGCCTAATCTTCCTCTTAATTTTTTTCTTGCTATGGAAGATATCGGCAATAGTCTAGGGAGGTTCATAAAACAGGATGACAAGCAAATGTATGGTGGTCTACTTATGTTAGGATCTCGTGGTAGAAGTGGATCTCAATAAAGGATTGCCGGATAAAATGACGCTCAAGATGGGAGATGTGACTCACATACAGACTCTTGACTATGAAAACATGGCTTTCGGATGTAGAAATTACAGGACTCTAGGTCACCTCTAGATTGCTTGCCCTCATAAGAAAGTCCAAGCTTCAAAGAAAAAGGATTCACTCCCAAATGATGGAGCCCTCCAGATCTTGTGGACAACTCAATCTGAGTCGGATGTTCAAGAAACTAAAGAAACAATTCCATCGGCCGCCTTTCCACTGTCATTGATGGTACTGAGGAGGGACAATCTTTGGTTCATTCTCCCTCTTTGGAGAGACCTACTCCAGGATCAAACGACCTCTCTCATGTGATCACTCGACTCGGATGAGGACGGGCCCATCTCTCTGGACAATGAATTACAAATTTGCGCCTTTTGAACTTGGCTGCACCCAATCCGTTGGGTTCGTGAGGAACACTTACTTGGAAATTGGCAGTTGGTGCATTCGAAGAAGGAGAAGAAGGGAAAACACTGATTGCTTATCCTCCTTTCGTTTTTTCCCTTCTTCAACTTCATTTGTGGACGCCTCTTGGTTGTTTTGTAGCTTATATCGAGTTGCACCTTCTCCCTCCCTCTTTGTTGCTCCTTGCTGCATATTTTGCAGCTGCGTGAGAAATTATCCTTTCTTCTTTCCGTGTCTTCTTCGCTGCTGTATCTATGACTACAGCAGCTTCTCCTTTTTCTCTCTTGTTTTTCTCTTCTCTTTCTCCTTGTGTTTAGTGGTAGGTTTCTTTGGCTGCTTCTTTCGGGTTCCTTATGTTGGTTCCCTTCTTCATTGCTTTGTTTTGGTTCCTCTCTTTCTCCCTCTTCATTGTACAAGGATGTGGGTCCTTTCAAAATCCCCAAATTTATATGGTTCACAAACTCACAAAGTAATGGATTTTATTACTTTGTAGGTTCGTATCGTTAATTTTAAAGTTACCTTAAGGGTCTCTTACGTGCTTTTCGGAAACACTTAAACAATCTTCACAACCCTTTTCCCCTTTACACTTCCTAGAATATAGAGACTCCAACCATTGAGTGTTCACAAACATCTGCTTAAGAGACATTAGTGACGCTCTAAGGCTTCACAATGTGATGAAGTTTATGACTAATTGTGTCATTTTCTATCAAGCTAAACACACAAAGTGATTGTAGATGTATTTGGTAATATTTCTAGCTTCTTCAACCATAGGTTTCACCCATCCAATTTTTCCTATGTCCTCAAGAAATCTTCCCGCTGCCACAAATGTTATTGCATTGTTAATCACAACTTGGACGATGTTCTCTACACCCACTTCCATGCACCTCCTATGATATATTACACAATCTTTGCATTCTTCACTTGTGGTGGCATCAATTGCACTTCAAAACGCCAATTGTTGACTTGAAGCCACTAGACAGCTTCATTATTGTGTGATTCTAATTCAGTTGTGGTTAGGAGTTCCAATGAAGGGATGCCTTATATCATGCAACCCTTTGAATACACAACGAAATTATACATACAATGCATACAACTTAGAAATGAAACAAGAAAACACAACTTTAATTGATTCAATAACAATAGAAATGCATAACAAACAACACTTTGAAGCAATCTCTCAAATTGAGATGCTTTAGAACACTAAATTTGTAGATCTCTGTTTGCTAACTCACAATCTTTGCAAATATAGCTCTTACAACACCAACACATCGAATTGACTAGTCCAAGCTATAACTCTCCTATTGTGCGACATCATCCCTAACACAAGTATAGTGACATGCTTGACACAGTGCTCATCTTACAATATCACTTGAAACAACAAGGGACCCATATGACATTAGATGCGTCTCCATTCTTTATGTATGCAAGAATAGGGCCCAAATGATAACACAACTTGATGCATTTGAGTTAGCTGAATGGGGCCCATCTTACAATATCACTTGAAACAACAAGGGACCCATATGACATTAGGCGCGTCTCCATTCTCTATGTATGCAAGAATAGTGCCCAAATGATAACACAACTTGATGCACTTGAGTCGGCTGAATGGTTACAATTATGAGTTAGGTGAACTCATTGTCAATTCCTTCTCAAATAATGTTATATTCGATTTCTAAAATTTATGAACCACAATTGCCCTTGCGCATAAGATTGCCCATTGGGATTTCATATGAGTCCTTGTGCACTATCTCAAATCAGCTCCAATGACCTCTTAGTTTCAATGGTAGATGTGTGTTATTGAGATGAACTCATGCTGGTAATGCAAGCCTCTCGAAAATGCTCCTCACAAAATAGTAATTCTCTGCACATGGACTATTCTTGCTAAAAAATACTTCTGCACCTTCTGCACACCCTACCAAAATACATGCTTGTGCAATCTCTTCAAAGATGTTTTGGACTCTAGAAGATAATGCAAGCCTTTCTTTGCTTCTTTGAACATGCCGCAACACAAAACAATTATGAACTCGTTACAAAACACTTGCTCGCCTCGAAAGACAACAAAATATTACAAACATAGATGCACTAGGCACTAAGCACAAAATAACATCATGACGCTTTGCTCACTTGCAATCTACACAAAACATTCACAAAGATATTGGCGCAAAACCAACCTTGCACAAAATTACAATTAAAAGGCTAAGTACAAACAAAAGCATTCCGCATTGCTAGACTTAGCTTTTTTCTAAACTATTACGTTTTTGTGTGATGCAATATTGCAAGTGAACCTAGATGCTACTACATCATACACTTCGTAACAAACAAAAGCATAAGCTCTTGCTCATGGCTTTCTTAATGGTATTCCATGTTTTGCAACTTTAAGTGTGCTTATCCGAGTCACATCTTCAATATCTTGGCTCTTCCATTTGACCGATATCCTCAGTATTCCTTGTTTCATGTCTTCTTACTCATCCTTGTGTTAATGGCTCTTTTGCCTCGTTCTATTCATTCTCTAGCATTTTTGCTCTCCAATCAATCTTTGGATCTGAATTTGAATATGAATCTGTGCTTGCTTTGCCATTCTACACTTCGTGATATGAGTACAAATCTGTCACACCGAAATGGGGAAAATATCTATTCCTTCTAAAGAATGCGACCTCATATGCATTCTTCGCAAATTTCCACAACACTTTGCATAGTCCAATCTTCTTCAATTTCAACTTGTTATAAATCCCTTTCAAAATATCTCCTTCCATTTGATGACCTATCCTCCTCATCGGCGGTAATCCATTTGGTAGATTATCCAAAACAATCTATGCAAACTCATCTATCAAGCCTTTCACTTTTCATGGAAGTATCTCTTCCTTACCTTCCTCTTTTGCTCCCCAATTTTGTGTAGGCTTTTTCACAAGCACGTAATATGCACCACTTTACCTCACTCATGAATTGCTTTCTCGACATCAACATAACCCTTGGGTTAATTTCCACTTCTTCACAATCATCCTTAAAAGGACTCAAGGTGTGTGTTACTCCATCCTTAAAAAAAGTGTGTATTTGCATGACCATCATATTTTGCCTTGCAGCTCAAACTGCGAAGGCCTTCCAAGCAAAATAAGACAAACATTCATTGGCATAATATCACACATGACTTCATCTCTATAAGAGTTTATCTGAAAATTTACTAGACATTGCTCATTTACCAAAATTTAATGTCCTTCCAAAGAACCGCAAAACTTTGTACAGATTAGGATGTGCAGTCCTCTTCAAGCCAAGTTAATCGACCAGCTCTTGCAAGATAACGTTATATGTACGACCACTATTTACAATCACTTTGCAAACTTTAATTGTTTTGCATAAGGTTCTAAACAAATTATTTCTTTGTGCAGAATTTTCTCCTCTATAGGTTTCAACAATACCCTCTTCATCATGAGTTCTCCGGTTCTAGGATTATCTATGTTATGAAAAGATGGAGCACTTTCTTTATTTCCTTGTGCAATATGCGTACTTCCATTATTGCGGTTACTTCCTTCGCTATGCGCATGTGGAAACTCAAATGCTCTATGTCCAACTTCTCCACATTTGAAACATGTGCTCAGAAATCCGCATCCATGTTTTCAACCTCTTCCTCTGAAATTTCCTCTGCCTCTTTGTGCATGCTACCATTGTGTTGTGATGTGCTCACCTCGCCTTCTTGTGTAGAGTTTCCTCTCCGCCACTCCCTTGTCCATGATCACACGTGAGCCGTCCATTTCCTCAAGTCGCTCCTTTTTGCTTGCACGCTAGCTTTTCTTCCACCTTCAACACACACTGATAGGCTTCATCAATAGAATGCAATCCGACCATACCAAACTTATCTCGAATCGTCAAATGCAAACCATTCACATAATGCGAGATCTTCTCGGCATCATCTTCAACATGCTTAACTCTAATGGTTAGCTTGTAGAATTCCTCTATGTAAACATTTACACTCATATCCCTTCATTGCAAGTTTTGAAGCTTCTCGAACAAACTCATGTGATAATCTTACAGAGTGAATTTTGCCTTGATTTTCGCAACAAAACTATTCCAAGTCTTGATTTTCTATTTTCCTTTGCACAATCCTTCGGTTTGCACATGCTTCCACCAAAGAAATGGATGATCTTTCAACTTTGGCGAACTTGACTCTTATGGGATCTTCTGTAATTTCATACTCAAAATATTTCTGTAACTCAATGATCCAATCAATGAGTTTTTCAAGACTTCCAGAATAACATTTAGGTCCAACTTTGGTTTACTTGTAATCCTTGTAACAACTTACAAAAATTGTTTTCATGTTCTTTAACTTCTTCAATGATCTCAAGTTCTTCTTCCGTGCCTTCAATATCACTAACATCGCCTACTACTACAAACCCTCAACGTTGCACTGCTCCATAGCCTCGTGACGAGCTTGCATAACTCTCATCAAACCTGCCAAAGCTACGAGTCTGGGTGCTCCTCGACTAGGTGTTGCAACCACTCTTGGTCTTCTTGCATTATTTTTGGCATTGTTATCTCCTTCCTTTCCCATTTCTTTAGAAGCAAAGAGTTCACTTGTGCCAATTTCCTTTACACCCTCTATCCTACCGTTTCACTGTAAGATGTTTGCAATTATCTTATGATACCAATTGATGACAGCTTTCCTACACCTTTATCGGTGTTACGCGGGGACGCGTCCCCTAGATTTTGGTGATGTCCTAGACGTCCCAAACGTTTTGGGGACTTGGGGACTTGGAGGGGACATCCTATTTTTTTAAAATCTTCCAATTTTTTTTTGATGTTTTTAGTTTTAAAAAGTTGTTTCTTTTACGAAGAACATTAAACTATAATCTTGAAAGTACCAATAGAGTTTAAATCCCTAAATTTCATTGAATAAAGTTAAAATATTTAAACATTAATATTTTATATATTATTTTAATAGCCGTCCCGTTGTCGCCCCAAAATTTGGTAATTTTTTTCCCGCCTCTAAACCCTGTCCCTCTGTCTCCCCGTCCCCCGTCCCCGTCCCGAGACTTAGGTAACTATGCCTTTTATCCAAATTTCATTGAAAGAAGTCTATAATTGCTTTTGCTCACACTCACAAATGTGCAAAGCAACAATCAATTCACAAGGACTAAAACCTTGCTTTGATACCAATTGATGTAGTCGCGATTAGGGGTCCCAATGAAGGGATACCTTATACCACACAACCCTTTGAATACACAATAGAATTACACATGCAATGCATACAACTCATAATTGAAATAGAACTTAGAAATTTAATTAATTCAATAAAGAATAGGAAATACATAACAAACAACACTTTGAAACAATCTCACAAACTGAGATGCTTTACAACACTAGATTCGTAGATCTTTGCTTGCTAACTCACCATCTTTGCAAGTGTAGCTCTTACAATGCTAACACATTGAATTGATTAGTCTAGGCTATAGCTCTCTGTTGTGAAGAAGTCATCCCTAACCCAAGTGTAGACACAAGACCCACCTTACAATATTACCTTCAAACATAAAGCGATCCATAGGACATTAGATTCATCTCCATCCTCTATGCAAGAATAAGCCCCAAATGATAACACAACTCAATACACTTGAGTTGGCTCATCCGATACAATTATGAGTTAAATGAACTTATGTCAGCTCCTCCTTGAACAATTTTGTATTTGAAACGCCAAAGTTATGCGCCACCTAAGTCAACTCATTCGAATTCGTGGCGATATAAAATTTGTTACTTAAAGAATTCGAGATAAAATTTGGATTAAATTCAATTAATAAGAGATTTACTAATTTATTATTATTAACTAATTTAATTTATTAATTTACTATACTAATAATAAATTACTATACTAATTTACTTACTATTCTATATTTACTAATATATTATTACTTACTATCATAAGTTCCTAATTTATTAACTAATATATACTTACTATTAAATATTTATTCTTAAATATTACTTATACTTACTAATATATTTATTTGCACATATGTTATATAAGTGACATATGCCTTAAGGAATATTATGTAAGACCTAACCTATATGTATTTGTGACTAATACATAAATAGCTGACCACCAAGACATAATATATAACCAAAACTAATAGAACTTTTGGATTCCGGTAGTTTCGCATGCGATCGTCACTCGACAATGCATTTTAGAGGGCAGTTTTGAACGCTCACAAAACTGCATGGCTGTCATTATAATTTCTGAATGCAAGTTTGACAAAGTGACACAAGACACTATTGGTCACTCTAATTCTCGTGGGCGATCGCGGTCGATGTTATAGATTTAGATCACACTTTGCTTCTTCCCATCTAGAAGTGATCAAAACCCCCAGTAAGTGACTTATAAAGCCCTAAAACCCACATGATTTGTTTTACATGAATTGAATTGCGAATTTAAACAAATTTGTTGGTCTGCCTACTGATTCAATGATTTTTGAATTAAATTTATGTAATTTGCCGAATGCGGCGACTTAGTACACCACAATTGTGCCCTTCCACATAAGTTTGCACACTTGCCTTTCAAATGAATCATTGTGCACTATCTTAAATCAACTCCAATAACCCTGTGGTTTTAATGGTAGATGCGTGTTATTGAGATGAACCCATGTTGGTAATGCAATCCTCTGAAAATGCTCCTAGTGATACCATGCACAAAATAGTGATTCTCTTACACAGAATATTCCTACTGGAAACATACTTGTGTGTTGTGCTATTGAAATACATGCGTAAGCTATCTCTTGAAAGATGTTTTTGGCTCTAGAAGATACCATGAGCCTTGCTTTGCTCCTTTGAGTATATTGCAACAAAAAGCAACTTTGAACTATTACGGATACTAGGACTAGGCACAAAACATCAACATGACACTTAACATGCTCACATGTTGCGCAAGACATTCACAAGATATTGGTGCAAAACAAACCTTGTACAAATTACAAATAAAAGATTAAGCACAAACAAAAGCATTGGGTACTTATTAGACTTAGCTTATTTCTAAACTATTATGTTTTAGGGTGATGAAAGATTGCAAGTGAACCCAAATGCTCTTGCATCAATTCCTTTGATTCCTCCACCCATTAGACAAATTATTGCTGCCCTTTATGCACCAATTTGTTTTCTAATCCTCTACTATCACCTTCATTTTTTAGTACGTCTTCCTTCAACAAGTGCCCCTCATCAAGCTCAAGGACCAGTGCCTTGAACCTTTCCCTAGTAATGGTTAATGCAACTACTAGTGATTCCCAATATGGGCTTCTTACCACATTGAATGGTATGTGCTAAAATACGAAAAATTTGCAACAACCATCCTTGTTTTATGGTGCTTCTCTTGATTCCAAGCAGCAGTATGATTTTGAAGGAAGGTTGTGAACTAAGTGTATTACGAGGAACAAATAAACCGTATGATTTTGAAGTCATTTGGCTTGCACTACCTCCAATGGACGATCCAAAATTCGTGGCCAAGACAAAAGCTCACTAATTCATTTGAATTATGGGGAATTCATTGCTGCAGCTGTTCTCTTCTTTTTTATTTTATTTTCATCACTAGAAAGGAGAGCATTTGTCTCTCGTATAATTTTAGGTTCCTCTAGGCACAATCACACATCTCGTCCAGGATTCATGCTAAGTGGCATTTAAGGCGATTGATGCTTCCTCCCATCTAAAAACCGCAATAGTTGCATATCACACTTCGTGATTCTGAACCCTCTATGCCATGCTTCCAAATCGGGCTATTGGACCTCCTACTGATGAGACTGTAATTGTTTCATCTTTTGAACTAAAATTAACACTTCTTCTCCATTTTGAGTAAGTTTTAGAATGGAGTTAATTGTAGTTTGAAGGTTTTTGGTTTTTTAAAATTAAAACATAAGGTATGTAATGAATTTATCTTTCGCAAGACATTGTGATCCAATTATTTCTGACATCTAATATTTATTGTGAGATAGATATGTTGCTATGTAAAAGAGGGCATATTGACCATAATAGAAGAATGATCGAGGAACTACAAATTATTTTGGTTCAAAGTTTTTGATATGAGAAAAAGCTTTGGACTATATCACTATAGCTCCGGACTTGCACACAACAGCTTCGGACTGCACAAAGACAGTTCCATGTTACCGTGCACATGCCGGAAGAATATTGAGAGGATGCTTGGCGTTCTCAAGAGATCCTAAGAGCATGGTCCTTTGTTTGAGCAAATGTACACATGGCAGCAAGCGCCATTTAATAAGCAAGCAGTAAGAAGCTAGGAATAACTTACTGTCCCATCTTTTGTGGGATGGATCTCAGTTGCTAAATCTTATTTGTTCTGTAGAAGTAGGAAACCAGTTGCAATCTCCACACTTGTCATTTGGCAAGGTGGAAGCGTAGTTGATTTCTATTAGGAATTTTGCTGTAATAAAACTGCCCACGCATGTAGAAGATAGTTCTGCAATCATGGAAGCTTGAAAGACACAAACTTCAACTACATATTATAAATATGCCATTAGAACTCGAAGTGGGGGATCATCATCTTTATTATTTTGTAACAACATTTTGATATTAATGCAATTCCAGTTTATTGCATATTGGTCTTAGTGGCTATTTAATAAAGTTTTAAGGGCCAAATCCGAGGGAAGAGCAGGGGCCACTTTCACCCAAGGAGGAGGTCAGTTATGGTATTTCATGTTTTGTTTATACTTTCCCTATTGTTAAGATTACAAAATTAATAAATTATGCAATTTCGTATTTAGAATCATTTTTTGTTTATTTTATTTGATTAGCTTAGATTTGTTCTTCAGATTCATAGTATAGTTGTGAATTGGGTGTTTGTTCAATTTAAATTCTAGGAAAAGGAGTCTTAGGAAAATGTTTTCCTCTCTTTCCTATAGCATATAGCCATTGGATGTCGCCTTGGTTTGACAAATGATGAATTAAAGTGAAGGAACAATGACCCTCGTCATCTACTATGACTACTTAAGGACGAGGATGCCATTCTCATATATCATTGCAAGTGCAAACCCTATCAAAGAAAAAAATACAAGTAAAGATTAAACTTGTAAAAGTAGTTGCCTGATAATAAAAGAAGAAAATGGGGGAAAAACAAAAACTTTGAAACCTTGGATCAAAACTAAAATGGAAGAGTAAACTTCAAAACCCTAAAACAAAAACCAAAAACTAAGAACTTGCCTCTCAAATCGAAATTCACCTATCAAAAATCCTTTAAATTTGATGAATATCACTTCACGCAATTGAAAAACGATTGAATGTGTTTTAACATGAAGGAGGGTAATAGTGGAAAGAAATGTGAAAAGTGAAGCACCGTAAACCTTTTCCTAGCAATGGTTAATGCAGCTCCCAAAGTGAATCCCAATATGGGCTTCTTGCCACATTAAATGATAAGTGGTTATAATACTCAAAATTTGCAACAACCATCCTCACTTCATGTTGATCTCGATCTCAAGCAAGTACCTTTGAGGGAAGGTTGTGAAACAAGTGTATTACGAGGACCAAACAAAAGATGAATCCGAAGGCATTTGGCTTGAATAGCCTCCAATGGATGAGCCCCAAATTCATGGGCCAAGACAAAAGCCCACTAATTCATCTGAATTATGGGGAAATTCATCATAGGTGCAACTACTGCAGCTGTCCACTTCTTTTTTATTTTTTTCTCATTGCTAGAAAGGAGAGCATTCATCTCTTGTATAATTTCAAGTTCCTCTAGGGCACGATTGCACATCTTGTCCAGGTTTTGTGCTGTGTAGGATTTTAGGTGATTGATGCCTCGTCCCATTTGAAACCACAATAGTTGCATGTCACACTTCGTGACTCCAAACCCCCTTATGCCATGCTTCCAAGTAGGGTCATCCAACATAGCAGTCAATGGACTTTGACCTAGGGACACATGGACATCTCATAACAATGCAATTGTTGGAGTCCGTGAAAGTTGGGAACTTAAGAAACAAATGAATAGAACCCACCCCAATAAGTTAGTTGGGATTTTTGGGGGAAGCATATGAAGGAATGTAATACATGGATTGAAATTGGGAGTGGACAATTAATTGTGAATGGGTGGCTATTGCATCTATATGTAGTATATGCATATAGACTCAGAATCCATGACACACCTAGAGAGACATATAAATACTAAATTCCTAGAGGACTGAAAAGGGAGAGAGAGAGAGGGGGGAAGAGAGGGAAGTGCTGCTTGATTACAGACTTAGAAGAATTCATGAAGGAAGAGCCCTACCTTAGCCATTTGGATAGGAATTCCATATTATTGTAACTTGAGCTTTCTTGTAGGAGCTTGTAGATAGTGAAGCTTGTGGCATCATTTATTATATTATATGTAACATTAAGTAATTAATAGAACGGTTTCCTTTGTTATGTTGTGTTCATGAGTGAGCAGGGTGAGAGTGTCACTCCACTACAAGGTCATGGCGTTCCTTCATTGGAAACTCATACCTTTGCTACATTATTTGGTATCATAACAAGTTTGAGCCTTATAGAGTGTAGGGAGAAGAGTCCTTGTGTAGGATTGCAAATCAAAGAGTTGTAAAAACAAAATATGAGTAGAAGAGTAGAGATACCACCCAAAAGAGTTACAAGAGGGGGTTCAATCATGGCCAACATCATTGGAAGATCATACAAGAACTATATGGAGCTCATGCGCATTTGGATGACATCGAAGCATATAGATGGAGAGGGTCCATGGTGAGAGATGACCTTAGAGATGGTGATGAGGAAGGACAACATGTGAAAAGAGGAGTTGGTGATGATGCCAAGGAAAGAGTGGAACCTAGTGAAGAGAGACTCTTGAGAGCTATCTCAAAATCAGGTTAGGCATAAGCGTGAAGCTACCATGTTTCTCTGGCAGCCTGAACCCTGAAAATATTGTAGATTGGCTCATGAACATGGAGGAATACTTTAAATTTGAAGAGATCAGTGACCCACAATGCATAATGATAACACATAAAAATTTGAAGGGTCGTGCAATGCTATGCTGGAAGGAAATTCAGAATGAGTGGGGTAGGCAAGGAAAGGATAAGATCATGAGATGGGATCAGATGGTTGAAAAGATGTTGGGAAAGTTCTTGCTAGGAGCTTATCAATTGGAGTTATTTCAATGAAAGAAAAAAAAGAATACCCTGTCATATTCATGACTTCAGTTAATGTTTTGTGGTTTCCAATGGTATGCAATCCATGTTTTTAACATTGTTTCAAATGCAATATAACCCACAAATAAGCCTATTAGATTAAATTGCTCATTCCATTGGTAGAGTGCATCAACTGCATCCAAAAGTATAAGGACATATACTCGGAGATGAGGAATATCTTCCTTGCCTCATGATAGACCATTGGGATGATTTTCCAGGCCTCCTTTGGTGCCATTTTGCTTGCCATCTTCGACAAGGCTGGTTGCAGTATGCTTCACATCTTCCAGAAAAAGGCTAAACCTCCCAATGTGAAGAAACCCTAATGGCTATCAATACAACATGCCCCTGGAATTCTTCCACACATTAGCAAAGAGCAAAAAAGTGGAAAACACTAAAAGCTATTGTGAGCATGTAAGGAACCGTCACATAGCTCAAAGTGAAACCATATTTGTCTTTCCTTCACATAATCGACCTTTAAGCGATTTTGAATTTTAAAATTTTCTTGTCAAAAATAATGAGTTGTTTTTGTCCACTGACCTTTGACATTTTATGAACACATCAATCTTCCTTCAAACAAAACATTTTTTCTGTTATTTACTATTAAGGCCATTGTATTTTCTTACTGCGAGCTGTTCAATGCATCTTTTTTTAAAAAAGGCATCTTATTTTACTCCAAAGAACTAATTTTTTTACAGCAGCTGAGCATTGTGATTACAAGGAAAATCTCTCCCTACATAGACAAGGAAAGAAAGCACCCCAATGGGCACATAATTCACATCCTTTTGAAACCACTCAAGCTTAGCTTGCAAATTCAAAGTCAAATCTTTTAAAAAAGTTACAACTTCCCAAAACTGAGTTGGGTGCTATTTTCCTGAGAAGTGGCTTTGCATCTTGTCCTCCAAAGAAAAATTCTTGCTGCCAAGCGAATTGTATGCCACATACTCTTGCATCTGTCCCTGACCATTCTTGAATCGCCTAGAAGAGTTCTGTTCATTTTGATTTGAGTATAATTACAAAATAATTATAATAGAGATGTTTTTTCCTTGTAAATTTATTATATGATTTGCAAATAATCAAATTAATAGTAGAGTACACAATTTGTGTGCATAGTTTTCTACTTATATAATCATGTAACTCATAAGCTTTTATATACACAGAGAATGTGGTGATGGGGCGCCAATCTACTTTTGTGATCCATCATACGGCACATCCTTGGAGCAAGAACGGGTTCTCGTCTGGGTGGTAGGTTTGCACCTCTTAAGATTGTCATTCTTATTGAGACCTTTACTTAATATGTTTATTTGGTGAAAACTTGGCAGATGACATATTGCACACATGTTTTTTTATATTGTGCAAATTCCTAAAATTACGCATGGCACATTTTGGATAAATGTCCATGATTCATGGGAAGCTATATTATAGATGAAAAATGTTAGCCATATTTTAAGCTCCAACATGGATATAGATGGAAATTGTTTCTCAACAATTGACATGTATAGATTTGTAGCATACTAGGATCATGCATAAACAAAAGCAAGCTCACACGAAAGAGATGCATATATCTTTCATAGGTGCGAAAGTACACCACTTGACAATAATAATCTCTCCAAATTACCATAAATCTCTGAATGTAAAAATAAGGACTGCACGTGCTTTTTTAAAGGAAAATTACATGAGCTCCTAAATCAGGGGATGAAGATAGTAGATTGATCTCTACAAGTTAAGATTACTTGTAACTCGGGGTCAAGATAAGAAAAGAATCTTACGCTGATATTTTGAGCCCTTGATTAAGATAAATGAGTCAAGATAAGATAAATACTTATCATGATCGTTACCTATTTTTTAATCACATTAAGATACAAAATAGTGCATAATATGAATATGCACTAACATTGCTATCATTGTATCCTTATAGTATCTTTAGATGCAAGTCTTATTGTTTTCTTCTATTCATGTCCTTCCAATCATATGCATAGGTTGCATTCTGTCTGAAGCTGCTTCTTCAAGTTAGTCAATTGAGTATCCTTATTTATACTTGCAAATTATCTATTCAAATGTTACTTTTATTGAATCAACTTAGTAGCCCTCATCTGTACTTGGTTTTGGAGGATTTATGCCATGTGAATCTGTTTCTTTAAGATATTCAATGAAATGATTTATCTCCTTCTCATTTGTCTTGGTGGCAAAAAGATACCCCATGCCTGTTTGTTGATATATGCTATTTGATCAAGTCTTTTGAGTCTACTCATCATTTAAATGCCTTAGGTTTGGGATTATTTACTCTTAAGTTGACCCAAGGAGCTTACACCCCAAGTGCAAGCCTTGGGTGCCTATCGCTCTTTGCACTGGCATGTCACTTGGGTATTTCTCCCAAGCTCTCTCCTGAGGCACATAGATGTTTGGACACTTGCTTGTTGGGTTCTGGGTTCACTCAGCCATTATTGGGGCTTACGAAGTTAAAAGATGCATGCGAGTTCCTAAGCTAATTAGGCTCATTAACATTTAATTGGTAAGGGCAAACAATACTCATTCATCTGCAACAAAGCAGCTTGGACTACTGAATATCATTCAAATAAGAGCACACACATACATACGTCCAGCACAGGTAATGGAAAGTAAACTTCATTATAATTAGATAGCAAAGGGCTTGTAAACCATTATGCGACTTATTCAAGATTAGATCATATTCATATACAAAGTTTGTTACATATGTATTCGCTGCTCATTCCAGAAGCATAACAGTGCTAATCTCTCCTCTATATATCTCTGATGGGCTCAAGGCTCCTTATTTAGATTACAATAGCAATTCAAATTAGCCTAAATGCTACCCAAATGTGGCAGAGCTTGCACCCACCCTCCACTAATTTCCAACTGCTTTCATAAAGCTCCAACAGCTCAGCTCTGCATTTGCATCGCCATGACTTCCTCCACGATTTCCACTGAAAGTGGCAGTGCCAAACTCTTTTGGCCACTTACGTGCATGCCATTCCTTGTTACTTCCCCACATGCCGTGGTCTCGGCGTGCTTTGCTAGTTATCAAAATTTAGGGGTCAACAATTAGACACCCCATCATGCCAATACCAAGAATTCTTCAAATACTATCTGAACCGATCCTCTCTTATTATGTGCAACATGTTAAAAGTATGTAATTTGTCTTCGAATGCAGTGGATCTATGTAATCAGTTCATGTTAAAATCCTTGAACTCATTTTCCATGCTCAAATATATCGTTTTCCACTATTTGTGCATGCCAAACGAAAACTTTGCTTCTTGTCTTTTCCCCCAGAGAAGAGGCCCATACCAAATGCTGCTCTGATCTACTATCCTCATCTGTTGTTACCATAGGTTTGTTGTCACGATGGGATATGATGACACAAAATACTTAGGTTCTTGTCGACAAGATGACTTTCAACAAGCTGATTGCAGAGGGTGCAAGTTGTGTAGGCTGCTCAATAGTCTTAGGGTCGATATAGAGATTAGGCTGAACAGTAGTCTCCTTAGGAACTTTGTTAGGTTGCAGGTCTAATGTTTATTATTTGACATTGTCATCGAAATCCTAGGAACGAGGCTTGGAAATGGCAATGTAATCCTTATCGTAAGGCAGATAGCCTGAAAATAGTCTATGAATGGTGTCCTTAAGGTTTGTAGATCTTTCCACTTCACTTCTGGGTATTTTCTTTGCTGCATTGTCAATAATGGGCTTAGGCACAACAAACTTAAATTAATGAATGAGGTGAATGACATTTGTCTATAGTACCAATTAAGGTACTAGAGATGCATTCATCAAAACAGGATCAAAATACAAAATAGGGGAGTACCTTGAAAAGGTTAACTTTTCAAGGATTACATGGTATCTGCCTTTTCCTTGGCTCCCTCAGTGGCAGCAACTCATCATCATCCGCAACTTCCTCTATCCTTCCAACATGCTTGCTGATGTTGGATATGTCAGTAGTTTTGAAATTGTCCTTAAATTGTTCCTTATTCATCTTTTTGTACTCATTTTCTGATGTGGAGGTGCTCTCATCCCCTTCCTCATCACTATCATTCTTTACTCAAATTTCTGCACTTCTTTGGTCTTCATCGACTTCAACTTTGTTTGTGATGCATCATACACAACCTTGTGTATTATATCTTTCTGTATCTTTTTTTCGTTTTCCTCTATGGTTCCTTTTGCTTGAGGGGCTCAAGTGGTGAAATATTTATCCTGAAGTAGTCCTAATCAAAATTGTTGATTGGCATCCAAACTTGGAAACAGAGATAACTCCTCGTTGACTTTACCAACCAGATTCACCCCAAACATAGCTATTCCGTCATAGAAATGCACCAAGGCATGCGATGACAGGTATAATCCCTTTGAACTCCTCTTCAAGCATCCCCAATTTTTGTCTAAAGATACTTGATTCAATTGTAAACTCATCCCTTCAAGAGCTCCTCCATGTTGAACACGCACCATGGAGGCAAGTTTATACCTTTTGTCTTGCCAAGGAATCTGCTCTAAATCAAGTCTTGGACACACTGCAACTACTGCCTCTTTATATGCATAATATTTAAGCCTCGACTACCATGAGGACTCAATGTTTCTTGGTATTTATTAGTCAAGTGTGAACACGATACTCATCCATATACTCATTATTCTTCTCTAGGCTAGTAAACTTATCAATCTATCACTTTTTCTCACGATTGGGAAGCACCAACACGTGATTGGTGACACCATGCTCGAACAAAACCTATCCTCTTGCCCTAGACTTCCAAGATTGGTTTGCTGGCCAAAGGATTATAATAGCTGAAAAGCTTTACCAATATCTCCTTATAAAAAGGGATATTCTTATCAAACGACGTGGATATCACATGGTGTACATGAACCTTTGCCAACCACTCCTTGAGAATGTGGTTCTTACTATTCGACCAATAATGTTTTGCCATTGTCCCTACAAAACCAATACAATTAATCAGGGGAGACCAACTCGTTTCTCCTCCTTTTTTGATGGTGGCTTTTTGATAACTAAAGAATTCTTGGCACTCTTTTTTGACAATGGCTCACCTTTGATGATAATTTTCTTGGTCACAATTCTTGGTGGAGGTTGATTCACATTAGCAATGGCATTTCCCTTAGTATTTGGTCTATTGTTATCTATCTTAGGCCTAATCATTCTCATTTCCTTGTCAATCCAAGGCCTCAATCAAGATAAAAGTGATAATAGAAAAGAGTTGACACCTTTCAACTTTCCAACAGTCAGTCAACAACCACTCATCACGAGTTGTGAAAGTTGGAATCTAACTCCTTGAAGGCCAACCAATCAAACTTCATGTCTTTTGTCTCCCATGCTGAAGGCTATATAATTTTTGTTCAAAATATTATTGAAGGCGTGAGGTGGAATACCTCCTGCTATTGCACTTGAAAAAATATTGACAATTTTGCACTGCCCTTTTGGGACCAAAATGTGAAATTAAATGTTTGTACTATGTAGTACAGGAAATAGAAATGAATATATGGAACCCGACCCAAGAGAAATACATGCCGAATGAGAGATAGAAACTTGAAAGTAACTATATACTCAAATATTCATGTACATCAATATCACGAGGAATGAATGACAACATGAGAGTTCCCCGAATCATCCTCAAACACAACTATATACAAAGGCTACAAGTGGTATGACCAAAAGGATTTTCTATTGACAACTGTCAGCAACCATATTTTGACCAATATTCAACCTAATTAAAAATAAACATATTTTTATTTTGACTGATTTTCATCCAATTACAAATAAAACATATTTTGACCGATATTCAATCAATTAAAAGTAAAACTAAGTCGTGTTGGGAGATAACACAAAACATGAGCCGGCTAATTACAATAGAAGAAAACTAAAGAATATGTGTAACTAATACAAAATTGTCGTCTACATAGTGGTGGCTTAAGAGGAATACTCCCACAAAAATTCAATCCTCTATGCATGTGATAAATCAGCTTCACCAAAGAGATTATGCAATCTTCCAAGTGGCTCAAGAAATAACTCTAGTGTCATACAACTAATCTTTGGTAGGTCAAAAAAACTTTTCCAAACAGGTGAACAACTCACCTTCTATCACAAACAAACTTCCCTCAAATGTAGGTGGCTCACCTTAATCTCAGAAGAACATGCCCTCAAAGGCAGGCAACTCACCGACAGACACATCTTAGCACTAGATGAATGACCCACAGATGGTTTGTTCTTGCTCCACGACAGTCCAAACATAGATGCATCTCTTGTAGACAGATTGAGACTGCCAAACGAATTAAAAGTCAAGATCTTTGTTCTTCAATTTGTACCTACTTTCTTCACCAACGACTGTGTACTTGTGCTTGATAGTTGTCCCTTAATGCCCAACAGCTCCCTTGCCTGAAAACTCAGAGTCTCTCCTTGTTTAACTAGACTTTCTTTGTGACAGTTCCAACTCCTTCCATGAAGACTGGATAAGTTTTATTGGGTTCTTTTTATGTCGAAACAATCCTTATTGCATGAGAATTAACACAATTCTTTGCATATGGTTCATGTGATGAAATAATGTCACGACCTCTTGCACCTTAACAACTCTAAAACCCTTTGTGATTACTTTTTTCAACTGGAGTACACCATTGTCAGAAGGATTGATGATCTTGTCATTAAGTTGGTCATCGTCGGAATCTGACCATGTCAACTCCTCACTAATACTCTGGGCCTTCAAGCCTCTGTTGATTTTTGGTCCCCTTTTCTTCATTACCAATAAGTTATGTTTAACTTTCGGAATCACCTTAGCCAATCTTAACCATGTGTTAGCTTCATAAGTGAGATGGTGATGAAATCCATAATTAATGAACCAGAATATCAATATGCACCTAGATATATTAATCTCCCTTAGTCATCAAAGCTTTCAGATTCAATACTTGATTTTCCTGTAAAGCACTTGTGCATATTGACATAGGTAACTGGTTGACCACTATGTACAACCCTATAAAAATATGCAAAAGGTCCTTAATTTGCATTGGATTGAAGTATCCATTACTTGCTTCACAATTTTTCAAGATAGGTGGTCGAATTGGTAGTTCCACCAACAGTTTTAGTATTGACAACTTCTAGGATGGCTTTGATGCTTTTAGTATAGTTAACATGAAATTCTCTTATGGTGACTCCAAATTTTCGTCCCTAGATACCAAGTTTCTGTTTCTTTTTGACAACATGATCCTTGTTGGAAATCTTCTTTGCATCTTCTTTGGTAATGGCCAAAGTGTCTTCCTCAATGCTAACCAAATTCACATGGTCTTCTTGTCCATGCCTTTGACATATCAACATGGAGTTGTATTTGGCTAGTTGGGACGATCCCTTGAATAATAGCCCCACTCAATATGTGGTACACATTGAACTATGGGTCAACCACTAGCCTCATTGTTCAATACACTTGTTGTCACCACCTTATTGGTTTTGTCATTGATCTTATCGTGGATTTCAGAAACCACCACTTGTGGATTCCTTGGAGACCAATGCATAGGTTGGTTGAACTTGCTGCTCATCATTCTGGCTCCTCATTCTTAGATTTGTATGGGCAGTCCTTGGTAATGTGCTCAACTATTTTGCAAATCTCACAAAACGGATTACTAGGGAAGTTTGCAGTCCTTTGTCCTATACAACATGTGCATCAAACCAAAATTTAATCCTTCTTGGTTTCTTTCCTCAGATTCTTAAACATTCTCATCACGTCCTTTCTCAAGTCAGTTATAGATACAAATTTTGTAAAGCATTTATCATCATCAATTTCTCTTGTTGCCTTTGCCTTGGCATTACTTTTTCCTCATTCTCAAGATTAATTGCCTGGTCATAAGCATCATACTAGGTTGTTGGTGATACTATCTTCATCTTAGTGTGGCACTTTGGTATTAGGAAAGAAAGGGGGTAGGTGTGAGTTGTGACAGTATTCCAACAGTCAGGACATCGATCACCCTCATGACCATAAATAATTTAACTTATATCTCAAAGTGCATTATATGGTAGGTACTATTGACAATTTTTATCCATGCTTATGTCTTTATTCCGGTATATACCATTCTCGACATACGTAACTGGTTGAGGACTGTGTGAACCCCTATAAAAATATGCAAAAGGTCCCTAATTTGCACCGGGATTGAAGTATTACTTGCTTCACAATTTTCAGGATAGGTGGTCGAACTGGTAGTTCCACCAACAGTTTTAGTATTGACAACTTCTAGGATGGCTTTGATGCTTTTACTATAGTTACATGAAATTCTCTTTTGGTGACTCCAAAAATTTCGTCACTAGCTACCAACATTCTGTTTCTTTTTGACAACATGATCCTCGTTGGAAATCTTCTTTGGTAATGGCCAGAGTCTCTTCCTCAATGCTAACCAAATTCAGAGTCTTCTTGTCCGTGCCTCTCACACATCAACGTGGTGTTGTCTTTGGCTAGTTGAGACAATCCCTTGAAAATAGACTCACTCATTGCATGATACATATTTAACTATGGGCCCACCACTATCGTCACTGTTAATACGTTTGTTGCCACCACCTTGTTGGTTCTGTAATTGATCTTACTGTGGATTTTGGAAACCACCGCTTGTGGCTTCCTTGGAGACCAATGCATAGGTTGGTAGCACTTCTGCTTATCATTCTTAGACTTGTGTGGGCAGTCCTTGGTAATGTGCTCTGCTAATTAGTAAATCTCACAAAATGGATTACTAGGGAAGTTTGCACTCATTTGTCCTTCCATACAACATGTTGTTCATCAAACAATTTTTTTATCCTTCTTGGTTTCTTTCCGCAGATTCTTAAACCTTCTCATCATGTTCTTTCTCATGTCAGTTATAGATACAACTTTTGTAAAGTATTTATCATTGTCAATTTCACTTGGGGCCTTTGCCTTGGCGTTACCTTTTCCCGCACTCTTATATTAATTGACTGGTCATAAGCATCACACTAGATTGTTGGTGATACTATTTTCATCTTAGTGTGGTACTTTGGTAACAGGAAAAGGAAGGGGGTCGGTTTGAGTTGTGACAGTTTATTCCAACAGTCGGGACTTTAATCACCCTCATAACCATAAATAATTTAATTAAGTTATATCTCAAAAGTGCATTATATCGTAGATACTATTGAAAATCTTTATTCATGCTTATATCTTTATTATGGTATGTGCTATGTGTTCTACATATGTCGTCAATGGTGTCAAAACTAAACTAGAATGACATTTAATGAGGGTTTTTCAAGTGCTCTTTTGTGTGGATTGTTTAAAAATTCCTTTGACAATTTTGAAACGTAGTTGTCTTTCCACTTCATTGTTTTTAAAATATATTTTTAAATAAGTATTTTGGTTAAAATATCCTAATGGATTACGATTGGTTTCTTTAGTTTTAACTTTCAACGATTCTCAAACTTATGTAGCCTTGCTACTAGCTTGGCCACATTATTGAGGCCATAATAACACAGTTGAGGATGACTCTTGTTTGACTCAGTGGACTGTATTCTTCTAATTTCGACATGACTGTTTCTAAATGTATATGGTCAAGACATCTAAAAACATCCAGAATTGCTTTTTTGGGTTGAATGGCTTGTGTAGTAGCAGGTTTAGCTTTGGTCACCTTATATAATTTCTTTTTTTTGTGAATTTGTTGTTCTTGTATTACTGTTCATGTTGCTGAATTTTTAAGGCCAAGAGATCTAAAATGCACATGGAATTATCATCAGAGTGGTTATGCAATGTGCAACACATCTGATTATGTAAAATATTTATCCTGATGCCTGCTATTATTTCTTTTCTTTACACAATATACCACGAAAGAAAAAAGGTACATAATGGGGACTAATGAAGGGTGTTTCCTATTGGCATGGTGTTGAACTTGCTATTTTGTATGTTTCTTGCAGCTTTGCTTTGTACGCCAATTTTCCAGATCTGTAACAAAGGCAGACTACAGGGCATTACGGTTGGGGTTCATCACGGTTAGTATCTGATTTTTGAATTTCACAGATTTATTATCTTCATTCTGCAATATTTTATAAAATGTAAAGAGAAAGGTATAATTGAAATGAAAATATTATATTGAATTGTCATAAAATATATGCGTGGCATTCAACTGAGCATGTCTGTCTCAAGTCTTTTCCAAACACATTGCAAAAGTTAAGATCTTTATCTGTACGTATGGAAAAACTTATTTATGTGCATCTGCCATTGTATTAAAGTCACAGGAGACCTGTTCTAAAGTATTTTATTTGTGACAAAGAACCAATTTAAGGACAAAGTTGTAGTGTCCCCTTTTCTAAAATAAAATAATTAATAATAATTTAAGTTGAGCCAGATAAATTCTCCATTTTAGGGGCAACTTAATATTATTCTTACTATAAAGGTATTTTTAATACTCATTTCTTTTGTCGGCAAAAAAGAGAAAAAATTTAAAAGATGGAATGGGAAAAAGGAAAGAAAAAGAAACTTACATTTTCATAAAGGGGTCAGCCTTTGGAGTGCATGCTTGAAGATAAAGGAGAAACATATCTCCCAAGGAGGTCAGTCCTCATGGGGATCATGTTTTAGAGATTTGGCACCACATATGAGCTATATAAGGGGTTCACTTGGCTTGGAGAAGATTATGCATTTTTGGGATCTTGATATTTTCTTGGAGTTGAAGCACGCTTTGCCTCTTTCTCTCATCCATTGGACGGAAACCCTCATTGGATCCTATTGGGGATGAAAACCCTCATTTGTTGCATTGGTGGCTTCATCCGGGAGTCACATTTGAGCTTCAAAATTCAGAATTTCAGAATGACAAGGGTTTCTATCAATGCTAGGGCACAAATTCCAGCTAGGGCATGCCTTTTTGGGGCTGCCACATTCATTTCCAGCTTGATCTACCCATTTGGAGATTTCGGGATCACTTTTCAATGGGTTTTGATGGTTAGAAAAATCTTATTCTAATTTTATTTGATAACTGCCATTTTTATGGTCATTTTGAGCTATCATTTGCATTTTTCTCCAAGTATTTATGAAGTTACGGAATTTTGAAGTTTCAGCTGTTTTTGAGCATTAATTAATTCCAAAAGTCTGCAATTTATTTTGCATGATTTCCTCGAGGGTTTCATGTTGTTGATGTATTTCTAAAAAATTGTGTGGAGAAGGCAAAAATCTGAATTTACCCTAGGTCACTTAGGGTTTGGTGGACCTAAAATAGGTCGTTGCCCTAGTTCTTGCATAAAATTCAGTTTACTATCAATTGGGGTTTGTGCTATTTCCTTGTTTTTCAGTTTCAGCCTGGAAAGGGACATTACGAAAGTTCATAAAGATTTATGCTAGGAACAATGATTTGGAGCGCTAACATATCAGTTTCTAGCCATAGTAAATGGCCCACTTTCTCATTTAGTGTTTCATTTCGAATAAGCTGATGCATTCTTTGGCATGTTTCATATAAAGCCACAACGATTCTCTACATTCTGAAATAGCTATTGCATTCTTCTTTATCGTTAGACAATACAGTATCTAAATCAAAAGTATACTAGATTGATAAGAGCTCAATAATAGAAATTTATTAGTATGACGTTTACTTTGATTCAATCCAATGTGATGTAGCAACTTCATTCCTAAAATCAAAGCTTCTAAGGGTAATTTTCCAAGGATCCCTATCCAGACCCACCAAATCAATGATTGAAATCAAAACACTTGTTCTATAGCCATTTATTCTGTTCTGAATTTCTGTGGAAGTAAAAACAAGATAATGGTTGCATCTGCTGCACTGTATTGGAGAATCCTTTCTTGTAAGTGTCAAGCATGCTTCAAATCATTGATATGCTTGCATCCAATTCAAACTAAATACAAAATAAATTATAAATAAAAGTTGCAAATTATATCTTGTTCAATGGAACACATTTCATATGTTTTGGAATGAGAAACACTAGGGTGTTGCACTAGGCATTTCCATCTCTATTGATTGCAATAATTTATTGAACCTACTATGCAAGCGGATGTGAACATAAACTGTCAACAATTTGACTTTCATCAGGTTAAAACCATTTGATAACTCTATTGTTGTCAACCTGCAGAAGAAGAACGGTGCCAATGTGAACTGTCATTGTCATTTTACATAATGACTAACAATTTTTAAATAGGATTTATTTTTTGAAGTATTATTATAAATCCTTCCTCTTTGAAATGATTTCACCCTTGAATCATGTTTAGATATTAGATAAGTTTAACATAGATATTATAAAAAACTTGAAAGCTTTAATGTTGGTAAGATTTGCTTCCCTATACCTACATACACATTGTGGAGACATGGCACGCCTTAATAGAAATATTTGTTGTAGTATGGCTCAAGAATTAACTCTTCCAAGATTTCTATGCAATTTGACCAACATCAAACCTATATGTGGAGTGACATCTCTTGACTTTTATTGCCATCCTTCAACTAGGACTGAAACTAAATTATTTGGAGCTCCAACCAACACGCCCCAAAACAGTCTCTTTGAGATAAGAAATAAATCGGTGGTCATAAAGCATAGTTACTTAAGATGGGTATGGGTACGAGGAGACGGTGATGGGAATGTGCACACCATTTAAAAAAAATAGGAGACGGGTACTTGGAGACGGTTAAAAATACCATAGTTCCATGGATTCTTGGAATGGGGTGACGTGGGTATGGGTCTTAGGGACGGGGACCAAGGGCCCATGTTTGGGGACAATGGTGCAAATCATAGTTCAAAAAATCGTAAATCGGGATTAATCGGCAAGCCAAATTTTGAATCGAAAATCGGGAATCGCAACTTTATTGCTACTTTTAAAAACATTTAAATTCATAAAATATACTTAAATTAAATGTAAAAACAATGTTAAATGATGAGAGAAGTGACTCTATAGAATGCCATAGGCCCACATGCATATTTTTAATAAAGTTTTGACCAAAAAAGAGAGTACAAAGTTTGCAAACAAAAATGCTCATAGAGTCATGTCACATGTGACTTTTGAAGTATCACTATCAAATATCAATAATATTCTATTTCATTATGCACGCCTAAAATAAGTCTGTTGCACTGGAGGCTGCCTCGTGGAAGTGGAAGGTAAATATTCCTCCTCTGCAACACCAACATTGTCATCTGCAAACATATCATCTGGATCATCACCAACTTCTAATGTCCCTGATGGTATTGCTTCTTCAGTCTCCCTCTCCAAAGTTGTTATCTCCTCTGTAGTAAACATAGGCTCCGCATCATCAGGCTCAGCAATCCAGTCATCATATGGATCAATGTCAGCCAAGTCGATTGCATCATAACTCTGTGCCCCCTCCACTTGTCTCACACGAAGACAAGGTCAAGGCAAGGTCATTGAGGCGTTGTGTTGTCAACCTGTTGTGCTTCTTTGTGTGAACAGCTTCGAACATGCTCCAATTACGTTCGCATCCAGAAGCACTGCATGGCTGACACAAAATGCGGATGGCTAGCTTTTGAAGATTTGGTGTTTTTGCACCATAATCTTCCCACCACAAATTTGCAAATAAAACATTTATAATTTTGTAAGTTAACTAAGCTTGAATAAATAAAAGAATTCTAGACTTCTAGTTTCTAGTTCTACGTGTAATGAGACTAAATACAAATGACTCAATTTGTTTTTACCTGGCTGAGAAGTGTTTCTTCTTTTCACACAGCCAAGAAAAGAGCCTCCCTCTCATAGCCTTATAAATCTGCAGCTCATCAACAATTGCATCTCTAATATCTTTGTCAGATATCATCCTCTCTATGCACGTATTAAGGCCATCCATAACCTCCTCATCAACCTTAAATGATGGGGAATAGAAAAACTTCGGGTTTAGGTAGTACGCCGCTGCATGTATATGTCGATGAAGTGTCTTGTTCCATCTCGCGATCAATTATACACCAAATGGGTTCATATTTTCGTTGATTGTGCCCATAATATTTAGCTATGGCCTCCTTGGCCACATCCATAGCCTCATACAAATAACCCATTGGGTTTTTCTCCCCATCCACCATCCGTAGAACTTGAACCAAAGGCTCTAACACCTAAAACAAAATAACATATATATTTAAAATTGAAATTAATAAAAAATTATATAACAAATGATAAATAAACAAATATTCAAGTTTAGATTACCTTCATGATTTCTTCCATTTGCTTTGCAAACATATCATCAAAAACAGTCTTCACGACCCTTTCGCTTCGAGTCTTCTTAAGATAGGAGAGTCCAACCATCGCGTGCTCACAAACATCTGCTTAAGGGATGTTAATGAGGTTGCAATGCTCTGCAATGTAATGAAGTTTGTGGCAAATCGTGTGACCCCTGATCGCACAAGCTCCTTTCCATTGGTGTGCTCTCTCATCAAGTTTAGCACCCAAGTGTGATTGTAGATGAATTTTGTAATATTTCTTACGTCCTCAACCACATTTTTCACCCATGAGAGTTTTCATTTGTCCTCCAATAAGAGATCCAAACAATGCGCATTGCACAAGAGGTCCAAAAAGTGTAGGTGGCCTCTCCTCAAGAAGTCTCCTCTTGCTTCGCTACATATGCCGCCGCATCATGCATCACAACTTGACAACATCCTCCACACCCACCTCTTTCACCACCTCATCTAACATATCACACAAAGTGATTGCAGTTTTCACTTGGTGGGAGGCATCAATTGATTTCAGGAAGACCAACTGCCCACCTGATGCCACTAGGAAGTTAATCAATGTGCGGTTTTTCCCATCTGTCCACCCATCAGACAAAATGGTGCATCCTTTTTTTATCCACACATTTTTTTGCTCTTCTACAAGAGTTTTGGTATGTGCGACAGAATCCTCCAACAATGGGCCACTCAAATCATGGGGAGTAGGAGCCTTGAACCCCTTCCCAGCAACAGTCAATGCAGTGACCAAATTCTCCCAATATGGACTTTTTGCCACATTGAAAGGAATGTTGTTGTAGTACCAAAAGTTTGCCGCAACTATTCTTGCTTCATTGTGCATTTCTTTATTCCAAGCAGTACCTTCGAGTGAAGGTTGTGAACCAGGAGTACTTCGAGGAACAAAAACATCATTGAACTACTATTAGTGGATGTGGATGAACCCCGTCCCAGTGTTTGACCTCGTGGAGTTGCGGCATTAGAAGATGCCTCAACGTCAAAACCTTCCCTCGCTTCCCTTCTATTCATAATAGGGCTAAGTGCATCAACTTTCCCCCTTTTTTTTTTTTTTTCTCATAAGCTGCAAGGTAAGCAGACAACTCTCGTTGAGCCTCAGGTGGTGCTTGATTGCACACTGTCACTTCATTCCCTGGTATCCGTGCAATGTGGAACTTAAGGCGATAAACACCTCCACTCATCTTCATGCCACAATAATTGCATATAACACAAGTGCCCTCTGCTAGTTCACAATGCTTCCAAGAGGGGTCATTTGATTTAGGCTTACTACGAGCAGCTGAACCGGAACCGGATCCCGATGCCATTCTACAAAACAAAACAAAACAAAACAAATTGTCTTAATGACCGTGAAGAAATTAAGAATAAAATTGCTATTGCATGAAGAAAAAATTACGAAAAAACTATATTGAAAATGAAGACGTTAGTAAATTATGAATCATGATAATTTCATAGATAATATTTTTAAAATCGTTATACAATACTTGATTCTTGAATATACTATTATTAATAATTTAATATACAAAATATACAGTATTTATACTTGATACTATGATAGTATAATACGTAATAGTAAATACAGTATTAACTTAATAGTATAATACGTAATATTAATATTAATACTTATAGTATTTATTAATATTAATAATTTAATATACAGTAATACAATATACACTATACAGCAACATACATATTTACACTTACAATATTTACTATTTATAATATATTATTATATATTATACAATATTAATATTAATATACAATATTAATATTAATACTTAATATACAATATTTTTATTTTTACTCTAATAATTTAATATTACTTTGTATTTTTAGAATTAGTATTATTATTATTGTGTATTCAGTATTTAAGAATCGATTCATACCTGCTGGTCGCTAGGGCACGATGCACCACGAACTCACCACGAACTGGCCGCAAACCTGCCACGAAATCACACGGAATCACCACGAATTGGCCGCAAACCTGCCACGAAATGGCACGAAACCTGCTGCGAACTGGATTTGCTTGCCCTCCCACGTCGAATGCCCTCCAACAAACGTCTAATGAACACGGATTAAATAAATGCAAGTCGCAGCATAAAAAACGAGTTCGTGGAAAGAGAAAACAAGATAAAAAACAAAACGATTTGGTCTATTTTCGTGTTAAACCCTTGGCCGCGTTTTTGACCACGATTTTCGCCGATTTTCAATGATTTTGCAGGGTTTTAAATCACAATTAATCGGCTATTTATCGGATTACAAAAATCGCTATTTTTCAGAAGTTAAATCGTTTTGATTAAGGAACATGATTTATCGCCGATAAATTTCGATTTTTGAATCGAGGGTGCAAATATATATAGTACTTGAAAAATTAGTTGTAAAAATTGTATAATGAATAACAAATGAAACTATGAAATACTAAACACGTTGCGTTGATCAACAATGAATATGCCGAACATCAATGTATTAATCTTTATCTCGTAATTTATATATAGAATGATGATTATATCCAAATTTCAAATACAATGGCAAATGGCCCCATGCCTCTAATTAGAAATCACCCTCAAAGTCTGCGCCAAACTCCTCATCATTCGAATCTGGACTCCTTGAAGTAAAGCTAATGATAATGCTAATGCTCTCAACTTTTTCAATCTTCTAGCCCTTCTTGCTCTCACTCTTCCGCTTAAACCTTGCTTAACTTTTTCAAGCTTTGATAGTGCTTTGGATTGAGGTTCATTTATAGTTTTTGTAAGTGCTTAAAGTGTGGGTGGGCCCCATAAACTATTAATGTTAGGGTTGGGGCACAAACACCCAAACAAAAATGTTTTTAATTTAAAAAAACACCTTTTGGCATTTTGGAGTAGGGACGGCTGCAAGTCTCTCGGGACGGTTGCAAGTTTCCTAAACTTTAACAGATGTCCCCTTTGGCATCCCCACTTTAGGGGAATGTCCCCTAACTCCCGTGGCGGTGGTGGGACGATGGGGGACATTTGTGTAGCACTTGAAAAGTACACAAAATTTTATATATACATTTAAATATTGAAGTATATTTTAGAGAACAATATTATATTAGGTATTGTGAAGACGAGAAATCATAGTGATCTAGGGTCAAATGTAATGAAATTACTTGTATAATTCGGATCATGAGCGAAATATAACACCAAATAACACAATATCCCGAATAATGATCTCAACATGCAATTATAATAGCTTCGCCACTTCGAGGGGCAATCTCCACACCATACAATAATACTCAAATACTCCAATGATGATGAAATATTACCTCAATCCCCATATATACTATTCATATGTTATGGCCATCACCAAGGCCGACCTACTAAGCATGAGAAAGTATAAATGATATAATAAAATGATATGGTAAGCCACAAGTTGGCTACTCATATCCTAATACAAGCAATAGGTTAAGGGCGTAGCATGCCTTTCCCCTTCAAAGCAACATTGTCCCCAATGTTGAGAAGCTCAAGGTGTTGCTGCAGGAATGTCATATCTTCCCATGTTGCATCTTCATTGTCCATATTCTTCCACTTGATCAGGTACTTAGTAATAACCCGTGTCCTCAATCTTTTAGTGCGTGTTTGAAGGATGCATTCGGGTTCAAGA
Organism: Taxus wallichiana var. yunnanensis; assembly: GCA_018340775.1. Lineage (NCBI taxonomy): Eukaryota > Viridiplantae > Streptophyta > Pinopsida > Cupressales > Taxaceae > Taxus > Taxus wallichiana. The sequence continues at coordinate 779,353,894 of CM031237.1, forward strand.
TGACCCTCCCTCCTCATCCAAATCAAATAACACTGTTTGGGCTGATACTCTCTGTCCAATTACTTTCTTTCTTTGGGTTGATTGTGGAAGTTCTAATTTGTATGCTACAGGACCAATCTTACGCAATACCAATCTTACTTCGGTGAAAGTATTTGACTTCTTTTTAAAGTAATAATGGTTGTAACTGAATAACATGATCATGATCCTCTTTGGAGGTAAGCCCTTTGGTATATTTTCAAATACAAGAGAGTGTGCATCCAACACTACTTTGCTGCATGGTTATCCGATGGTATAATGTCCTTAGAATGATGAGCCTCCAGATGAAAAAGAGTTGTGCCACAAATCCCATCTTCGCACCCTAAAGCAACTTTTATCCTCCAAACATTTTGTGCATCGGTGGGGATGAGAACTTACTATTTGTGGAGACTTTGCTCTTAAGCCTCTTAGCTCAAAAGTCCTTCCTTGAGTGAAATCGCACAAAAATGAGCAAGTCTTGGTGAGTTCATCTCAATGGTTCCCATCGAGTGGTAAGCCATTCCATGAACCTCTAACACTAATGTCTTGTAGCTTGCGGATCGAATCATCCCATGCATTTTGCCACAAATGGCATCATGGACTATTTAGTATGTAATCTCCCATGGAAAGCTTAATGCCATGGCATTTTCATAGGTATAATCAATCTTTATACCTTAAAGCATCCCCTCCATCAATTTTTTCGCATGCTTGGATCATTACTTGACATTTTGAGGGTCATTTCTCCATTCGGATAAATCTAAATCTTCTTTAATATGGATATGGCACATAACAAGGCTGCTAACTTATGATCTTTCCGATAAAGTTCCGTGAGTACTTCTCCTTCTTCCTTTCTTATAGAATCAATCAACAACATCTTGGCCCCATTTTTGTTGTTCTTTTAGGAATCCAATCCACCTTTAGGTCTGGAGATATGGTCTCCATACATGAAATGGCTGCATGGCATGAGATTGTTGGGCTCAAGGATCTCTTGACTCCTCCTTTGATGCTCAACCAAGACCTTTGACTCTGCGGAGTGGTGCATCTTTTATTATTTTCTCCTCATCTCCACTAAGGCCCATCAATGTAGAACAACTTCTTTTCAAATTTATGTCTTCGGGTCCAATTTACTATCACAATTAAAACATAACCCTTTTTCTCTTATTTCTTCAATTTGTTGAGGTGTCCACTCTAACCCCTTCCGAGGAGGTCAACCTCCTTGAGTCCAAAAGAACACGAGGTGTTGTGATCTTTGGCATAAGTGAAATGTTGTCTCCTACTGTTTTGAAACAATTTAATCAAAAACACTAAGCCAAACTTCTTGCCATAATCATCAATCTTTGAAACCTTATTTGAGAGTTCAAAAGGCATTAAACATACGCACCTCATGCTCCTTGATTTGGATGTGATCCTCAAGCTAAGACCCCATTCAACTCATCAAGAAATAGGTCATTCGAAAAGGATACTCTTTGATTGTGTATTATTAAGTTCCACCATGCATGCCAAAGGTTTTGGAAGTGATGAATGTAATCACTTAACGGCGGATGATCCTGTCTAACATCTCTCAACTTCTGCTTTCACTTGGTTTTGAAGTAACACTATTCCGATGTTAGGTGGTTGACTTCTTAGTAATAAGCCTAATAACATGACTAGAATCTCTCTTTGAGGTAAGCCCTTTGTAATTTTCAAATACTCTTCCAACACCGCTGATCACTCGATGGTATAATGTCCTTAGATGATGAGCCTCCAATGAAAAAAGAGTTGTGCCACAAACCTCTCATTTTGTGCATCACTCTTCTTCTTGTGGAGCACATCTTAACCATCTTAGCTCATAAAAGTCCTTCCTTGAGTGAAATCGCATGAACAAGTCTTGGAGTTCGAGATATAAAGTTGCCATGGTCACCTTTTGTCTGTAATCTCCCATGATGGAATCGATGTAGTTCCTCCAAAAAATTCTCCATTTGGTTGATCCAATGAAACAGTGGATCCTTTCCATCAAAAGTTGTGAGTACTTCCGCATATCCACTTTTGGAAACATAGTATGGGCCTGCACATGAAATTGCATGCTCGTATTTGGATTGTGCACACTCGAAGACCTTTGACTCGCTCTTTATTATTCTCTTCATCTCCACTAGGCTCATGTGTCTACAACTTATGTTGACATTTAGGATCCACCTCGATTGACATAAGTATGATTACCCATCATATGCGTCTTTGAATATTTGCATGAAATCCTCCTTGAAACAATCTTTGTCTTCATAATCCCTATCCACATCTTCTGTGATCCTTAAGACCCCCTAGATTCGAGGTCTCTTCGGGTTAAACTCAAGTTGGCTTACTTTATGGTCTATCAAGTAAACTCTAACCCCGAGGAATCAGAAGACTTATATCTTCTTCTCTCCATCGAACTCCTCAGACTACTATCTCATCCTTTTATCCCGATGGAATGTTTTATCCCATTTGGAGTGATGGGATTCTTTTTCCTCAAAAGGCCCCACTTTTTGGAAACATGATGCCCAAAATAGTAGGATGTAGGGATCACGGCTCAAATTTTAGGGTTTCGGATTTCGATAAGAATTACGGCCAAATATAAAAAATCCTCCAATCTTGAAGAACAAACCCCAAATAAATTTTGTTTTTCTTTATCAAAATGTAACCGAGGAATCAGAATTTGAAAAATCTCATTCCACCATTTGCATCCTAGGGAGGCCCCGCCATTATGAAAAACACTAAATTCTTAATAACTTTTGCAAAATAAATAAAAAAGTCCCCAAAATTTTCTTTAGGGGAACCTTGAAATGTTTTATGCAACACTAAATTCTTAAAAAATATCTCCCTTGAAATGTTTTGCAACTCTGGTAAAAATATCTCCCACCAATTCGCTTTTGTTCGCAATATATGGTGGAAACAAAAAATTAGGGTTTTTGCCTAATTTTGGCCCAAATCGCAGCTCTGATACCACTTGTAATGAAATTACTTGTATAATTCAGATCATGAGCAGAAATATAACACCAAATAACACAATATTCCAGAATAATGATCTCAATATGCAATTATAATAGCTTCGCCACTTCGAGGGGGCAACCTCCAAACCATACAATAATACTCAAATACTCCAATGATGATGAAATACTACCTACAATCCCCTATATATACTATTCATATGTTATGGCCATCACCAAGGCCGACCTACTAAGCATGAGAAAGTATAAATGATATGGTAAGCCACAAGTCGGCTACTCATATCCTAATACAAGCAATAGGTTAAGGGCGTAGCATCAAAACTCAAGAGGACAAAATATATTTTAAGAAAAACTAGGAGTACCAGGTCTACGAGACATGTCTCGGGTGGTAGGAGATGAGTCTCCATGCAACACTGCTGTAAAATAACCTCTGATAATAACTTGGTGGGATCGATGTTATCTAGCCTTTCTGATGATATAAATAATTTTACCACTGATTGATCTGTAATTAGGATATATATTCCATTCTTAATTCATCTACACGAACATTAACATGGTACAACTGTTAAAAACGGAATGTGAACTGATTTGTATTGTATCTCTTTTAAGTGCTGTGCTTAAAAACAGACTTAAGCATTAAATTGTGAAGCTGTTTAAGTGCTGGAAATTATGACAACAGTTGCATAAGATGCAATTGAGCAAGTAAATGGCTGAAAACAATCGCATAAAGAGAGATTAACACAGAGAATCACCTTGAGAAAAATTCAATGTGGGAACACTCCAGGAACTTGTGGCTGTGCCTTTTTATCTCAACCAAAATCAGCTAGAATTACAAGCCAGTTGCTCCCATGGAGCATTCAAAAACACTGTGAGCCTCTTAGAGCACTAGTGCAATGCTCTCTCAAGCTTGCCCTGCTTTCAAACTCACTCAAGACAACATACTTCACTCAAATAGTTAGCTGTACAAGGATTCTACAACTCTTAACTGATTTTACATGAGCACAATGGGCTTACTTATGCTGCCATGAGTAGCCAAACATTACAAAGCTTGCAACAGCTTGCCACCTCAACAATTGGAAGCTAAAGCACCATGTTCTGTTCCGAGTGGTTGAATTCTTCATTGGTCTTTTTGAAATGAAATTGGCAGATGTTGAATATGTCTGCTTGACTGTATTTTCTGCTGGTGCATCTTATGCAAAATTTGGAAGTTGTGAAATGTGTCTATTAGAGTGGTATCTACGGGTGACAGACCTGGCAGGTGCTGAATATGTGAGTTACTCGTGTTTTCATCCATTGACCCCGGACGCACCCTTGTCTTCAATTTTCTCTTTCCTTGATCCTGCATAATCTATATGTCAAGTTTCCTGCCTTTTGAGTGTTAGAGGACTCGTGTCTTGAGTACATCATTGGTCATACAAACCACAAATGAGTTTGATCTACTGAATTATATCAACACGAATGATTTGATTCAGATCATCTATTCTATTAATATCAGTGTTACGCGGGGACGCGTCCCCTAGATTTTGGTGACGTCCTGGACGTCCTGAACGTTTCAGGGACTTGGGGACTTAGAGGGGACGTCTCCTATTTTTTTTTAAAAAATCAAAAGTTTTCTGATGTTTTTACTTTTAAAATGCTATTATTTTTACCAAGAACATTAAATTATGATCTTGAAAGTACCTAAAATACATTAAACATAGTTTAAATCCCTAAATTTTATTGAATGCAATTAAAATATTCAGATAATATTTTTTTATATATTATTTTAATAGCTGTGTCCATGCCGCCCTCAAAATTTGGGAAATTTTTGCCATCCCGAAACCCCGTCTCTCTGCCCCCCTGTCCCCAGTCTCTGAGACGTAGGTAATTATGATTAATATCACAATGGTAGTACTTACTATGTCATCTTCTGATTGGTTAGACTGAACAGGCTTTTACATCATGTGGTGAGAAAGCTTACACATTAAGTTATTTTTGGGAGTACCATCATTTTGCTGTAATTAAAACATGTCCAAATTGATCGCTGCAGATAAATGAAAATATGATTCTAGCTCAGTGAAAGCACATTTACTTTATACAAAGACAGTTATGGAAATAAAGATCAAGGAAGGATACAAATAAAGTTTAATATACAATACCTTAATTTTCCCAAATAACCTTAGAGAATTGAATATGGTGACCAAAAGCATCTATGATTTAGATATGCTTACTAGCACAAATGTAGTGCCTTGAATATAAAGCTGAAATAACATCAAGACCTTAGCGTGTACACTGTTGAATTTAATATAAATAAATACAGATTACGTGACAGTAATGCACAATACGACTGGCGTGTAATACACAATGCAAATCAAAAGCTAAAGATAACAAATGGAATGCACCTCAGAGCAAATGAAACTGAATGTTTGTGGCAGTGGATTATAGCACAAGACTACCATAAAATGTTCAATTTATATAACTGGAAAAATGTGGTTGCTAAAAGCCTAAAAGGAATGTATCAGAAAATGCCTAATATTAGATTCAATGTTGATGAAATCAGTGCCTGAAAACCTGGATCCCCTGTTGAATGAAATCAATCTGAATAATATATCTAGTTGTCAAACAAGTTAAGGAAGAGAATGAAACCATACACTTGAGGATGAATTAAGAATTAAACAAGATACTCTAATAAAATAACCCTCTATATATTTGAATGTTGTGGTTAAATGATGCTTTAAACAGTAATATTGGTTCTTTACATGTCTTCCTGAAGTGTGTTCTTTGGTGATTTTGATCTGCTACTCTAAAAGAGGGTTATAGATAGTTTAGTAAAGGAAATCAAGATCCATTGTGAACGTTCTATTCTAGATATGTTCATTCCTTTTCATGTTAGTTTTGTAAAGGACATAAATATCCATTGTCAATTCACTGTTCTAGATATGTGCATTCTTTGTTAGTTACTTTCTAAGACTAGTGTTGGTGTTACGCTTCATCTTTTATATCATGAAAAGAGCTTCCTACACCAAAGCTGCCTTTGTGGATGTTACAGAATGCTTGATTATTTAACATCGTGTTCATTTTTTAGTTTCCTGAAAATCTCATTTTCAAATTTCAAGAGCGCCCAATTTTTTTAATGCTAATGGAAATGATTGAGAAAGTCACTTACATATCATCTTTTTTTAATTTTTAGAACCACAGATTACGTCTTACATATGATTTTCACAGCTACATGGTACGTACCATGGAGGACGAATTCAGAGATATTGTGGGTATTAGGTATGATAACTAGTCACTATTTGTAATATATTTTGAATAAAATATGAACCCTTTAGTTACTGATAGTAAAGTTACACGTTATAGCATGTGGATATTAAGTGAAAATGTCCACAGCTTCTTATAAAGTGAAAGAGAGATTGTAATACAGGGTCAGAAAATGGCAGTTCGTCTTCTTTATTTGGTATACTGAAATGATAATTGTTTTGTTTATCTCATTAAGCTCTGTAAAATATACACACTTTGTCTGTTGATGATTAAGTTACACCTCATAATCCCTGTGTAGTAAATGAAACTGTCCACATCTTGCTTCTAGAGTGAAACAAGAGATTGTAGTACTGAAACTGAAAATGATATTTGATCTTCTCCAAAACATTCATACAGGCTGAGTAAGGAGAGCTATTTTACTGATATCCTTGTAAGCATGAATGCTGGGAACTTAATATCTATATTAATTAAAACCTATAAGGAGGAACTTGTTGTGAAACTTGAATACCTACTAATATTGGATTAAAATAAGATCCTTAGGAAAAGAAGTGTTTGATGATGCAAAAAGAAACAAGGATGCATGTGAAAGAGCAAGAGAAAGAGAGAGCAGCTTAGTGATATCCCCTTAACCGAAACAGATTTGGATATGATGAGATGTGCATATTACTTTTTTCCCAATACACTATTAAATATGCATTTGACATTTCACATTGGGGTATTAGAAAGATTGCAATTCCTGCAATTTAGATGGTGTTTTTTCTATAGGAATTTTTAATTTCTTTTTTTGAACTTCTCCTTGTATTTTGGAAGTGTTTATTAATTGCCTGTCCAAATTGTGTAGGGATAACATATTGCCAACATAATCAGCACGTTGAGTTCTTTTCCAACTGCATGCAATTAGAAATTAGAATACACAAAATTTGATGTGCTATTAGAAAAATGAAATAAAATCACCTAAAAGAGGGTAAATTATTGGCATTTTTGCAGCTGGCCACTTTGGGGATATGCAGTTGTCTGCGTTCTCTTCAATTTGCACGGTAAATTTCGTGAATTCCTTGGTTGGTGTTATGTTTGTTGCATGTGACAAAACAGTCCGTGGTTATCTTTGAAAAGAGATCTGCTTTTATTATGTTTGGGTCCAATTGGTCATTTGAATGGGGAAACTGTTGCCATTTATTTGTTTGATTGAAATTTGTCGATTTTTGAATCAGGATTGAACTTCTACTTTTGGATATCATTCATCCCTGCAATTGTAAGTGGAAAAGTTAATTAATTAAAGCTATTTCATTTTTTCCTTTCTAATTATCTTTATTGGGTGCGAGATTCATATGTCTGATGGCTTTATGTTCTAGTAAGTTATATTAAGCACTACACTATAATTTAATTATGTATATAGACTTGTTTATTCTAATTCAAATATTTTCTTCTCCCATATTAATGAAAGTTGATCCTGTTCGTCAACACGAAACTGCAACATGTGATGGCAAAACTGGCTTTAGATAATGCAGCAACAGATGCAGCCGCGGGGACTCAATTAAAACCTCATGATGAACTTTTCTGGTTCGGTAAACCTCAACTTCTGTTGTGGTTGATACAGTTTATCTCATTTCAGGTAATCAAAATTTCTGATTGGTGTCCTTTTAAAATTCAAATTTACATCAAGGACAAAACACTTGAGTGTGTTTTGGACTTTTGTAATTTTAATACAAGTTTTATGTTCATATTGCAGAATGCTTTTGAAATGGCAGCATTTCTCTGGTCATGGGTGAGTTCTGTTCATCATTCAATTACCGGTTGATCTCATAATTGATAAAACACATTGGTACAAAGTGCAGGTCAATTGCCTATATTAAACATAAGCATTTTTGCATGCATAAGTCATAAATCGTATGGGCTTATCATTTAAATTCATGAAAGCAAAATGGAAAGAAAGAAGGAAACAAGGTATATAAATATTTTTATTACCAAATATAGTTTTCCTCATTGATTGCTTAGGGGCTCAAAAGTTATCAAGTAGTTCACATCTACATTAATTTATTCGTATATATATATATATATATATTAGTTTAACTTTTATAAGGATTATCCAACCTAGTTTATTATGCTTATAAATACATTGTTACTATGTCCTAGAAGGGTTTACAACTCAACATTTTATCTCAGAAGCAAAGTTTAACATTACTCGTTTGTGAAAACTAAACAAGGTTACCACATTCTTTCCAACACGACGCGCAACCCAAAGGGACAACCAACTCAATGGAACCATGACTAGGGAACAAGAGAGAATAACATTGGTCACGCCACGTTATACATTTATTAGAAATTTCTATAATACATTAGAATCACTCATAACCATGCGGTAATCAACTTTTATATTTTCCATGATAACAAAACAAGCCAAAGTTTCAATAGTCACGACAACATTACTCCACAACACATAATACTAAGGCCGGTTATTCTTCTAAATTCCCCACATAACCCATACCAGAGTTTTACAACATAAAAGTATTTGTACAAAAGAACTTCACAACCAAGTTTGATGCAATAAATCTACAAGTCTTTCCCTCATCTACTCGCATGAGCCATCTGCAACATTTATTAACCTTGAGTCGGGTTCGAGAGCTGAGCAAGATAAGACTACACAAAGCAACAATAAGCTACTATCTAACAATATCAAGAAAGGAAAACATTCTATTCCAAGGATTGGATCAAATCTCTAAATACTAACAACTCCTTAAGTTAATAAGAAAATTTCCACCATGCCAATCTAAGAAGAACAACCTTATACTTCAGTTATGAACATTATCTCAAAGCAACAAAAATTAAACAATCATTTGAGAAGGGGCCAATGGCCTGATAAGTTAGAAACAACAATCTAGTGTAACGGGATTTCCATCGAATAAACAATTTAGGTTAAAAGATTGAGAACTTGATATTCAAACCAAACAATCTACATTCATAAATAAATAAATAAAAAGTACCAAAAGCACAAGCTACGATACTCATTTTCAGAAATGACCAAAAAGAACAATAAATCCAGGAGGAAGCACGAATTTCAAGGTTAACACAAAAGGTCGAGTGTATTAAAATTTTAATCATGTAATCATATAGGTTATATGATGGAAAACTAATACACGACCACCACTCAACATTGTTTAACAAGGGAAAGCAGATAATACTAGTTTCGGCCATTGACTCCAAGGAATTTCACAATCATTCAAGAAGAGACCACTTTGTCCTTTTGGGAAAGTAATGACAAGCGAGTAAAGAGGGTTCCATCATACAAGTTAACATTTTAAACATCAACCCAAGTCTTACCACACTAGGGATTTCCAAACCCTCCCTATAAGCCTATAGTTTCGGTTTAAACAAGTGGATCACTCCTTCCCATCACAAGTTCCTTTTAAAACAACCCTCGTTACCATAATCATACCACTCTTTTAATAAAAGAAAACACGTTTTCATGAATCACCAAATACATTATCTCAACAACAGTTTCCATCATAACATCAACAACGCATCTATAAAAATAATTACCCCAAATGTCCCTAATAATCTTAACAGTTCTATCATAAGTCAACCAGATTTCACTATACATGAATCATCCAATTGTCAATAAAAATATAATCAATGTCCAACAAAAACAATGAGATGAACAATTATGTACACCACCAATAGTCATCACGCAATAAAACTAGGCCAAGGTATTTTAATAATAAAAGAGTACTATCTATAATTGCTCATATGTAACTTCAAATCTTGGTGCCAAGAATTAAGTTGCATGGTACAAACTTCATAAGGGACGGTCAAAGTGCCCCTTAAGGAAAAACTTAAACATCTGGACCTACACCGATGATCATCAAGCAGTTGGGTAAATGTCTAGTATTCTAATCAATTCTAAAGGAATAACCAAGGTGCAAAAAGACTAAGCAATTGGGTACCTTAGCCACGATACCCCCTTCATACATAATTGTAACCACTACAGTCAAACACGTAGAGTTTTGTAAACCTGCGGGATTGATTGGATAATGAAGGGGCCACCTACCTAGTCCAAGAAAGGAGAACATGGAGGTCCAATAGACCTCGACAACCACACCTCACCATGGTTGGGAAACACCAAAGGAAACAACTAACATTACGAAATTTGTTGCCATAACTCGAAAGGGTGACTAAGTGCCCATAAAACTATAATCGACCCGGATTGGGTTCAACCTAGTGGTTGTTCGTTAAAGCCAGGTTGTCATAACCCGCGGGAACAATGCTCAACATACCCGAAAGGGAAAATCAAATCTAGATAGTAAGCTCGTATGAAGAGCAAGAGGTTTAAGGATACATCAGGTTTGCTTTCACCACAACATTTACTAGCTATAACCAGCTTACTAACCTTGTTACTCAAACACAGAAATGTAGTTAATGATGGTAGGAGGTCGTTTACTTCAGCATGAAAACACAACAGCCAACGTAGGAGGAAGAAAGAAAATAGATCTATGCTATTCACTTTAACACTGACAACGATAAAGCCAAAACAAGAAGATTACAAGGGGAAGGGGAGATTTCTCGCAAGGTAAACAAACCCACCACAAAGCAGCATAGACAAACCAAATTCGGGAAAAGAAAGTTCTATTTCATGATATTTTTAAATTTTAGCAATTGTAGCAAAGGGTAGAGTTATCTTGCTGGTTTCCAGCTTCTTCTACCGGTCGCATGGACACCGCACGGACCAGCAACAACAATCTTCAGGTCGAATCTCCCCTCTTCTACTGGCTGGGTGCTCCAACTCCATTCCCGTCCATGTTTAGCATGGGCAAAGAGCTCCATTAAAGAAGTAACATTGAACAAAAAGAATAGTGGTCTCTGGACTACCATGACTGTGGTATACACAAAATGGGTTTATTGAAAAGGCCTAGGAAAACACATGATGGCCAGGGGAAAAGTCAGACTCCACAACCTTCCAAACATCTTTTCGGCCTGTGTCAAAATGGGGCGCCAGAGCAGGCAGGGACAACCCTCGAAGCACAAAGGAAAAGATCTTTGCTAGATGAATTCACAGGTGTACCAAGGCCACGTATGCAAAATGTGGGATCCTCCACGATGCATGTAAGCCGCTGACAAATGCCTCAAAGCGATGGGGTCTCAAGGAATAGCCATGAATACAGGGAAAACACAAAAAGAGTCTGAAAACAACTTTGTTTACCCACCAAAGAATCGACATGTGTCCTACCTTCACAACTCCCATCTCTCGTATGTACGCAACTAACAAAATCTTCCCCTTCACTCCATAACACTCAAGAATACCTCCATGCAGCCAACCCAATGGAAGACAATTCAGAGCAGGATGTTTGCAGGCTATACAGAAGCTAGGAAAAAAAAAATAGGGGACACCGATCCAAAGACATGCGGCGGCGATAAGGAAAAAAATGTTTCAACTCACGCGCAAACAAGACCCCAACGCACTAGCACCAGACACGTTTCCAACAATAGCAAAAAAAAAAAGAAAAGAGGTAGGAGGCCATTGACTCCATTCCCCTTTTGTGAGCTCAAACCACAAATTTTGTTTTTGTTCTTTTTTTTGGCAAAAGGAAGACAAATCGATGCCCAATAAGAATTAATTTTGGTTGTTGAAGCCATGTGTAAGGGTCGGTCACGCTGTGGGGATGATGGAGTTGGCGGTGAAATATTAAATTCCACATTAAAACAGTCCTTCATCATTGTAGCAAAACAGTCCCCTCAAAAAGTGGTGCCTCCTCCAACATCTCCTCCTTCTACGCATCCATAGCCAAGGCTAGATATATGGGGGGTGGGGAGAGAATCGACAATTTTTTTAAATTTAGCTTTTTTAAAAAAATATAAATACGGGCATTACAATTGCCTATATTAAACATAAGCATTTTTGCATGCATAAGTCATAAATCGTATGGGCTTATTATTTAAATTCATGAAAGCAAAATGTTCGATTTAGTCATTTCACCATTTGAATGATTAATGTAAAGTACTAAATACAATGGAGTGCTTTTTTCCAATCTCGCGAATCCCTCACCAATCAAGCTATTTGTGTGTCACTTACTAATCCGTTCTTCAACATGGTGTGGTAATTTGACGTCATAACGTGTTTTTTAAAGTATTAGGTTGTACTAGTTCAATTTTATTATATTATGGTTTGATATTTACTCTTAGGATTTATAAAGTTTTTCGTAATAGAGATTTAATTATTGTTATAAGGGTCTCTGGGTGGATCATTTAGTTTATGTTTTTAGTTTATATCATCTTTTTATTATTTTTAGGTTGCTATTCTAGTTTTAAGTCAAGCCGTTTTAAAATGTCTTGCTATTTAAGTGGTGTCATTTTATTATAAAGTGTTGTTAGTTTTGTTAATAAGTATCTAGTTGTCATTTTGTGTCATTTAGGTTTAGATTTTAAGTCGTAAGTCATTTGTATATCGAAGGAGTCCAAGTAAATTCTTGTTGTCATTGACGTATTTTCGGTTGAGACCGTCCAGTCACTTGTAACCATCTATTTTGAGGGGGTGAATTTCCTTGTGAATAGTCACATATAGTTTCAACTAGCTAGTTGAAGACATTGGAGGACGGAGGCAACGAAGAAGATGGCCAAACAATGCCTCTTGTTCATCATTACGGGAAGGATATTGCAATATTGGCAAATCAATTTGTGCCAAACCGAGTAATGTCGAGATTTGTGTCCAATGTGGCAATGGATACCAATTATGTTGTTTGTGATCAAGTGGCAATGATCATAATAGAGGCTATAAATGAAGACAATGAGGACCTAGTCCTCGATCTTTTTTTCTTGTGTGTGGTGTGATATGTATGTATAATTTTGTTGTGTTAGTGAGAAACCCAACACTCGCTGAGAGTGCATAAGTGATGTGGGTGTAATAGTTCCTTTTTCCCTAGTTGTACTCAATTGTGAACTAGTGTATGCTTACATGGAGTGGAGAATGAACAGTGTTGTACCATCATATAGCTTGTGTAGCCACATGTTCCTACTTTGGGAACTAAGTGTATGTGTACATGAAGTGGAGAATGAATAGGTGGGTCGTACCTTAATCGAAATCATGTAGCTACATGTTCCAATGTTCATACAGGGGGGAATGTTGGGAATATATTGTTTAGTACTCACATTACTAGGCAAGTGAGAATGTTTGTTATAGTTTGTAACGCCCACACTAGCAACACAACCAAAACATGAATATATATATTTTTAACTTTTAAACTTGAAAGCTTACAACACTTATCAACAATACTTGCATTATCACTTGGGCCCACATAACAATAACACAATGCATGAACCAAAACACAACATGTGTCTCATCGCATGTATCTCCAAACCAAGGAGATGATTATACTACAAAACAATAAAAATGAGAAACATAATACCGCCAAGCCATAAATGGCCTATCAAGGGGAAATGGTGCCAATACTTCCACTTATCCCTCCACTAAGGAAGGGAGACTAGCCTTTGGTTCCTCCAAAGAAGTCATGCAACCACGCATGAAAACACACTTATCCCTCTCGCACTTATCGCTCCACTAAGACTAGTCTCACCAACCTTTGTTTCCTCCCAAAATAAATAAGAAACCCCATACACCATAATAACACTTATCCCTCCACCTTTGGCAATGCAAGTCCCCAACATACACACATACAAATCATACTCATGCATACAAGAAAATATAACACATCAATCAATGCACATGCATTCCAAATAGAAACCAATTAATTCCACAAAGGTTCACATTAAGAGAAAGAGAAAATAACATTTCATCATATATGCATCACCATGGAAAGTCGTCGACAAGGCTTGAAAGAGAGAGGATTAGGAACATTCACAAATATTAGCACGCACTACCAAGCCTTTAATGGCTTGCAAAGGGAACTAGGGTCAATCCATACCACTTATCGCTCCACTAAGGTATGGGGCATAAGTTCTTGGTTCCTCTAGTAAAATAAAATGCATGCCACTTATCCCTCCACCGGTTTATTACAAAACCCACTTATCGCTCCACTAGAACAAAGCCCACATACCTTTGGTTCCTCCTTAATGTAACACAAGTTTTACTTCAATTTTATCTTTACTTATCCCTCCATAATGACCCTACCTTCCCCATACACACAAAACACTTGTTAGTCTCACAATGAGTACTAAACAAGTACACAACATATAAAATACCACATACTACTCAAATGAGCATTAAATAATGTACATCCCATCAAATGATGGCAAAATAAAATAGGAATTTACAAGGATGAAGAGAGAGAGAGAGAGTGAGGTCTTTGACCATCACCAAGCACATCACATGGCTTGCTTTATAGTCATATAAATCTTGGGTGTTAAACATGGTTTAAGGAAATTAGTACTCCTTCAAACTCATAAACACATGAATGGAGTAACAATAACTCACAACACATTGGTTCCAACAAGCATAATACCAAAATAAAGAGGGACCAATAGATGAATAAGAGAGATGGATAACCCACAAGATACATAAAATAAATTAATTTACTTTTCCTTTTTAGATTACTTGATCAATTACCACCTTTGTTTTTAAAACTTGGTTATGAATGTGAACAAGGCTCCTTCCTTGAATATTACAAGTTTCCATTGTTAGAATGTTGATCACTTAGGATACATACCATTATTTTCATTTGCTTTAAGATCATATTAAATGTTGTTAACCGTTTTGACCTCATTCAAGGTGTGTGAGATATTCATCACAATCGCACCAAAATTCATTTCATTTACATTTGTTCGTATTTCATTTACATTCTTTACTTTTGTCTTAGGTTGACATCATTTTAGAAATACTATGAAACTTATAGGACTTTTCTTCACTTAGGGAAAACAAGATTCCAAAGGGTGTTAACTCATACCAAGCACATCATTTATGGCACTTAAACAACTCAATTATTTAAGGTATATGTTTCACATGTGGGATATTCAATATAATAATATGAATTTAAATGCCTTCTACGGCACTATTCCTCTCATCGGGAACCATGCATTAAGGGTCCTTAACCAATAATCTTCATAAGAGATCCACAAAGTATTAACTACCATGAGACAAAACTTATGGTAATCAGTTATCCATACCTCACAAACTTTCGCACAAACTAAGGTACTTTGATACTTCTTACCAAGGTAACACTTCTATTTGCAAGGAGCTTAAGGGGTTCAAATTTCATAGTTCCAAGTGTAGGAAACTAGGACCTAGGCTTCAATTGCGTTGTTTAAATTTCTTTAATGAGATTATTTGGGAGTGAAACACCCCAAATATATTCACATGGCTTTGGATACTCACAAGAGTATTAAGGACCATACACACATGGGGCATAGTTTGTTCAAGAGGAGACTAGAATTACGATATCTAGGCGTAACAATCGTGCTCCCACCAAGAGCGATAGGGTACGTGTAGTGTAACCATTTCCTCCCACAAAGCACCCAAATCATGGAAATGGTATAACAAGACTTGTTCCAAGTACAAATCTAGAAAACAACTTGCAATAGGTTTAGACATTTTCTTGAACACAACATGGGTTATTGGACTTACCAAGATTCGACTAAAGTGAAGGTATGGTAAGAGCGTTATAAGCTCGTTTCATTTAGGTGGCTAAGGAAAGGTGAAATTTCAACCAACATTTTAAGTGATAAGAAGGAAAAACTACAATTAGTATGATAATGATTGTTTTAATAATTCAATACCACTGAACAACATTCAATCACAAATGCATACAACTTGCAATACACATATGGAATAACTATCTTTTATTTTATTTTCATTTCCTCCTTTCAAAATGGTAGATAATTACAATTATTCAAAAGTACAATACACATCATTTTACAATTTAAGTACAACTATAAAGACAAATTCCTTCATTTATCTTACTTATCGTGCTACCTGCAACCTGCAACAACCATTAGAGCATGGGTCAACGAAAGACGTTGGCATGGAATTCTCCTACTATCAAGCACAATTCACGATTACTAATTTTCTTTTTGCAATTAAATACAACACTTTACACATACAAGAGAGGTACAAGGTACTTTTAATTTCTTTTCATTTTCCAAGCAATAGTGAGATAGAGAGAGAGAAATACATCATTTTCCTTACAATTAAATTTATCAAACAAACAACCAAATGGAGATTCATGACATCATATGTTAGTGCCTACGTTTTCCATGATGATTTGACTTAATAAGAGTCCACGATAGTGTTTTTGTGATTTTGTTGTTAGTTTGCAAAAACGTCCAATTTAGGCCAAGTGGCTATAAAACTACATTCGAAACTGATTTCCGTCAATCACAACACCATGATACCAATCCTATACATTCACCTATATACAGGGAATTCACTGGAGTTGACGGAACTTGAGCAGAGCGAATAGGGAACAAATGGCGACTACTTTTCAGGGTCACCGGTCGTAGTTGGACTAGTTTGACTGGGCATTTAACGACCGGAGGCCTACAAAACCCCATTGTAAAACTGATTCGCGAGGTGATTTTCTCAAAACTAAAGGTTGCAAGCAATTGTTGTATAGAAATAATAGAGGTTTACGGAAGCTAATAACCATTTCTTCACTCAAGGCGTAGATGGAAAGCCAAAACCAAACTCAACTTTTAAGTTCTAGTAGTTTCCCAAGACTGCAAAAATGGCTAACATGGTTCCTAGAGGGGTTACGAAAAGTTCCCAAACGAACCTGTGATGTCATCCCATGGTTCAAACAGTACCCCACATGACAGAGTACCCATTCAAAGCTTCACCTTCCCATTTCGAAGTTCAGAAGGGTGTTTTAGACGTTGTCAAAAATTGTGTTTAATAACTTTTGCAAGGTTAACAATAGGACAATTATAAACTAGGAACAAGTTTGTCACGACATTTCGAGTGGGTTTCAGCGATCCAAGATGGCTATCCAAGCTAGGCCAATGTCTAAAAAGACCATTCGAATGTTGGGTTATACCAAAATAATATTTCTTCATTTGCTTGGAAAGGAGAATAATTTTTTTTTTTTTTTTTGAGCTACAATTCTTTAAAATCACACAGGGAGTGAAATATTCATTGACTTTGTTTTTTTTTTTTTAATATCATTGCAACAAAGAAATTAGGAATGCAAGAATTGTGCAAGAGAGGTAAGCGAAGACCATGCCCGTGAATTGAACCGGCGAGGCGGAAGTCAGGGAGTTTGACATTACACCCATTGGTTGCACTTGCTTGCAGCGATCTGAGGCATATTCAAAGCTCCAACTCGGGTGTGCCTTGCAACTATTGTAGTCCATGGGGCACGTCTCTTAGAGGCATTCAAACGAACGGTTCACTTGCTCTGTTTATGCTTCCCGAGTGACTACCGGAGCCACCAAAAATCCTTTGGTTATTTTGTCAAACAAATCACGTCCCAATTGAAAGCTTCCACATTTTGGCATACTAGTTTACCAGAGCATGAGCAACTGCAACATCTAACAATGTTCCTCTAACCTTATCCTTGTATGAACAACCCTTATCTTGAAATCTTCGCAGTTCATCGACCACATTTCTTTCAGGCATTTGGTCAAACAGTTGCATGCCAAGCACATGCTTCCATATTGTTTTTGTATACAAAAAACGCTGCAACAAAAAAATCATACAATGCCAATGTTTTCTCTCTCAAGCTTAATCTCCCAATACTAAGTGCGGCCCAACAAGGGATTAATACAAAAATAAACTTCCAGAATTTCCATACATGTCTGGCTGGGCATTAAAACTGCAGCAACAACTAAATAAATAAATTCTTTTTCTCTATACTTTGGTGGATGCGTAGGTTGGGTGAGTCTTGGAGTGAGGTGTTTGGTTGTGCCCCTGCTGGTTTTCCTTTGCTCAAGAGTTCCAAGGCCTTACCTACTTCCACGCTTGTATAAAGGTTTGGTTTTTGGCGCAGGCAGAGAGGGAGTATGTTGGGAGAGGTTGTTGACATGGATTAATACTTGACACTTGCATTTACAACATCTGACAAAGGTCCTGCCCATACGCCTCTATTTTTCATCTGACATACACCCGTCCAACGCTATGCCCTTAAAATTTGTGAACTCTCTGCCATTTGACTACATTTTATTTTGTTTCATATATATATTTTGAAAGAGTTCGTTGAATTTTATTTTATTATTTTTATTATTATTATTTCATTTCTATATAGTAATATATATATTTTTCTTTTCTCAAAATATATTTCATTATTTTACATCATTTAAATCTCATTGTTTTTTTAAATATCCTTTTAAATAATAATGTGTGTGAGACTATGTAAGATTTCATTTTTCTTCCGTATTACGTATAATTTCATATCTTATTTTGTTTTTGAAAGAAACAATTTTAAATGGAATATTAGAGGTTTGAAGGGCTCCCCTTCAAAGTTTCAAGAGCTTAAAAGGATGATTGCGTTAAACAAGCCAGCTATGTTAAGTATTCAGGAAACAAAAGCTTCTATGGAGTTAGTGTCCACTCTTGCTAATAATATGTGGCCTCAAGCTCAACATATTTCTATTAGTTTAGCTGGGGCCTCGGGAGGTCAGCTTACCCTATGGGATCCTAAGGTAATTTTTGTTCTTAATTCATGTGGCACCATTCAGATTTCAGCTGATGTGGCTTCGTCACGTTGATATTCAAGATCTGGTCCGTAAGTGGTGGATGGAAGGGAGGCCTAGGCATGGAACACATATGTTTATGTTTGTCCAAAGACTGAAGTACCTAAAATTCCAACTTCAGAATTGGAACTGGACTGGATTTGGGGATATTGCAAAAGAAAAAGCTCGGATCTTGGGTGAGCTTGCAAAAATTAATGATTCATCGCAATTCAGGTATGTCTATGGATCTCTTTAAGAAAGAATGCAGTTTGAAGGCAGATCTCAATGAATGGGAAATCAGAGAAGAAATCATGTGTAAACAGAAATCTAGAATTCAATGGCTGAAGGAGGGAGACAAAAACTCAGCCTTCTTCCATAAATCCTTATTATCTAGGAGAGCTCAAAACCACCTTCAATGTCTTTCCACAGAAGGAGGAGCTAAGGAACTTTCAATGAATGGTATGAAGAAGGTGGCTAGCCAATACTTCCAACATCTTTTTATGGAACAACCGTTGGATAGAAATGCTCAAGAACAGTTGTTAGATTTGATTCCTACACATATCACACTAGAGGATAATGATAAGATGATCCAACCAATCACGGAGGATGAACTTAAAAAGATAGTGTTTACTATGCAGAAAGGCAAAACCCCGGGCCCAGATGGGTTTCCCATTGAATTCTTTCAAGCTTTTTGGGAAATTATTAAATCAGATCTATTACAGGTGGTGGAGGAAGCGAGGACAGCGAAGACCATGCTTAAAGAGTTGAATAGGACTTTCATAGCTCTCATACCTAAAGCAAGAGAGGTTGAAGATATTTCTGGATTCCGCCCTATAGCTCTATGTAATGTGGTGTATAAGATAATAACAAAAGTTATAGCTGAAAGATTGAAGCCTTTTCTGTCAAAAATTATATCCCCTGAACAAGGGGGATTTGTTCCAGGACGACATATTCATGATGAAATAGTACTTGCTCAGGAAATTTTACATTCAATGGAAATCCAGAAAAGGCCGGCAATGTTCATCAGATTAGATTTATCTAAGGCATATGACAGGGTGGACTGGAACTTTCTATGTAAAGTCTTGGAACGATTTGGCTTTTCCCTTTGACTGGATTCACTGGGTTAGAGCCTGCTTTTCTACTGCTAGGGCCTTAGCTTGTTTAGAAGAATAAGCCACCTTCTTGCTTAGGGTGACACAATGTATCCCATTTGAGTAAAGACCACTTTTTATTATTTTGTAAAGCACACCAGAGAAATTTCTGCCAGATAGCATCCATTTGTTTTAGGATTTTCTTGGAATATTGAGTATTGCTGATACATATATTAGCATTGCCTGAAGGACTGCCTTTATCAAGGTCATTCTTCCTCCTGTTGATAGCCACTTATTTGTCCATTTCTGCATTTTCAATTCCATTTTAGTGGTGAGCCAATTCCAATCTCTTATCTGTTTATGGGCGATAGGAACACCCAAATATTTTATTGGAAGAGAACCTCTACTAAAATGGAGAACATTAAGAATTTGTTCTTCCTGTCTATTAGAACAATGGAAGAAAATAATACTTGATTTTGTATCATTAATCAGCTGACCTGTGGCTGAAGAAAAAACCTGAAGAAGTTTCTCAAATTGTTTAGCCTCCAGACGTGTGGCTCTTCCAACCAGAGTTGTGTCATCAACAAACTGTAAATGGGAAATTGGCTTAACAGATCTGGCTAATTGTACCCCCTGTTTTTTTCCTGACAAGCTTTACGAACAAGTCTTCCAAGACATTCTGCGAGAATAATGAACAAAAATGGTGATAGAGGGTCACCCTGTCTGATCCCCCTTGAGGCTCCAAAAAGCGGGAAGGAGCACCATTAACTAGGACAAAGAAGGATATGGATGAGATGCAAGCTTTAATCCAATTTATCCAGTCTTCTGTAAATCCAAGCCTGGCTAAGTCCTGACATAAAAATACCAATCTACTTTGTCATAAGATTTGGATAGGTCTAGACGGATAAACATGGAAGGAGATTTTTGTAGATCCATAGAATGAAGGAGTTCCTGAGCTAAAGCAATCTCATCATGTATTTGACGTCCTGGAACAAAACTGCCTTGTTTAGGGAAATGATTTTATAAAGAAAAGGTTTTAGCCTTTCTGCTATCACTTTAGTAATTATTTTGTACAAAACATTGCATAAGGCTATAGGCCGAAAACCAGAGATATCTGTCGTTTCATTAGATTTAGGAATAAGAGTGATAAAAGTTTTATTAATTTCCTTGAGCATAGTTTTGGCCTTTTTAACCTCTTCCACTACATTAAGTAAGTCTTGTTTAACAATATCCCAAAAAACTTGATAGAACTCAATCGGAAAGCCATCCAGTCCTGGAGTTTTACCCTTCTCCATAGAAAAGACAATTGTCTTTAATTCCTGTTCTGTAATTGGCTTGATGAGTTGTTGGTTATCATGTTGTGAAATCAGCTGGGGTAATGTATCTAGAATTTTTGTTGTGAGGTTATATTGAGGGGTTGAGCTGTGAACAATTCCTTGAAAAAATTGGTAGCCACTTGTTTCATTCCTTCTAAAGAGTACTCCTTTTGTCCATCCTCTTTAGTGAGATAATTAATGTGGTTGTGTACCCTTCGAGCCAATAATGATTTATGGAAGAAAGCAGAATTCCTATCTCCTTCCTGTAACCATTGTATTCTAGATTTTTGTTTCCACATTATTTCCTCCCGAGTTTCCCATTCTTGCAGCTCTGATTTTAATAAAAGCTCTTTCTAGAAAAGATCCTGTGTGCGGATTTGAGCATTGATTTCTTCCAATTGTTCGAGAACTTTGAATTTCTTTTCTTTAATATTTCCAAATTCATGCCAATTCTAGGCTTTGAGTTTAGATTTAAGGTAAGCCAGCTGTTTCACAAAAGTGTACATATGAGTACCATATCTTGGCTTTCCTTCCATTCACTATTGTTTAATATAATTTCCCAATGTTGCATGTCTAAACCACATCATCTGGAATCGAAATGGAGCATGGTATGGATTTGAATTTCCCATCTCTAAAGAAACTGGCCAGTGGTCTGAACCGAGATTATTAAGAATTTAAGCCTTAAGAATAAATTCCTTTATCCACCATTCTTCAGAAACCAAAAACTGATCTAATCTTGCCATAATGTTATGTTGTCCTTGTCTTCTATTAGACCATGTCGTTACTCCATTCCCTGTTGGAATATCCACCAATTGATTAGAACAAATGAATTGAGACATGGCTGAGGAACTTGAATCCAGCTGCTTGTTACCACCTTGTTTCTCCTGAAGATTAAGAATAGTATTAAAATCTCTGCTGATAATAACAAGGATCCCTATAAAGATTTTGACCATTAGTGAGATCTTTTTCCATTGTTGTATTTTAGACTCTGAATTAGTAGGTGTGTAAACATTAATTAATACCAACTACTGGGCATCCACCTTTGAGTAAATATGGAGAAGGCGAGCTCCGTGGATTGCACAGGAATTTAGCACAGTAATGGCATTTGGTTCCCATATAGAGATTATACCCCCAGAAGCTCCTAGCATATTGTTATTGTTTTTCATATTGCCTCGTAGGGCTTATTTGAAACTAGGTTTAGAGTTCTCCATTGAATCTGTGGGAGGAAGCATATCATGATACAAAAGAGTATACTAGGATACGTCACGCAACAACGGAATCAAAATCGGTTGGAGATTCCTTTACAGGCACAGGTCGCTATTAGAGACTATACACATAATTATAATCGCCCAAACTAATTCTTTTTCAATTGTTTATGACATCTGGCCAAAGAAGGCCCAACATTTATCTTTGAGTTCACAAGGAGCTTCTGGGGTATAATCTCTATATGGGACCCAAAAGCCATTACCGTGCTGAATTCCTGTGCAATCTGCAGAGCTCTCCTTCTCCATGTTTACTCAAGGTGGATGCCCAGTAGTTGGTATTAATTACTGTTTTCGCACCTACTGTTTGGGAGTCTAAAATACAACAGTGACAAAAGATCTCACTAATGGTTAAAATCTTTACAGGGATCCCTGTTTTTATCAGTGGAGATTTTGAAAAATGAAAATAATGGAAAATGAGATTTATTTACAAGAAGATAGGAATCTCTGACAAAAGATGTGGAGCTACAACACTTTTTTGTTTACATTTACTTGTCAAAATATAAAGTGAATCCATTCATTTTGGAATCTGAAAACCCATGTGAAAATCTTTCTAGGTAGTTGAGAGGATCTCTTGTGACATGAAACTCATCATAACACAAAATTTGGGTTCTCCAAAGTTTTTCAGAATTTTCTACATTTTTATATTTTATGATTTTCGGGGGTCGAACTTTTCTGGCCAAAATGCATGCCTATGACAACTATTTTGGTGTCTATAGAGCATGACATAAGCTTTCTAACATATTAAATGATATTCAATTCTGATCAATTGTGGATGAGTTACGCTCCCAACAAAGTGACCTACTAATTTTTTGGTATTTGTTTTTGAAATTTTGTTCCAAATTGTCTCCTAGCTCAATGTAGCCCCCTTCCCCAACATGGGCAAGAAAGTATAACATGTTTGCCTTAGCTTTAATGTCCTAAGAGTCAATATTCTTCCAAAATCTGTTTGTTCTTGCCAAAATTTGAGTGGCCAAGGCCAGCTTTAAAAGCTGAAAGCTCCTCCTTGTCCAGGTTAAAAAAATGTCAATAACGTTTTCCTTTCAACTTTAATGCCAAAGGAATGTGATCCCTAATAATCAAGTAATATTCCATATCTTCTTGCCATGCTATCTAATGATCCATGAGTTGCTCAAAATCACTCTCTTCAATAGATCCAAGAAAGTTGTATACTTTGCAATGAGATGTATCCTTAAAACAATCGTGCGACCCAACAACTCCAAAAATGCATTTTTAAATGTTTCCTCCTAGCATATGACTCATATCCCATTGGTTAGCTCCATTTTGTGCATCCTAGCTTTGACTGCTAGACTATAATTTTCAAAATGTTTGTTTAGACAACATCAGCAGTCAAAAAGTAATGACTAATTTTTAACTAATCCAAAATGCACAAGCATGCTTCTAAATGTGATATTCTTCTTCCTCCTACCAGCTTCCCCCATTGTCTCTCTAGGTATTTATTATTTAGTGGCCTTGTTCATTTGGGATGTACCTTGCAAGTTAAATCTTCTGCAATTTTGCTTCCCATATGTTGACACAAAAGCCAACACTTAAACCAAAGTTCCAAGGTGAAAATGGAACTCTCCACCATGAAATACTTGTCTTTTGAAATGAAATGATTTTAATTATGTCCACGAGACCTAACCATCTACGGGACCACATATGATACAGCTGTCTCAACCACCCAAAGATGATGATATTGCAGACCGGGTTGTTTCTTTAAGAAGATTGTTCTTTCTTCTGCTGATAGATTTGAACTTATGACTTTCTCCTTTCAATTCAATCGGTTTGACCACTTGTGTTTTCTTTTGGGACACTTGAGGGCATAACAAATACTAATTTAGTATCTACGGCAAATAGAAATGAATCAAATAAAGGTACTTATTGACATTGAAATACCTTTCTTGGACATTAAATGTTAAAAAGAAAGAGAGGTCTATCCTATGTTTAATATATATTTAAATCTTAATAGACAGAAGCGGGGTGTAAAAACAAAATATTGTGCTTGAATAGGTAGACAAATTCTTGCAAACCTCAATCCTTGATTGCTTCTTCTTCTTTTCTAAAAAGAGGTAAATATTGTATTATAAAGAGAATACATTACATCAGCCTCTACTCCTGAGCGGGACATGATAGGAGGGGGATGAGAGACAAAATGCCAGAGAAGAAATAAAAAACTATAAAGATTACAAATGTTGTGACTGCAAAATTTAGGTCATTTTCAGTTCTAACAGCAATTCAGAAGCAAAAACTAACAAAGAAACAACACGGTAGGAAACTGAACAGAATAAAGACTAACTAGTGACTAAACCAACACATACTTAGCTGCTAAAGGACAGAAAAGTAATTTGATGATCATTTCTATGTTTTAGTCTGACTTTTACATAATGTACCACGTGAACAGTTTCAAAGTTGCAGTATAAAACACATATTTTGTATATTATTATTATATTATATTAATGTCCACAAATGATCAAAAGTAGGTCAATGTGACTCGTGTCTCCAAACAACCCAAGGGGTTTCAGGACCCTTCACCTTTGTGGGACCTCACTTGTGCATAGCAGCTTCCAACCAGGATGGTAGAAAGTGATTTCCTTGAGGTCAATGAAGAGGATCTAATTGATTTGAAAGTCAAGCCCCATAGCTGTATGAATGAAAGCCTGTCTTTTGGGAGCTGGTTGATAGCGTTGGTATATAGCTCTTTCTTCCTCCATCGTTTGCCTTGCTAAATCACCCAATAGAAGTTTTTCTATGTTGTCTATTCACTTTTTCTATTGTTGTAGGACATTTGATGACATGACGACAGACTTGTCCACATTTGCAATGCTGAGATCCAGCCGAGAACTTTGAATTCCATACGGTCCAATATTGCCACATAAAATCTAGGGTTTTGTCCATTGTGAGTAGGTCCTTGCTTTATCAAAATTTAGTACTGGTTATTGTCTTCATGAGGGATGTGAGGATCGGAAGCATGCATTGAAGTTGATGAACAACCTGGGGCATGTATTGAGTGGGTGTGGGAACAGAGGAATGGGGGATGGGATTATGAGGATGTTTAACTTTGTAAGCATGGAAAGCACTGATAGGAGTGGATATGGTATTATTAAAACTTCTAGGAGAGGGTTTCACTTGTACATATCTTCTGGAGAATCTTGGTTGGATTCTGAAACCTTTTCATCATCTTCCCCCACTATGATAGGTTTGTTCTCTTGAATTTATTCATTCCTAGCTGTCTGAATAACTTCATTGGTCTGCATCTTAGATATTGATTTTTCTTTCTTTTACAAATGAAAATGCTGGAAGAAGCCATATACTTGCCATATTTACTTATGGGATCTCTATTTATAGATTAAATTGCATGCCTCAAATTCTTGCGTACTTGCATTTGAGATGCAAATTGAGGTTTTTGTCCACAAAAGAAAATATCAACGGAAATTTGAGTTGACTGAGTAAGAAGAGATGTTGTCCTTGCCTCAAATTTCCTCCATTATGGTATTTATATTGAATTTTCACAATGATTGTGACTGGTTTCAAATTACAGCTTTTAAGCTTGCTTGGGACAGAACATGCCATTTGTGGAAGTTTAACATGAATCAATTAATGAATCATGATTATTTATAGTTACAAGCTAAGTAGCCGATATGTTTTGGACATGGATATGGATACAAAGAATCCAATATGTGGATACGGCAATTTTGCTTCCGCCCCGCCCCGCCCCTTAGATATGGCTTTGGATATATATATATATATATATATATATATATATATATATATATATATATATATATATATATATATATATATATATATATATATATATATATATATATATATATATATATATATATATATATATATTCTAGCCTGATAAATAAGAATTAACCACATAATATGCATATCAAAAACAAAATAACCACAAAACACTACTGATAATCTATATAATGCCAACTGAATGCCAATGGGACTTCACAAATGTCATGATAAATATTGAATTTTATTATTACATTAAAATTAGGATTTAATTTGTTTATGGGAGAATGCAGCAGGGTCTGAATCTTCATGTGATTGTTAAAACAGAAGATGCATGTACATCAAGAGCTATTGATCTTACTTTTTGGTTTTATAGTGGCAGAAAACTGAAAATCAAATTTGTGGGGAGATTTAGATTTATACTCACAATCATTCCTTGTCCAGAATTGAATATCTGCATGTAAGTGGTCAGATAAAGTTTATTTGTCAATTGTGCTTGTTTCCTCTTGGTTAGATTTGTTCCCAAGATGGATAGGATCATCACATGAAGATTCAGACCCTGCTGTTTTGTAAAGTTTCATAATGTTTAAAAAAATCTAGGTCTTCTATGTTTTAATGTTGAAACAAATTAGATTTAGAAGTTTGTATTTTTCCCTGGATACACTTAGCATTTGGCTGGATACTTCTGCAGACAAATCAGGCTGTATCCTGGACGTATCCGCAGCCATATCCTTATCGGATAAGGTATCCTGTCTTGTTTTCTGCTGTATTAGTGTCCTAGGTTACAAGTAGTGATAAAAACAATAATTATTTTTTTATGATCAGAAATACCTCTCATGATAATTCCTCTGTTGACTTAATGCATGTAATGTTGACCATCCCTATTGATACCTAAGTTTTTAATTATTCTCATGACCAATAATTTGTTATTAGAAAAAAACCCCATCATCGTAATGTGTTCTATGTAAAAATGTTGATATCTTTTAGTAGCAACATAAAATGGAATTTATATTTACAATTCCTATTAAGTAAAAAGTCTAGTTCTTTTGTTGAATTACCTTGGAAATGCATTGCAATGGGAAACAGTGGCATAAATTCCATATATTAATTAAAGTGTTCTTTCTTATAATACCAAGTTCACAGGAAGATATGAAAGTAAACGTGGATTTGCTAACAATTGTATTTCTTTTCTCTCAGTGGGAAATCAAGTCACATAATTGTTTCATGCAGAATGGTGCATTTGTCTACACACGTCTGATTTCTGGGTATGCATTACTAAATTCTTTTGGTGCTTTTGATCTGCAAGTCGTTGCTTTTATGTGAATGTTTTGTTCTGTTAATCCATACTTGTAAGCTGTTTTACGAAGTCCCAAGAAATTCCTACTTAATCTGTAACAGCTGATGGGCATGTTTTAACATGTGCATGTGTTTTCCCATTTTAGCCCACATAATAATTTCTGCTCATTTGCCTTGTGCTATCCACATTTAAAGAGATTTTTTTCATTAATAGCTTTATCCACTAGAAATTAATGCTATAAATTAGTTTATTTCCCTAAATCTCAGAGATAGAAATTGAAGAATTTGTAGTCCCTCTCTGATAAAATATAAATCTGGCATGGAATTAGACCATCATATTATATTATCATTTACTTAATGAGAAAAGTGGAATCTTTTCGTTCATCTTTTTAAATAAAAAACATTTGGTGCCATAAAGTAATAGCTTTTGAGGACATATTTCAGAAAAGGCGAAGGATAGATAAGCCAAGCAACACAGCTATCACTGGAAAACCCTTTTGAAGAACTCGCCAATGCTGATATAAAGGATAAGAAGATTAAGACATCCAAGGAGCTAAGGAAGATAGCCAAAATGAACAAGCAGATCCTTTGGTCTTTCAAGAGGAGTCTCATGCATCTGCAAGTGTCCAGGCATTTCACTTCACATGCATCCACTTCTAAAATGTCTAACAAAATGGAAAAAATTATAGATCTCAAGGCAATAAGCAAGAGGATCTCATCCCAAGAAATCTTCAAATGCGGGAACCTAAAGTTATTCTAGCCACAAAGAATAAGAGGAAATCATCTAGGGATTGTATAGAATCAGATGAAGGAACAAGTCTCAATAGATCAGCTGAACAAATGATGTAAATATGGGCTCCCAATATCGTGAATCAATCAAAAACTCCAGAGGCAAGTAATTTTACCCCCTTGCAATCTCCAATGTAGGCAATAAGAGGGCAATCCAATCTTTCAGCTACAAAAGCATCTTTCAGGTATGGCCATTGCATGGAGGAAAATCTGTGAATTGTGAAAAAAAAAACAAAGGGTATTGTTTTGTTCTTGGTGTTGTCTACAACTTTTTCATTGGGTACAGTGGTATAAAAAAACCTTCCTAATATTCAAATTTCCTGTTGAAATACACAATTCAACCAAGGGGTAATTTTTTTTAGTAAAGTTTCTTGTTCAACTTCAAATCTGACACGAGCATGGTTACCAGAATCTACACTCACTACTAAGTTTTGTATTGTATACAACTCCTTTTTTATCTTCAGAGGGAATGCTATAAAAGTACCTTCCTAATCTCCAATTCCTAATAGAATACAAAATTCAGCCAAGTAAGCATTTTTGGCATTATTTTCTTGTTCAAATCATGACATGCATAGTTAATGAACTCCAATCTTATTACTAAGCATGAGTTGAGTTCTCTGAGTCTGAAAAAACAAGAGCTGAGGTGACTCCAGAGTCTGAGTTTTCCCCTTTTTTTGTAAAACTTCAAATGTTAAATGCCTTTTTCTCCATTTCATATCATATGTTCAGTATTTTGTCGAGTTCGAGTCTTACTGCTTTTTCCTTGCTGAGTTGGAGGCTGTCTTCTATGAACATGAGCAAGATATTAAATGAATCAAGTTCAAGATTAGGGGCACAAAAAAGGGTATCGTAAATATCGCATATGTCCATACTATAATTTTGCAATTTTGAAGTTTCTCAAAAAATTATTATATCCCCAGAATTACCACTTGCATCCTTAGCAGCAAAACTTACAAGATTTCAATATTTGTGACATTCCAATTGCTTTTTGTACAAGATGCCTTTTATACAGGATTTTTATGTGTGGATAAAAATTTTGTAATGAAAATTTCTGCCGAAACATTTGAGTACTAGATAAAAGATAATCTAAGTTTTAATGCGTTCACCAATAGAAAAATCTGCATTGCTAATTTTCCTATCAAGTTATATGCAAAACCTTGTATAGTATCTACTATCAACAAGGTACCTTTCACATGTTGCAGCACCCTCTAATGGCTCAGCTTTGCATGTTATTTTATATGGATAACCTTGTTTTCCTAGTTCTTCCATTATACTAGGAATCAGTAAAATTCCTGGATTGGACTAACATCAGAGGCATATGGGGGCACTGAATATCATGTAGATTGTGAGTAATCAAAGTTTTTGTGTACTTTATCAACAATAGATTAAGGAGAGATGAGTATTGTTGGTATCCAATGTGGAAAACATCATCTTAGTAGTTTAACGACAGGATAATGTAGACTTGGGAAACATACAACAGCAAATAAAGTTGAAAGAATGCAGCTGATGAAGAAAGGAGGGGCAGAGCAAGTACAATAGATGGGGACTGAGCATGCGGCCAAAGGAAAAGAATTATATTCAAGGAAAGAAAGGAAACTCACTGGGATACGAAGAATGCAATTGCTGAGAAAGAAAGAAGTGATTGGTTAGTTAAAGAAGAAGAGGACTGGACAATTAGAGAATAGGAAAAATCTGTGAAGAAAAGAACCAGATGAACACTGCTGAAGAGAAAATATGGTGGGTTGCAGGAAGATCTTTAGAGGGTGACGGTGGCTTGTTGGAGTCTTCAGTTGAAATATGTTCTAAGCATGGAGAATAAAGCCTTTATGAATTTTCAAGCTATGCTAAAATTGATGGATTATGCCTCATTCATTTAATGGAGAATTACGCTCCAACCTTTATGATATCTTACAAATCATTATTTTGATATTCTAGCTTAAAGAGATATTATTTATACAAACTACCTTTAGCTTCCTCATGAAACATTCGCTTACATTATCATAACATGTCCAATCAGGGTTTCCAAAAAGACCCAACTGATAGATTTAAGTCACTTCTCAATTCTTGTAAGCGAGAAATTGATGAACATAGACAAATAGTTCATTATAACAGACCTCGCAGAATAAAAAACAATCTACATCTTTACAATTGATGTCACAGAAGTTGTGAGTACATGGTGAGATTTTTTTAGGATTTGGGAAAACATCATAACATACATAAAGGAGAGAATACATTGGTAGAAGTAAATAAAATTTTGAGGATAATGGCCTTGTTTGTGAGGAAATATTCAGCAATTGGAAGCAACTTGGAGAGGAAGTTAGGAAATGATGATATGAGGAAAGGGCAAACATGTCGAGAACAACAAGAGACGAGTTCAATGCTAAATATGTGAACAACCACAGTGACAAGCATATAGTTGGATGGAAAGGAGTAATAAAGTTATATGGCAGGGAAATTTCTGTGTAAGAAAAAAAAGAATCATAGGAATGTTGTTGGAGAGTGTTTGAGCGAGTATTATTGATTACAGCTACATTAGAATCTAAGTTGATTTTTGTTGTGAATAGGTACAAATTTTATACACATTTACAAGGTAACTAAACTGATTCAGTCGTGGTTAGGGTTCCCAATGAAGGGACACGTTCCACACAACCTTTGTCATAGTAGATCTCATGAAGGCAAGATCACATGCACAACTTTAAAACAAGAAATAATGACAAAATTTTTCATTAAAGCAAGGAAAGGGAATTACAAATTCAGACACATCACCATTACACTCCAATTTTAGTCTATGATGAAGCTTTGTGAGAATTCCGCTAAGAATTCGATACTAGAAGGCTAGACCTATCCTAAGCTTGCAGACTCTGCTAAGCTTCTACAAAACCAACCTTTGGCTCACACTTACAAGGATGGTCATCTCAAATCAAGACCAACTTGAAATTATGACACAAATCAAAATGCCTTATGAGTATGCCATTCCCTTCTAGTTATAGAAAGCATGACACCTTCAACAAGTAAAGGTTTCTGAGAATATTCCTTAAGTGGCCTCGATTAATCCTAGAATTTCCCCATCGTAGGATCAAGCTCATTCGAGTCATTTTGTTGGCCTTTGGCCAAAATATGCAGACCAAGGACCACTTGTAGCCTTTGCTAACCTGTCTTGATGTTGACAGGTATTTATGTCTGTCACATATCTCATCATGGAAGTGGTCCCGCACGAATGCAATGTTCCATGGCTTTATATGTGTTCAACGGCTAACACTGGTATGTCGCAGTTTGGTGTAAGCTTCCACAACATTAGGTAAGCATTGGGGGCTTCATTCAAGCATTAGTGGTCTTTGCGGGTAGTTCGTGACATGACTACAAAATTCTATTTCGCAATGTGACTTATCTCTTTCAAGCGGCTTGGAATCTTGTAGCCAAGTGTTTTGCGACAATGTTCATGGTTCGCAATGAGTCTAGCATTCCATGGCTTTGTGTAAGCTTGCACAGCTGGTGTTGCACGACTTGGTAAGCTTTTGTGGCTTCCGCAGTGTTGCGTGGCCTTTGTAAGTTTCTGCGGCTTCCATAATGTTGCTCGGCTTGGGCAAGGTTGCGCAACATTTATAGTTTAGTGCGGCTTTCACAAAATGGCTAAAGCAAGGATATTTCGTAGCTTTCTTAGGAGTGGCATGGTATTGCACACCAACATTGTGCATTGGCACTGCGCTTTAACACTTTATTTGCTAAGACTAATTTTTTTGGTTGATGCAAGATTGCAAATGAAGTTGGATGCTCCTACATCATACATGTTGGGTAAGAAGAAACTTGAGCCCTTGCTCAAGTAGTATTCTGAAGGTCTGAAATGGAATGACCAAGTCTTGCAATCTACTTTCTGTAAGCCAAATGCATCCTCAATTGCTCTGTCTCTTGATTTACGGATATTCCTTGTGTTCCTTTACTGCACATTGTCTCTACAACATGTTCCTCAAAAATGCATTCAACTTGTGCATGTTGTTGCTTTGGTTGTTGTCTTCATGGTTGTGTCTCGACTATATTCTTCACTCATCTCCCCTCATGATATGGTTATAGATCTGCTATGTTGAAGATAGGGAAGTTGTCTATCCCTTCTGGAAGCTCTAATCTTCTTCCATTTGAGTTTGTTATAAGTTCCTCACAGGAACCTTTCCTTCCTCAAATGTGCAATAACTACCTCTCCCACATAAAACTCTAAGTGTCCCCTCCAAATGTATGCGTTCTTTGTATTTCGCATTGCTCTTATGTAGTTGTTTGCGGACTTGCTCATGCACTTCCTTCATGTAATGTGCAAAGTCCTTTTCTTCCACTGATTTCCTTCTTCTCGTAGAACTCCTCGCTCCGCGATTCCACTTGAAATTGTTCCATACACTATCTGAAAGGTGACATACCTGTGCTTCTATTGATGGAGTTGTATGGGAAGTCTCTGTCTCTGCAAGAATTGCATCCCACGTTTTGTCCTTCTCTCCTACCAAACATCACAACAAATTGCCAAGGCTCTTGTTGATAACTTATGTTTGGCCATCCATCTGTGGTGATACACAAAACTAAACTACAACCATGTGTTGAGTTTCTTCCATAATGTGTGCCAAAAGTGACCCCCAAATTTAGTATCTCTGTAGTTATGAAGGTCTGCAGAAAACCATGTAGTCTCATAATGTCCTTGACGAATGAATTCACAATATGTGTAGCGTCATTGGTCTTCTTACAAGCAACGAAATGAGCCATCTTTGAGAATTTATCTACCACGTCAAAGATAAAATCATGACGTCTCCAAGATCTAGGAAATTCCAAAACAAAGGCCATACTTCGATGCTCCCATGGTCTCTCAAGTACTAGGAGTGGTTTATATCTTTACATTCGAATCCTTTTGCCAACTAGCATATTCTCGTATCTTTGCACATATTTGCAAAGTCCTCTTCTTCCATAGTCTTCCCTTCTTCTCACAACAACTCCCTTGGCTCCATGATTCCCGTGGAGTTGTTCCATACACTATCTGGAAATGTGACATCCCTGTACTTCTATTGATGGAGTTTTATGTGAACTCCGTTTGTGCAAGAATTGCATCCCACGTTCTGCCTTCTCTCTTACCAAGCATTACAACAAATTGCCAAGGCTCTTGTTGATAACTTTTGTTTGGCCATCTGTTTGTGGGTGATACACAAAACTAAACTACAACCATGTGTTGAGTTTCTTCCATACTGTATGCCAAAAGTGACCCACAAATTTGACATCTCTATTAGATACAATGGTGCAGTGGAAAACCATGTAGTCTCATAAAAGTCTTTGACAAATGAATTCACAACATGTGTAGCATCATTGGTCTTCTTAAGCAATGAAAATGAGCCATCTTTGAAAATTTATCTACCACATCAAAGATAAAATCTTGACCCTCCACGATCTGGGAAATTTTACAAACAAAGGCCATACTTTGATGCCCCCATGGTCTCTCAAGTACTAGCAGTGGTTTATAACCTTACATTCTAATCCTTTCCTTTTGCCAATTGGCATATCCTGTGTCTTTGCACATATTTGCACACATTTGTAGCCATCCGCATGACCAATAATATCTCTCATGTAGTTGCGCCCAAGGTCTTATCTATCTCAAAGTACCCTAACATTCCTCCACAATGTTTCTCTTGGATCAAATTCTCTTTCATTGGTCCTTGCATAACACACAACTATGTACCTTTGAACAACAAGCCTTCTTGTAGAAAGTACTCTAACCATGGCATGCGGTCGATGTT
The DNA here is from genome assembly GCA_018340775.1 of Taxus wallichiana var. yunnanensis. NCBI lineage: Eukaryota > Viridiplantae > Streptophyta > Pinopsida > Cupressales > Taxaceae > Taxus > Taxus wallichiana. The sequence continues at coordinate 779,387,978 of CM031237.1, forward strand.
CATTGGCTCCATGCATGCTCTCCATGCTTTCACAAAATCCTCATCCTTTGTGTAGAGCTCCTCCATTCACTTGAACCCTATTACAGTCACCTACATCTCGATCAACAAGACATCTTTTGCTCGCACATTTACTTGAACTCTTTTGGATCTCCCACTTCTATGCTTCAAGAAAATGAGTAGCTCTGCAGGAACTCAACCCATTTCATATGTTTCATTCACTTCCCTCGATTGTTTATGAGTTACAATGCTTGGTGGTTCGCCTATAGTACAAATTCTTTGGGAAACAAATAATGCCTCCACTTCTTCAGAGCTTACACAATGGCATAAAACTCCTAGTCATAAATTGATACTCCCTCCTCAGTGTCATTTAACTTCTTGCTAAAGTATGTGGTGGCTCTCCCTTCTTGACTCATCACTCGCTTTGATTGCTACCTCACTAGCATTGCAATCAACCTAAAATACCTTGTTGAAACTAGGCGAAGCCAATACACGCTACTTGCTTGAACTCTTCCTTGACTTCACTAATGCATTCTCTATATCCGCATGTCTACAAAAATTCCTTATCTTTTCGCATTACCTCGGTGATTTATGCACAAATCTCATTGAATCCTCTTATGGACTTCCTATAAAAGCTCACAAGTCCATGGGAGCTACAGCCTCCATGACACTTCTTGGTGATGGCTAATCCACTATAGCTTGCACCTTCTCACGAGATCCATCTTCAAGCCTTCATGAGATATCACAAATCCCAAGTAGACCAACTCCTTTCACATGAAACTGCATTTCTTCAAGTTCACCAACAACTTCTCCTCCCGCAAATGCTCTAACACTTTTCACAAATGGACTAAGTGTTCTTCTTGTGGTTTGTTGAAAATCAGAATGTCATCCAAATAAACAATGATAAAACTTACCCATAAAAGGCTTCAACACTTCATTCATCAATTGCATGAACATGCTTAGTGCATTGGTTAGCCCAAATGACATGACCAACCACTCATACAATCCATCCTGTTTTGAATGTAATCTTCCACTCATCTCCCTCTCTAATTTTGATTTGGTGGTATCCACTCTTCGATCAATCTTGGTGAAGTACTTCGCTCCACTTAGATAGTCCATCAAATCATCCATGCATGGCAATGGAAATCTATACTTGATAGTAATTTTGTTGATGGCTCTAGAATCAATGCACATTCTCCATTCTCCTTTTTTCTTTGGTGTCAATACTATGAGTATGCACACAAGCTCGAGAGACTCTTTGAACCCTTTGTCAATCAATTCCTGACTACTCGTTTCTTCATTCTCCATAGGCGTCAACCTATATGTGGCTTTGTTTGGCAAACTAGCCCCTGGTATCAAGTCCATCGATGACTGATATTGCACGTAGGTGGTAATCCATCCGGAATATCCTTCCTCATGATATCCGTGTACTCACCTATCATCTCTATCATCTTTTGTGGGATCTCTTTTTGTGCGGTTGCACACTACTCTTGTTTTCTGTCGCGAGCCTTGGAATGAATGCAAAACATCTACTATCCCCTTTCACAACATTCAAGAACTTTTTTTGAAACAACAATACTTGTGGACTCCTCTCAACCTCTACACTTGAATCCTTCAAGGGCTTCAACATGTACTTTTGTCCGTCTTTCACCAATGTGTAGGTATTTGTGCAGCCATCATGAACCACTTGTCTATCATACTGCCAAGGTCTCCCCAACAACACATGGCATACATCCATGGGCATTACATCGCATAGGACTTCATCTTCATATACATCAATCTTGATGCACACTTTGCATTGCTCTCATTCAAGCAACAATGATGTGCCTTTCAACAACCACGACACCTTGTATGGGTTCGGTGTGCAATCTCTTCAGACCAAGCTTCTTTACCATCTCATTTGTAACAAGATTATCAATGCTACCACTATCAACAATGACTTTACAACACTTACCTCCAGACTTGCAAATGGTTTTGAATAGATTCTTCCTCTCGCACGGCACATTTCTCTTCTTTTCACGGGTTTGATAATAACACATCTTCATCATCAATGCTTCACCTCGTTCGAGTTCTTGTGTGCTACTTGCCAAACGCATGACTCTCTGCATCCACATGTTGAGCAACATGATTGGTAGCATCATTTCTTTGATTCCACTTCTTTGTGTTGCTTGTGGACAATTCAAATGCACGATGTTCAGTTTCTCCACAATGAACAACGGAAATAGGTTCCATTGAATCCTCTTCCTCATCCGCATCCTCTACCTCGGGATGTTGATTTTCCTCCACCTCTCTATGCATGACTACTCATGCAAGGTGTTTGTCTCTACTTCTTGTACATGAATATGTGCATGACTATGCAAATTTCCACCTTTGCGTGGGAATTTTCCTTTTTTTCCCCATGGTTGCTCTATTGTGCAGGACTTCTTTCTTCCTTCCTTCAATGCAAACTTATAGGCTTCTTCCATAAATCTCAGCCTAATCATATTGAGTTCATCTTGAATAGAAATGCATAGCTTGTTGACATACCTTGAGATTTGTTCAAATCATCCTCCACATGTTCAACTTTGATGTTGAGTCTATAGAACTCCTCCGTGTAGTTTTTACACCTAGTTCTTTTATGCAAATTCTGCAACTACTTGAATAAATGAGACTAGTAATCCACAGGCATAAATGCGGCCTTCGACTTTGCCACCATTTGATCCCATTTCTTTAGCTTATCTTTGCCTCTTTGAACTCTCTCATTCTACACATGATCCCACCACAAGGATGCATGGCCTTTCAACTTGGTACTTGCAAATCTAACCTTCTTGTTATCTTCTCCACACCTTCATGCTCAAAGTACTACTTTTTTGCAATCTAGTCTATCAAGTCTTTTGGATCTTATTTCCCAGAGTAGCATGGAACTTCTATGCATGGTTTGCTTCCAAAATGTGTGATTGCTCGCAGCAGTTGGTCTTTTTGTTTGTCTACATGCTCTGTTGCAACCTCTTGATTTGCAGGTGCTCTTGCTTTGTGATCATCATCGCTCTCATCTTCAGCCATAGCAACTCCTCTGCATTGTGTGGTCTCTATGGCCTCTAAATGGGCTTGCATTCCTCTTATCACATTGGCCAAGTCTGCTAGTCTTGGTGCTCTATTCACTTTACGTATCATCGTTCCTCATAATCTTTTCATAGCAAGATTTTGGGACCTCACACCCTCTACCCAAAAACACAATGTTGGAGATGTCTGTAACTACCTTCTACCCACACCCCTAGTATGGAAAGCAACAAATCCTAAGGTCACTCACAAAACCTAGATTGATATTTATACCAATCTCTACAATAGGACTCACAAATCCTACACTTCGACTAATCTCTTCAATAGGAACTCTCAAATCCTAAGCTCTTACTAATCAGAGTTTTAAAACCAAGCTTGGATACTAAAATTGATGTAGTCACAGCAAGGTTCTGCATGAAGGACGCCTTCCACCACACAAGCCTTGTTAGAGTAGATCTCACCAAGGCAAGATCACACGAACAATGTCAAAACAAGAAATATCGACAAATATTTCTATTAATACAAGGAAAGGGAATTATAGAATCGGTCACATCACCATTACACTCGAAATTTGGTCTATAACGAGACTCTACAAGAATTTTGCTAAGAATTCCAATCCTAGACCTATCCCAAGCTTGTAAGCTGTGGTAAGCTTCTACAAAACCAACCTCTGGCTCCCACTTACAAAGATGGTCACCCCAAACCAAGACCAGCTCTAAATTTTGACACAAATCAAGATGTCTTACAAGTATGCCTTTCCTTCTACTTATAGAAAGCATGACGCCTTCAACAGGTAAAGGTTTTGCAGAATATTCCTCGGGTGGCCTCTCAAAGCCCTTGATCAATACTAGAATTTCACCACCATAGGATCGAGCTCAGTCAAATCATTATGTTGGTGCCTCGTCGAAATAGGTGGATCAAGGACCATGTGTAGCCTCTACTGCCTATCTTGATGTTGATAGGCGATTCTGTCAGTCACATATCTCATCATGAAAGCGGTCGCTCAGGAAAGCAGCATTCTATGACTTTGTATGTGTTTAGTGGCTTCAGCTAGTATGTTGCGGCTTGGTGTAAGCTTCAACTAGTATGGTGCGGCTTGGTGTAAGCTTCAGCTAGTATTTTGCGGCTTGGTGTAAGCTTCCACAATATCAAATAAGCATTGGTGGCTTCGCCAAGCATCAACAGTCTGCACACGTACTGCATGGCTGTGGCATAATTGTGAAAGGTGTGCGCAATGTGACTTATCAGTTCAAGGCAGGCTGGAATTTTGTGGGCAAGTATTACGTGGCAAAGCTCAATGGTTCGCATTTCCACAAAACAGCTACAGTAACGATCTTTGCACGGCTTGCCTAGGAGTGCGTGGCATTGTGCAAAACTTTATTTGCTAATATTAAATCTTTTTTTTGTTGATGCAGGATTGCGTATGTACTTGGGTGCTCCTACATCATCTTTATGGATTGTAATGGTTTCTCTATTAGTTTGAAGAAGATTATAACAAACATTTGAGGGTTGTATTGGAAGTTTGCCACTCCAATATTCATGGATTCTTGCACAAGCAGTTTGAATGCGAATCAAATTTGCAGGTAGGGTATGGCATGAGGAAGTTATGGAAAATTAGTAAAATCTTGTAATGTATCAACTCTGGTTTTAACATAATATGATCATGCAAAGGTCTGATGTCATGAGGAAAGGAGTTGTTTACACAAATAGTTGATTTTCTGTGAGAAAAATAAAAGCTATACAAAGATCTCAAAGGGTACAAGAGTGTTTGAAAAAGCAGCATATTGGCTTTATTATTGCAGATACAAAACCTATGTAGGAATAACATGTACATTTGAACTAAATGTATAAGATACACAATGCAAGGAGAAAGAAAAATTCCAATTGACATGGGATTGTCGCATAGCCATAAATACCCACAAAGGCAATATATTATAACTATAAATTGTTTTACATAAAGAAAGCTGAATGAGGGAAAGGAAAGAACGAGATACCCAAGTGAGAAAATAAGGACACTTCTCTACCATTGAAAATACCTCTCTTCATACTCTTATGAGAAACTTCAAAGAATCTAATATCCTTGGATGAGGAAAAGGAAAGAATGAGATACCCAAGTGAGAAAATAAAGACACTTCTCTACCATTGAAAATCCCTCTCTTCATACTCTTATGAGAAACTTCAAAGAATCTAATATCCTTGGAAGGAATTGAATAAATCAAGGAAAAGTAATTTGAAGATTTGCCTATACAAGTTTTTATATCATCTTTCTAAATAAATGCACTACAAACATCTCAGAAGCTGCAGAAAATAACAATGTAAATTCCAGAGTTTTTTGAATTTTTTTATGTTCTGGAGATGATGTGTTTTTATTTGTATTTTGAGCCTTAGGGATTCAATCACTGACATTAGACTGCTGTGTTGCTCATTACAGGCTATTAGTTCAATTCTGGTGCAGCTATGGCATTCTCCCCTTTACGCCATTGTCACACAGGTTTGTAAGGCCTATGTATAATATTGGGAACCAGTTGGTATAAATACATGATGTAGGACCTATCATAGACAGATAGCTTCAAAAATAGCATTTACTTTCTTTATTTTCTTATAGCCAAGGACATCACCAAATTAACAAAATATAGAAATGAGGTACATTCGAACCAAAAGACGTACATTTGGATTTTTTTGTTTTCTACATTGTTTTAGAAATGCTTTCGACTTGTAAAATGGACACAAAAAATAGTGTCAGTTATTTGATAATCATTTTCTGCTCTGAGCTCTCTTGTGGGTGCTACAGATGGGTTCCCGCTTCAAGAAGGCCTTGATTAGGGAAGAGATAAGAGAATCCCTTCATGGTTGGCGAAAGCGAGTGAAAGAGAGAGCAAAGCGTGAATCCTCACATCCATCAACTGCAAAATCGGAAATTGTATCCCAGTCCGTTGCTGGTGACATAGATGAAATTGGTAACGAATTAGCAGCACATTCTCTCACGGAGTGTGTCAAATGTGACAAGGAAATCTACTAGCCTACCAAGAGAGATATCTATAACTTGTCAAACAGAGAATTGGGGGAGGATCATATTCATCAGGGGTTCAACAAGAAGAAGAGTTGGGTTCACATATTACTGTATATTCTTTTAGGTCCTCAAAAAATGAGTTAGACGTTTCAGATGATGACGACACAGACAAGCATCTCCTTGGCTCCTCTGAAGTTGACTAAGGCCTCAAATCTTTGGGAAGCCTGGGGAGAAATAAGATCAAAGTTTAGAAGAAAATGTAAAAAATGGAAACCCAAACACGGGATTATCTTGCAGCGCCATGTTAAATGGAGGCAATTTTTATAATCATGGTTCATCTTGCTGCAACATAGATTGAGTTAAAAAGGTTAAAACGGGGAATCAATACGTGATATGAAATTCAAACAAAGAACAATCGATCAGATTGAGAAATCCTATACTGTGTAATTATGTTCATTTGATGCAAACAGAACAACTGAGAAGCACTTAGCATCTCATTTTTCAAAATCATCATATAAATACGAATTTCACAATGATGTATTGGGATTTTGAGCTCTACCCTCATATATCTCTCTAGTCTCTGCATTTTACACTGAGTCAGAGAATTCTGTAATGTATCCTCTGTTTGGTTTTATATGTGTTTGTGTGTGTGCCTTAAATGAAAAAAACATCATTAATACTACATTCATTTTATTAATTTTTTTTAATATATTTAAAATTGTACAGTGCTTGTGTAATTGTTCACATATTCTCAATAAGTATGGAACTATCATAAATCTCAATGGGATATTAACGATGCTTATGGTCAAAGTGCTATCTATAAATAGGTCTTGGAACTCCAAAGGCGAGGATATTATATATTTGGTTTAATATCAACTGCAAATAGGGGGTCACTACCCAAACAATTCTCAAGTGTTCTCACAATATAAACATACAAAGTAATGTATAAACACAATTCTTCAAGTGTTCTCACAACATCCTACATTCCAAAGAATAAATTCAGCATCTACAAAATGCAAGCAACACCAATTTGTTATACTATATCACACTGAAGTCATTCATTGTAGTTTTGCAGATGTCCTCTGGAAAATTGTTAAATGACTTTAATTCCCTAGTTGGTGATACACTCATGGCATTTTTCTTATCATATTCAAATAAACTTACACAATAGTGATTGAAACATAGTGTATTTAGGGAAGCGGTACAGCTAGTGAGTTTTGTTTTATAAGGCTATGCTATTTGGATCATCTTTAATTCTAGTTTATGCTAATAAATGCATATATTCCAGTAGTAAATATGTGCTTACAGAAAATAATTACAACATCCAATGCTGGTACCCTTATTATAGGATTACTGTACATCTGTGACTTTTGTGTGTGTGTGTGTGTGTGTGTGTTTGTATTTTCTTTTATTCTTATCAAATGACTTATTATGTTAAATATTACGATTTGTAAAATTTGACTTGAGATGTTAAGGAACATTATATGCTCCACTTGTTTCTTGAATAGATTTGATCGTAGACAGATATTAGATATTAGATATTAGATATAGACAGATATTAGATATAGATTTGATTCAATGATAGTTGTTAGTATGACCTCTTATGTTTCTAATTCCCAGGCTTGGACAAATAGCTTTTATGCCTGGCATAGTAGAAGTAGAATTTCTCTATAAGTCTTTTTCCTGGTTTTTAATTAAAAAAAAATGACGAAGGTTTAACTTGTGTGGAATTTAAGCCAAGACCAAGCTTCCAACCTACTTTCCATTCTTACCTCCTGACCCACCTCTGTTCTTCATCACCATAATCTGATATGATCACTCTTAATTTCACCCATGGATGAGGCCACGGCCTTTTGGATCCATGTCCAAAAATACCCCTACCTTCAAATCAGTCATTTCAGCAAATCCCATAGCCATAGGGAAAGTAAATTTATGGCAGCTTCTGACATATCAGGCCAAATGAATCATCAAACAGCCTGGCTTCCTGGCAAAAAAACCAATGATGCTATCTCAAAAGGGAAGTGCCTCCAAAGGTTTCTTTCTGCATTGATGAGATGGAAAACTGCCTTTTGAACTTCAATGAAAATGACCTTATTTGTAGGTTCACGGGTGCATTCCTAAGTCCCAAAACTCTTAACGCATGGGCTCAAACAAACTGGAAGCCTTTATGATCAGTGGATATTTTGATGATGCCCAAGGGCTATTTCATGGCCATTTTCAGCATCTCTCACAGGGCGGATAGAGCTTTCCAAGTGGGGCCATGGTTTTATTATAAGTCAGGCTTATTCATGAAACATTGGTCTCCAGCTTTCAATCCCACTGAAGATCTCCCTAGTGTGGTACCAGTATGGTTCTTTTACTGTTACTACCAAGTGAATTTTGGCGTGAATCTATTTTATGTAGAATATGAGCAGCCATGGAAGAATATATTACAGCCTCCAAGTACATAAAGAACCCTGGAGTTCTCAACTATGCCCAGATCTATATCATCCTTGATCTAGACCAGCCTCTTCTGGATCAAATCATCCAGGATTTGGAAGAAATTGAATGGGAACAACCAGTTGACTATGAAAATATCCATTTCCAATGTTGTCTTTGCCATGAACATGGACACCAGGCTAGAGAGTGTCCCAACCATTTTGAACCTAATCCACAACCCTCCACTTAAATACCAATTCTCAAGACTCTCTCCACAAAGATCACCCAAAATCTCCCCTCTTTGTTTAGCCCAAGAAAAGATTCTGCAGCCCAATCAAGCCTACACCAAACAGTTGACTATGAAAATATCCATTTCCAGTGTTGTCTTTGCCATGAACATGGACACCAGGATAGAGAGTGCCCCAACCATTTTGAACCTAATCCACAACCCTCCTCTTAAATCCCAATTCTCAAGACTCTCTCCACAAAGATCACCCAAAATCTCCCCTCTTTGTTTAGCCTGAGGCAAGATTCTGCAGCCCAATCAAGCCGACACAAATTCAAAATTCAGATTGCTTACATGCGGAAAGGAAAACACCCAACCCCCTCAGATTCTCCCATCCCTCTACATAATCCTTTGATGCTCTAACAAACTCTACTTCTCTAGACAGCCCCCCACCCCTATTGCATCCTCCCCTACAAATTCACCTATTCCCAGACCTGAAGATACCTCTAAACTAGTTTTTGCAGCAGTCCCTTCACAAATTAATAAATTACCACTCGTAGCGAGCACAAAAAAACAAAAGCTACCAGCAGTCTCATACCCATCTACCAAGCCCCAAGGGGAAGCCAAGCAATCACCAAGTGAATTACAAATTAAAAAGGAAAACATCTACGGACACCCTGGAAGGTACAACAGATCCTAATCTTGTGATCCCTCCTGTAATCCCTATCCATCCGAATACACCTGATAATCTACCACCAGCCTTACTTTCTTCAACCGAATCCCTCCATGAACAGCCTATGGACAGATCCACTCAAATGACTGATACTCAAGATCCTAACCTTGTAATCGCTCCTGTAATCCCTATCAATCTGAATACACCTGATAATCTACCACCAGCCTTACCTTCTTCAACCCCATCCTTCCACGAACAGCCTATGGATAGACCCACTCCCATGAACTGATACTTAATGACGATTATCTTATGCAGCATCTAAGGTTTGGTTCAATAAACATAGGTTTCTGAAAGATCTGGTTTAGAAGGAACAGGTAGACATCGCACCTCTTCGTGAATGTGCCAGAGCAAGCTCAAGTAAATGGTTACTTTTCCATGGAGCATGGGGTACCAAACAAACTCGCTTCACTACTACTACTCGCACCCGCTTCCATTGGGACCCTTTCGGGTATGACCTTACCTCTAAAACTACTCTTCCATTCAGACTGTTGTTTTTCACTTACATGAATGGAATCCAATTGTTCACGTTCTAAATGTCTACATCCCATCTCATGTTAACAACTGAATCGCTGCCATGTTGGAAATGGTGACTTCTTGGGTCTCTAATCTTAACTTCTTCTTGACCCCGACGGGAGATTTCCAACACCATCCGAGGTACTCATGAATAAAAAAGGAGGCACTGGGTTCAATGTCTGGAAGGCCTTGGCTCTGGACAAGTTAGAAAGTAACGCCAATTTAAAAACAACAATACACTCATAGAACTTTGACATGGTCTAACAAAAGGAAAGGCAGAGGATATATTGAAGAAAAATGGATTGAATCTCTCTCAGATAACTGGAATGGGCCTTCACAGCAGATTGAGGTACAATTTGAGGAAACTACCTTTGTTAAATCATTGGCCAATATTTCTGCAACTCTCTCATAGAGACTACCCTGATAAACAACCTCAATTCCGTTTTGGTTTCACAGACCTTTTTATCAATTTTTTTACAGCATGCTCAAAGATGAACTACCAGATGTGGTGGAAGAATCCGGGCAGAATAAAAATGAATTATACATGTTCGGGCCTCATTCCAAAGGTCAGTAGATCCACAAGATTGAGCAATATATGCTTATTGCTTTGTGCAATATGATATGCAAATTTCTCTGTTAAGCTCATTGTGATCTGTTCATCAAATGTCTGAAGTACCCCATATCTGTTGTCTTGCAGCCACTTGGATTCTAATTTCCATTTTGCCTATGACATAAATGTTGTTCTCCATCATTGTTACCAGTAAACTCCAATATCTTCAATTTCTGCTTTGGAGATTTCAAACAACTTTAGGCCACGTGATCAACACAACAAGATCCAACATTTTCTTTACCCAATAACTCCCTTCAAAGAAGAGTAATCCTGCGAATCATCTCCTTCGCAGAGATACATTTCCCCACCACATACAGGGAATTCACTTTCCACCTCAATCATAATATCAGGTTATGGGACCACACTCTCACCAAAAATTGTTCAAAATCTCTTAGTGGACCAAGGGGTGGCTAAGTTTTGCAGGCATAATTCAAATGCTAAAGGCAGTGTTACAAACAGTTCCCATTTATATGTGACTTTACTCCCTCTCCCAACTTCTATTGCACATCAGATAATCATATTTCCACAATTTTCTCTGGCAGGGACAACAAGACAAATTCAAATATCCTCTGGTGTCATGGAAACAAATTACCACCGAGAAGAAGAAAGTGGGGCAGGGGCTCAATATAAAAACTGGCTCCTTTTTAACAAAAATTTAGGAGTGAAATCAGCAAGGAGACCATACAGAAGTCAGGGTAAGCCATTGTATCTCATTTTTTTTTTTTTTTTTAAATCAGCTCTCCCCACTCACAAAATCAGTTGAACCCTCAGATATATCGGTAATTATGGGTGTTACGGGGTATATATTTTGAGTGCAGGCCTCTGGCTGTCTTTATTCTCCTGATAGTGGGATTGCGAGTAGCCGAAATACGGCCGCAGTGGAAACTTATCTTAGACGACTGCAGCGGAAACTTACGTTTGAGAAACTCTTTAACTGTTGAACATCAAACTTTGAAGATGAATAAATCAACAGATGTGTTATCTTGAGTGTCACCTGCTCAAAATCACAAAACTTCACAGCCCAGCATTCAAACATGCAAATCAACCACCAACACGCATTTAGTTGATGGTACACAAAGCATACACCCTCTCCTCAGCTGGCATGAAAGGACACCCAACCTCATGCTGGACTTCAAGATGGGATTGTTATCTACCTTTGTCTAAACAGTTTGATATATTTTTCCAGTCCCCTTTTCAGGATCAAGAACTCGTGCAAGTTGCAATTTGGAACATCCCTTCTCTCCCATGCTTGTCATCTCAACACTTTAGGCAAATGATCACAGGCTTCAGACAACACTGGCCCAAAGAACCCTGATGCTCAATGTTAATCTCGATTACCGCCGGCTACATTTTGTGGAAGCTATGGAAGGAAAATAATTCTCGCATATTCAACAATGAATCCCATTCTCTCCGAACAATCTGGTATACCCCGAAAGCCAATGTAAGATGAAAATGAAATGGAAACGGAAAAATCCGAATTGGTAAGAGGTTAAAAACAAAAACTACTTTTGATCTGTATGGTCGTTTGGAGCATGAATATATACACTTTAAAGAAAAAACGAAAAAATCGTTTTTTTAAATACATTTTGTTTACTGCGTTTTTGGAACCTTTAAGAGTGGAATTCAGCTGTTCTAACTAGTCTTCATAGGCATAGATTTAGGACATCTAAACAAAAGGAAATTATATATGGTTCTCAAAAGTGGCTCTACTACTAGCAATTACATGTTAAAAGTATGATAGGGATACAGAGGGAGATGCATCGAGGAACTCGAAATGGAAGGAGCGAAATTGTGAGAGAGCAAGAGGAGTGAAGAAGAAGGGATTTGAGGGAGGAGAAGTGCGAGGATGAGAAAAGTAGAATGAGAAACAAATACGAAAGTCTATGCTCCCACAACCATATCACATTTTTTGTCGATCGTTCGAAGGATAAAGGGTGTGTTGTGCAAGTCATGGAGGCAAAAGATATCTCAAAATGGAAGGAGTGGTCAAACAAACTGCCAAAGTCCATAGTTGTTGAGTGACATTATCTATTGGTTGAACTTTTTTTTTTACGGTTTCAAGGTCATCTATTGGATGGCATTTAATTTGGTAGGTAAGATGAAAACATGAATTGAAAGTTGGAAATAAATTGATGGAACTTAAATGCATGCATGCTATGCACCTATCCCATAGCTCGATTATTCCTCCGCAAATAATATCTGCTATTTGTGCTCCACTTTATAGCTTTGTTATCACCACACTATTGACGAGAGTGCGATTTGCTCTTTCATGAGCCGTAATAAAAAAGGGGAAAATTCCAAAAGGTTCTAGGTCTGAGACCCAACCGCAAAGCCTCTTTCTTGTAGAACTTTGTAGCCCCCTTTTTAGTTGTAAGCTTGAATAATTGCAAGGAACATTCGATGCACAAAAACTTGTCGATAATTAAGCACTTACAACAGTTGCTCATATGAGTGAAAGGTAGATTTTATATGCCAATTGAGCTTAATAAAAGATTAATAAAAATATTATAGTGCAATTTGCACTTAAAGGAGCCAAAATTAAAAAAGGGAAAATTCTAAAAGGTTCTAGGTTTGAGACCTAACCACAAAGCATATTTCTTGTAGAACTTTATAGCCCCCTTTTTAGTTGTAAGCTTGAGTGATTGCAGGGACCATTCGATGCACAAAAAGTTGTTGATAATTGAGCACATCCAACGATTGCTCATATGAGTGAAAGGTAAATTTTATATGTTGGTCAAGCTTAATAAAAATATTTAAAATCTAATATGCAAAAAACTATGTATATGTTATAATATAAATGTATAAGTATATATATATATATAATCAAGCATCGGGCCACAACATGTGTGGTCGTGGCCATAGTTTTGAAATAGCAAGTATACCCCTCCCCTTTGAAATGTAATAGGCTATATATATATATATATATATATATATATATATATATATATATATATATATAGCATTGGCCACAACATGTGTGGTCGTGGCCATAGTTTTGAAATAGGCAGGGGCAGGTGTCCATGGCCGACCCGACCCCTCCCCCTTTGAAATGTAATAGGGCTACTGTAGGGCCGAGACCCCTCAACCCATGTCGGCCACTATGTAGATCTTGCGCTATCCCACCCTCAAGTCATTGTGTGGGGACCACGTGGAGGTGGATGTGACATGTCCCAAACAATGCTTCGAGACAACCATACTCGCACGTGGAATGCCATGATCGGTTGGAGGTCATTAATACAATGTACAAGGTGGATGGTTGAGATCGATGCGAGTATGTATGGGAAAATGACATGTAATCGAGCTCACACCATGTTTATAATTGTGCAAACGCCTTCAACGTAAAAATAGTTACGTCATCAAGTAAAATTTGACTATTTGTCCATTTATGGGCATTTAGTTTCACTTCTAAGGTGAACACATGTTATCTTCATATGGGGTGACCTTTTAGATCCCATTTGAAGCTTGCCATTTTCTATTCCTAGTAAATTTTGAGTTTTGATGCAAGAGCATCAAGGTTCACATGAAATCTTGTATCACCCAAAAATACTTGTATAAACAATTTGCATTTGTGCACAAGTTAGAATTGTTTTATGCAAATTTATGGTTTGGTTGTAGAAGTCAAGGACTTGTGTGTTTTGCAGCTTAAAGCCTCATGCGAACTTATGAAAGCTCTACAACCCTGCAATGAAGTGACGAAGATTGTGTATGAGTATTGTCTTGTCAACACACTTTGGATGGAGGTTTTTCTTACCGGTGTTTTGGAATTGTGCTATAGTTTAAGTCTTGTGGCAAGTTTTGACCTTGTGCAACATCGCACAATATGAGGTGGTTTGTGTCACTTTTGTAGTCACTTAGGGAAGCTTCTTATGTGCCACACCGGGTATTTGCACACTCATACGAAGTTGAATCTTTGATGCATGATATGTGGTTTGTTAGTCCATGTTCATTTCCTAGTGACAAGTGTCACACACATAAAAGAATCCTAACGACCTTAACAACTTACGATGGTAACTTCATGGAAATTGAAATGTCACATAAGATATGGTTATATGACAATTGGAGGGAGTATGGAATCTTCAATGCATGATATGTGGTATGTTAGTCCATGTTCACTCAGTAGTGACAAGTGTTACACGTATAAAAGAATCCTAACGACCTTAATAAATTTTGATGGTAACTTGATGGAATTTAAAATATCACATAAGATGTGGTTATATGACAATCGAGGAAGGAGTCATTGTAACTTCCTAACAATTTCTTCTTTTGCATGCATATTTAAGGCATGCACATCTTTGTGCAAGGTGTTGATAGTTGTACAAAAGAGCCAAGTCTAAGGAGAAAACACTACGAGTTAGTTGTGACTTATTTATGAGAAAGAATCAAGCATGGTTCTAAGAGGATATTTACAAAGCCTACAAATCTAGATAGCGAGATGGTGTGTGGTGCACCTCATTTGCAATTTATTTAGTATTTATTTCAATATGTTAATAAGAAACTCATTTTTGTTGTGCTTGCAGATGTAATTCCTCCATTGAAGTAATAGATTGAATCTTGTTATTTCATGTTGTGATGGGTGGGTCATTGTGCATTTCCATCGTTATGGTGCTAAGTACTTAGGTTGTATAATATAATATAGTCCTTCATTAGACCATATAACTACAACTTCATCATTTGGTATCATAACGGGTTGCATCCTACAAGTGGGATTATTTTCCACATTTGCGAGTGTGGTAAAAGTGAAGGAATCTTCCAACAGAAAGAGTTGTGTAGACACTATGGAGGTTTTTGTAGTTGCAGTTGTTGCAAATTTTTGATGGAATAGATAAGCACACATATGAATCCCCATTGGAGGGAGAGGACAAGAAAATATACCAGCAAGAGTCATAAATTTGGCAAATTTGATGAGAGGTCTCAAAGAAAGATCATAAGCCATGAAAATTATTCAACAAAGATGAGTGGATTTAAATTCGAGTGATGATGAGGCACATAAGGTGCATATAGATGAATTTGAAAAATACTTAAAGGTATATTATTAGAGGACATTTCCAAGATAGAAGGTAAGCCACGTATGGAAATTCCAAATTACTAAGAGAGCGCATGTCTCGAGAATTTGATAAATCAAAACTAAGTTTGAACCATAAGGAGGAATTGAAACACACATTCTTGGAATTCACCTCGAGACTAAGTTTTTGAGAGTCTGTGAGGGATTTATTTCTTGTTTGAACCATAAGATAATTTCCTAGCCTTGCAATTGTGGCAAAAAGAAATGAGATGATTTGATATAGGTGATTTGAGTCGGATTGCAATACTTTCTATTTTTAACAAGTCCTAACTAGGATGTCCATTTTTAGTAAGTTTTCTCAATTTTCACTTTCTGATGGTTTTTGCTTGTTTGGAGTATCATAGATGTTGAGAATTTATTGTTTTGAAAACTTACTATATTTGGACACATGAATCCTTACACACTTACTATTTTTAAATTGAGGTCTTTTGGATGTCGGATTGGAATGAAACTTCTCTCGAAAGATTTGGTTTTGTCTCGTGGCCTTCGCTCTTATTTTCAAGGAATTTTATTCGCTTAACTTTGTAGATATGAAAAGGAAACTTCTTGAGCTGAAAATTTCAAATGGATGTTGTATATTATATAGAGCATAAATGGAAATGCTCTTACAGCACTTGGATGCATTTTTAAAAGGAGTGCACTAGCAAAGTTTGATGGAAATTGGGTGCACGGTTTGTGAGTTATGAACAATTCTCAATTTTGGGAGCTTGATGGTATGGAAAAATTGGCAGCATACATGTGCAATAATGGAGTTTTGATGTAAAAACATGTCAATTTGAATGATTAAAAATGACCAAGTTTTTTTAAGGAGAGAGTTATTCATTTCACTTGCAAATTTCAACTCACCACTTGACCCAACAACTTAACCATGGTTGGAAGATGGTTGGCATGGAGTTGCACCAATGAAAGATGTGCAAGGGGGACACAAGGGACACATAAGTGTGCTTTACACCAGATGGTGACAAGTGGCAGCTTTTGGTTCCTTATGGATGAGATGTAGGGAGCTGAAAGTGGTCACTAGAGCTAAAAATGATTTTTCTATGTGACCAGGGTTGAATGGTTGGATTGAGGGTGCACTTTTGTGTCCCACTTTTCCCCTTTGCACTTGGTGCATTCCAAGGGACATCATGGGTGAAAAATGCACCCCGTGTCCAAGTACACGAGAGGGGGACAAGTTCAAATTCAAGTTTTTGAAACCTGGGTGCAAAAGAGGTGAACTTCAAGTTGCGATAAGTTGGCCAACATCGTGAGCACATTTTGTCCCCTTGTCTCCCTTCCACATTATGGAAAATCCAAGGGGACAAAAATTGCTTGAAAATGCGCCAAGGAGTTAGCTTATCGTGAGAAAGGAGACTTGCAACTTAACTCTTCCCTACACTCCTCCTAATATCTTAAGTCATGTTTTAAGTGATGAAATTTAGTAAAAAGGTGGGGGACAAAACTTTGGTGTACCCCTTGTACCATTTGAACCTCAAGGACCATCCAAGGGGACAAGGCATGCCTAAAAGTCTTCCAAGGTTGTTTTAAAATGATGATGTCACCCGCTAAGTGCAAATTAAGACACTAAAAGTGTTTTTTTGCCCCGGGAGCATGGAAGGGTGTTTTGAGGTCAAACCTTATATTAATTTGACTACAAATCACCTGTTGAGATCATTTTATCCATAATCAAGATCCAATTATGTCTGCGAATTTTATTTTCAGGGCCTATTTCATTCTTGACTTGAAGGGGCAACTCGCAGTGTCTTGAATTGTTGTTGGGGTTAATCACACAAGTTGAACAAATATATTATTCACATCTAAGCATATAAGCAAATAATACGGAAATAAACCAAAAAAAAAAACTCAAAATATAACGCGGTTCACCCCATGTGGGCTACGTCCACCAAGAAACAACCAATATATTATTCAAAGTTTCACAAAGGACATACAATGAAGATTTGCGATCTTCCACACCTCTCTCAGATGTACAATACTTTCTTCCTCACAAAATTCTTTTTTTTTCTCTCCAATAATTCCTTCTTACAATTCTCCCAATTATTAAGAAGTTCTAACCCTAGCTTTTTAGCTTATATATGCATATATAAACTTAGGGCACTTTAGCTATGTAATTACAACCATTAGATCAACTTTATAACAAAGGTTAGATCTAATTCCCACGAGTTAAATAAAACAATCACGCACAAGTAACCAATGTCGGTTACCCTAACCGATGTCGATTCATCCTTGCCTTGACCGATACCGGTCCTAGGTGATTGACGCCATCTACCAACCGATGCCACCATTCTTGTGTATTCCAACAAGTTAATAAAGCATGCTAATGTGAAGCAATTAAGCTCCACAACTCAACAATCTCCCACTTGGAGATAAATTGTTGCACTATACCGTACAACTCCATTCTTGGATCCTTTCCTTGGCTTATTTCTTCCTCTTCAAGTCTCAAACTTGAAGACCAACAGAAGTGGAGTGTAGCTCCAACTTCTCCTTTTCCAACGACTTCGTTAGCATATCTCATAGGGTTCTTATTTGTATGAATTTTCTCTAGTTTCAGCTTCCCATCCTCCAACACTGCCATATGAAGTGATATCTCAACTGAATGTGTTTCATTCTTGAATGAAACATTGAGTTCTTGATGAATCACACTTTGACTATCATTGTACAATCTGCAATCCTCTTATTCCTTTCCCAAATATTCCATGAACCTGCTCATCCATATTATCTCTTTGTTAGCCTCTGTAGCTGCAACATATTCAACCTTTGTAGTAGACAAGGCCACAACCTTCTGCAATCTAGAAATCCAGCTAATTGTCATCTCACCTATTGTGAATACATATCCAGTGGTGCTTCTCCTACCATCCAAATCACCAGCCATACATGAATCAACATAGCCGCATAAATAAATATCTGACTCCTCATAGCATAACCACATGCTAAATAACCCTCTCAAATACCTAAGAATCCATTGGACTACTTTCCAATGCTCTTTACCTAGATTGGCCATAAATCTGCTCACAACTCTCACTGCATGTGCAATGTCTGGTCTGGTATAAACCATAACATACATAAGACTTCCAATTGCTGAAGCATATGGAACTCGTGCCATGTACTTGACCTCCTCATGTGATGTAGGACATTGATCTTTTCTCAATTTAAAGTGTCCAACCATAGGTGTACTTACAAGTTTTGAATTCTACATATTAAACCTTTCCAACACCTTATTGATATAATGTTCCTGAGACAAATACAACTTCTTGTTCTTCATGTCTCTAAGAATTTGCATGCTAAGGATTTTCTTTGTAGCTCCTAAATCCTTCATTGCAAATGTATGAGATAACTTTTCTTCAATCCCAACAATGTCTTGCATACTAGATCCTACAATAAGCATATCATCCACATACAATAACAAAATAATATAGCTTCCATTTTCAAGCTTCTTGAAATAAACACAATGGTCAAATTCACATCTCATATAACCATGCTCATGTATGAAACTATCAAACCTCATATACCATTGCCTTGGGGCTTGCTTGAGCACATACAAGTTCTTTTTCAACCTGCACACAAGTTTCTCCTTACCCTTGACTTCATAACCAAGCGGTAAATCTCTTCCTCCAAATCACCGCGAAGGAAAAATTTCTTAACATCAAGTTGCTCTAAATGCAAATCCTCTACTGCAACTAGACTCGATACAAAGATATGAATAGAAGTCATTTTTTACTACATGAGAAAATATCTCACCAATTTCAATCCCCGCTTTCTATGTAAATCTTTTTACCACAAGCTTTTCCTTGTATCTTTTCTATCCACCCTCTTCTTCCTTGATCATGTAAAATCATTTGTTCTGTAATGTTCTTTCACCTGCTAGAAACTTAACCAAATCCCATGTCTTTTTTTGTTCTAAGGAGTCCATCTCCTCATCTATGCCATACTCCCACTGCTTGTGGGTTTCATCATGCATTGTTTCTTCAAAACTTTTGGGTTCACCACTATCAATCCATAATAAATAAGATAAGGAATCTGTAAATATTTAAAGAGATCTACTTACCCTTTGTGTCCTTCTCATTGAGATCTGGGGTGTTGGAGTCTCAATCTGCTCATTCTGCAAATTTGTATCAATCTCAGACAATGACCGACACCATCACCTGTAGTAAAGCTGACATTAGTTCAACTAACCAATGTCGGTCCTGTTCTTCTACAACTGACATCAATTTAGGCGACTAACGCCGGTTAGGGGTCAACTGACATCGGTTATTGTGTAAACTCGTCTGTGTCAATTTTAAATCCGAGAATGCATTTTCATCCACAAACTCTTCTAGCGGTTCATCTTTGGGTACCAAAACTTGATCCATGTACATTCTCTTTTCATTCCATTCAATGTCACAACTCCTAATAATCTTAGAATCTTCTAAATCCCAAAAACGGAATCAAATCACCAGAGCCATAACCAATGAAAGTACATCTCTTAGATTTAGCATCCAACTTCTTTCTATTTTCTTTATCAACATGCACAAAAGCTTCTAAACCAAATACTCTAAGAAAATAAAGATCTACCTCTTTCCCTCGTCCATCTTTTTCTCGGTATTCCACCATCCAGTGCACTTGAAGGCCCATAATTAGTTAAATAAACCATCGTGTCTACTACTTCTACCCAAAACTACAAGGGTAATCTAGCATGTATCCTCATGCTTCTTGCATGTTCTATGATTGTCATATTCATTCTTTCAAAGAACACCATTCTCCGGTGGTGTTTTGGGAACTGTTCTTTCTCTGCGTATTCCATTCACTTGAATAATAATCATTGAAAGTCTTATTCAATACTCACCACCATTTTCATATCTAAGGCATTTTAACTTTGAATTTGATTCATTTTCCACAAGAGATTTCCATCTTTTAAAAGTCTCAAAAGTATCATTTACGTTAAATACAATAAACCCATACCTTTCTTGTGGCATCATCAATGAAAGTCACATAATATTGAGATCCTCCATGAGAAGCTACCCGGCCGGTTCCCACACATTTGAGTGCACAAGCTCCAATTTTTGCTCCTCCTTTGTTGACCCAACTTTGAGAAATCTTACTCTTTTTTGCTTTCCAAATATACAATACTCACGGAAATCAAGCTCTACATATTTTAAATCTAATAGCTTGCCCTTAGCCTTTAAGATCTCATATTTATTTTTGACTCATATGGCATAACCGATTATGCCACATGCTTGTATTTGAATCTGAAGTAGATAGCACAGAAAAGGAATCAATAATACAGGTAGACAAATACAATGTTCCTACCTTCTTGCCTCTTGCTACAACAAGAGATCCCTTGGTAACCTTCTAAGAGTCGGTTGTGAATGTAACCATACAACCAAATTCACCTAGTTGTCCTGTAGAAATTAGATTTCTCCCGAGGCTTGGCACATGCCTCACATCTTTCAATATCCATGTATTTCCATTCTGCAATTTTAGATGAACTTCTCCTTTACCAATAATATTGCATGGTTCATCATCTCTTAAATAAACATGCCCAAAATTACCATGGACATAATTTCAGAAATAACCCTAATTAGGGGTAACATGGAAAGAAGCTCTTGAAACTAAAACCCATGATTCAATTTTATTATCCAAGGAGAGAATAAGGACATCTTACATTATCTTAGAAGATGTAACATTTTCCTCTTTACCTTTCTCTAGTACATTCTCTTTGTTTTCCTTGAACCAACAATCCTTCTTTGCATGTCCTTTCTTTCCACAATTCCAGCAGCTTATTCTTTTACCTCTGGATTTAGATATGTCATTCTTAGACTTTGATTTCCCATTACTCTTACTCTTTTATCTCTCCTGCTGCCTTCCTATGATTTTTACATTAAAAACATTTCCAGGATGATAATTCTCTTATACTTTTCCTGTGTATTTCTTCATTCAGGATTATGCTAACTACATCATCAAACTTTAAAATATTAGTAACAAACGTTGTATTACTAACAACCATTACCAAGTTATCCCAACTATCTGGCAAAGAGCATAAGAATAAAAGTGCTTTCACTTCATCATTAAATGGAATATTAACCGATTTTAATTGATTTACAATAGAACGGAAATCATTCAAATGACTTGATGCAAATTCACCTTCTTGCATCTTTGAATTAAATAATTTCTTCATCAAATAAACTTTATTTGAAGCACTAGGTTTTTCATATAAATTAGCTAAATATTTCATCAAATCTACTATGGTTGCTTGCTTCGGTAATATTTGAAGCCACAGATGCTGTCAAGCTCAATCTTATAGATTCCAGAGCCTTTCTGTCAAGAATTTTCCATTATTCATCAGTCATCTTTGTAGGTATTTCCTTCTCATCCAACGGTAAACATAGATATTTCAAATACAAATAATCTTCCACATGCATCTTCCATAATTGATAATTGCGACCGTTAAATTTTTTAACTTTGTATTTGTCATTTTCTTCCATTGTTATAGCTCCCACTTTGTTGGCTAGATTTTTCGCATAGCATAAAACCTAGGCAATCATGAGATAAATCTCCCTCATTTACCGTGAAGCTCCCATGTCGATTTGTCAATTAAAGTATGTAAATATATAAATGGGGTTTTACTTTAACTACTCGGTTCATGAACCGTAATCAACAGCTTCTACAACAAGTAAGCAATTGTTTAAGGAAAGGAAATATTTATAGAAGAAGAGAACTATGTAAACACAGAGAAGAAATGGAAAGATGTGCATCCCAATCAATAGATAGCAGAGTTGATTGCATTCACATGGAAGAAACTAATAGATATAAACACGAATTCCAAGCAAAGGTAGCTCTAGATCTAGATCTGAAATAACACAAAGTCTATTAAAAGATCTAAGATAAAAACAAGAAACACAATACACCATGACACAAAGTTCTCTAGAAATTTACTCTGTATAATCCTTTTCTTCAAGTGGCTCTCAAGAGTTTCAAAGACAAAGTCCTGGAACACAAGGTTCTTCTTACAAATTCTGATCTATTACCCGAGGTTCTTCCTCTTCTTATAGAATGTAGAGGGGCAATTACAAGTCGGAAGCTTTATGTTGAACTGGCACATGTGGAAGTCGGAAAGGAAACAACTGGCAATCTCCCTCTTGGAATTCCTCTTTGCATGACATGCATGATTTGCAACTGAAGATAGAACCTTCTATTTTGCACATCTGCCACCTATCTCCAAGTAGTTGACTTCTTCAAGTAATGGTTTTTAAACCAATCACTTAAGTTGTATAATTTAATTGATCGCTCAATTACTTTGTCGAGGAAAGAAGGAAGAGGAAAGTTGTAGTCTTGTCCTTTTTCATGTCCGCATGCAGCTGATTCTTTTGCCTTTGATTCTCACCAAACTAGACCTGGGAGCATCTGGATCTAGAAGCAAGCTGGATTTGGAAACAAGCTGGATCTGAAACATCCAAGCAAATGATCTGGAAGTAAGCTGGATCTGGAAGCGGTTGGAAGTGATTTTCTTGCGGGTATTGCCTTTAACATGTCTTCCTTTTTATCCTTGAAGCTTTTGCAGTTCTTCTCCAGTACATGCATCAGTGCAATGTTTGCCGTAAATCTTTATTTTTAATTGCATATGAACAATTAAAATTTTTGGAAAGCACTCAGGTGAATGCAATTTCAATGAAAGCTTCAACTGGAAGATTGGGAGCACATGCACAAGATCCTGGAAAGAATTTTTCACACACTGACTTCTTCACGGGCTGCATTTGAAACAAGAGGATGGCGACTTTGCAATTATGGTTCTAAATCTAGATCTGGATCTAGCACACTCCATAACGAGTTATGGCTTCCGCTTAGCCCCCACGTGCTTTGCTTTTCTCTTTTCCCCTTTTCTTTGCCTTTTTCTCTTCATTTTACGAAACCGCCACCGCCGCCTCCAAAATTGGGGTGGTCTCGTCATGCCCCAATGACCGCTCCTCGCCCCGAAATCTCTCCAGTATGCATCATCCCGCATGCGCTTAGCCCCGCGTGTCCTCATAACCGCCCCCTGGGCTGCCGGCGGCGGTCCTTTACGCATTTTCCAGAATGCTCTTTTAACACGACTCACGTAAATTTCAACGTTTACCAGCTTTTTTTCACCGCCTTGGGCTTGCATTAATGATTCTTGGTTCCCTGGAATAGTGTTTTGCCATTGTTTATAGTTTAAGAGTTCAATTTGGTTTTTACCTTGGGTAAATGCAAATGCTATAAATAGTTGGCTTGTGCTCAAGCAAATGGCCCCTCAAATTTGCCTCTGAATTTCTCATTGCAATAGATTAGTCTTTCATTTTGCTTAGAATTCTTAGTTTCATTCATTGCATGCTTAGTTAGTGTTGTTTTGCTGTTAGGAAGCCACATATCCATCTTGTGCAAGTGTTGTTGATATTTCATCCAATCCATTGGAGTAGAATAGTTTGTTTTCAATAGGAAGCCATTAAAGTTGCAGGTTTTGTTCTTCAAACAGGATAGTTTCAGGTTCTGGACGTTTTATGTTGCATGACTCACAATAAATCCCACTAGGAATTGCATAAGCCAAGCTCTGTACTCTTGCGCTATCTCTCTCCTACTCGCATTGTATTCAGTCTGTATCCTAAGCTGCCTTTGTCCCAATATCTACTTCTGTTGATGCTAGCATTACACGCTTTTCTGGATCCACGTGAACACGAAGGAGCGAGGAGGTCACACTGAGGGGACAAGATCACACACATCATCGGATTCGCCACTGTTCTCAGAAATCCAGGTTCTAGCTTTCAAAGTTCTAAATTAGAAGCATATCAAATAGAGTAGCCAATCACTTTATTTCAGTCAATTTTACTTTCGATATTGCCAGGGAAGTTGTGAGGATTGATAGTTTCTGAGAGACTATGATTCTTTCCTCACTTCTGAGGTAGGATCGAGAGTCTTTCAAATAGATTAGATCAGTTATTTCATTGTTTAGAATAGATTTACAACTACACAGGCAAGTAGCTATACTTGGTTACTTTGTTTGTTTTAAATTCATCATTAGATTAATCATCAATTTCTAGATATATTAAAATAGCTGCTCCCTTCAATTTCATCTATAAAATTCATCAGAAAAATACAAAAATATAGAAGTCATATATGTTATAGATATACTTCACATAGTTAATTTTACTTTGCTGCATTTAGTTTACATTGTGGCTTTTGTATGACAATCACGGACCTAGAGAGCCCAGGGAATACGTATTCGAGCCAATCGTGCCCCAACCCAATCTCATCACAACCATAACTTGATATAGATCAGAATCTTAGGATCCAAGTCTTCAAACAATGGTAAACTTACAACAAATCAGTTTCCAACTACACGGGTTAAACATAGAAGACGACCAAGCACACACGTTTTGGTCAAATCAACCAAACTACAGATTACCCTAGATACATATCCACATGACTGTGGAAGGGTTTGAAAGAGAGAAGACATTTGGTTGTGATCCTTTGGTCCCACAACTAGATGCAGGAGACACTCTCACAGATATAGATACCAGCTTGAGAATTCAGGTTGCACAAACGCCTGTGAGATACTCTGAAAAGATCACACAACTGTTAAATTTGAATATAGAGGCTGAGAAAGCATATGACTATTGATACTAGGGATTAGGGACTCGAATCCACACATGACCATAGCAGGACCACAACAAACACGAATCTACGGTTGTGACCCACAAGTCTCACAGCCCAACGAGTCCATAGGTGAATCAGACATAGATGTTGGCCTACGTACATTAGTATTCAGATCTACTCCACTTCCACCTATCATCATCGAATAGTTATCCTTGTTAGACATAGCAGCTAACAAAGCTAAGGAGTTCTGACTAGGCCAGAGAATCACCCATAGAGTCAATTATATTTACCATCCACCCTATGACCTTATCTGGAGACATACACGAAACTATCCTAGGTCATTTTCCACGTATTCCACAACCCATAGACCGAATCACGCCAGAGCTCGATATTGATTGGAGCCTTCGAGCAGTCATCCTTGCTGATCGATCTATCACACCAGTTCAGGTTAGGAGGGCCTTCTTTGCCTTAGATTCACAATTTCCACTAGTGCGCGTCGAAGACATCAGATTGCCTAACTAGTTTGTCTACATCCCACGCATATTCAATCCCCACCGGCTGTCTCGGCACGACCTCGGGAGGTCGGGTGCGAGGAAAAGTTACTTGTAGATTCCCACGCTCGCTTGTCACTTTTCCATCGTACAAAATTGGTGAACCCGACGTGAAACTTTTCTACTTTCTGATTTGGAGTCAGATTTCTACTGGTTCTTTTAAATTAAATGACCTTTTTCATCTTTACTACCTCATCTTTCACCATCACCTTCGCTCCTTCCCATTATTCTCGCGGGGTATTCATATACCCCCCGAATATGTCGGGATTCGATGCATATGGTAGGCCTCTCTTAGGTCTTGAGGCATACTACGCTCAACTGAATAGACAATCATCACCCTCACTCTCAGTATGGGGTGACAACTACTCAACTAACCAGTCATCAACACAAACTCCAAGGGTCAGATATAACTCATCTTTCCAAACAGAGGAGTTGGATCAATTCGCTCAAACACAACAAACAGAGCCTTCAGGCTCGAACAATATGACGCTCACAAGAGAGTCTAGTTCATCTCCTCAGGTACTACTTAGACCACAAATTAGTAGACAAGCTAACCCATACCTAGGTTTTAGATAATGAACATTCGATACGTTATGCCAGGAATGAACAACGTTCCCAAGGTATGTACCCACCTATAGGGAGTTTACAAACACAACCCGAGGTCTCTTTTCAAGGAAATACCTCCATGCCATTACATATAGGAAATGCCCTCGGGAAACTTGGCAGGGCAAATGATCAATTCATAGCAGGATATCACATGCCTATACAACACCATGATATACAACAAACGCCGCTAAGGAAAAATACCGTGACTTCACCAAATGAAGTCATTTCAACGTTAGTAGAAAAAGTGAGGGGGTTAGAACTTGCTCAGAAAATCACCATTCTCAACTCATGCAGCAGGAAATTCTAATCCTAGCCAAATAGACCTCCTCACAGGAATAGGTACGTTAGGCGTGACCCCTCAGTATTCACAACAAACGCCGACTAGAACCGTCATTTCTAACACCATTCTGACACCTCCCGGTCTAGTACAAAATAATCCATTCTTGGACAATACCCCTTCATACTTAAACATGTACTCCAAATCACCACAAGGGGATATGTTCTCCTCTCCCAGCATGGTTCCTCAAACACAAGGGGTTTCCTTATGCCCCCGCCAACGCGTACGCTACGCCATATCAACAACCCATTCCACCTCCACTCCCTCAACAGGCACCATCAATGGTCGAAACCTATGCGATAGGGACATATTCAGAATACTTGAAAGAGCCCTTAGATTTCACCATACGAAGCATCATGCTTCCAAGACCTCTTCCCGATTTTCCCAAGTACAAAGGTGAGGGAGATCCAAATGCACATATCAAAGCTTACGCCACAGCCATCCGAGAACTACTCCCTTGGGATGGGGTTGTTGCTAAAATATTTCCCAAAACCTTGGAAGGTATCGCTCTCGATTGGTATTATAGAATACCTGAGGCTTCCATCCATTCATTCAAGCAACTCATTTCAGAGTTCATCAAGGCATTTGACATGAACAAACTATTAAGAACATGAATCAAGGAATTCTTACACATCAAGCAAGAACACAATGAATCTGTCACCCATTTCATCCAGAGGTGGCGTACAGTTCTTTATTCTTCATCGCAAGTGCTCCAAATATGGACCAAATGGAACTATGTGATTTATTCCTTCATTCTCTCAGTAGAGAAGTGAAGGAAGAAGTCCAAAAGTTCCCACTAAGAACTTACGATGAAGTACTTGAGAGTGCTCTCCGAATAGATCAAGCGGCAATTGATAGTGGTCGCAAAACATATGGAGCAAATGGGAGGTTAATCACTTCCAACCAGAACACTACAACTTATCCTACTACCACGAATGTCAATCAAGGACCTAAAATCCTTAATAAAAATCACGGAGTGACAACAGATGGAGTAACTGATCAGGCTAGAAAGGTAAATGTTGTGAATACTCCACCACAAATAAACAACCAACGAAACAACAACTTTACTCCAACAATCAATACAGTGGATTTTAATCATCCACAACAACAACAACAACAACAACAATGGAAGCCCTACACGGGATCCAAACCAAAATTCAACTGGGTATCAAAACCAGAATTCAAACCAAAGACAACAAATGCAAAACTTTAATAGGCAACGGTTTGATCAAAGTTTTAGGCCACAATATACACCAAGCCAACAAACTAGGAATTACAATCCTAACTCGTATTGTGGTTTTCACAAAATCCGAGGCCATGACACTAGAACGTGCGTGACTACAATAAATTCATGCAACGTTTTCCAGAGGAACAAAGACAACTTTTTATAGATATGTTCTTGGCAGATCCTACGTCACCAGCACCAAATACTTTTACAGGGGCAGTTTCCCCTCAAAATGCACCCCTCCAGATCTTCAATGATCCGCTCCCAAATCACAACAATAACAAGTTAAATCCAAATGGGACAAACAAGGGTGTAATTACAGGAAACAATGATCATGAAGCCTCAACTTCACTGAATCCATTAGTTGCGCCACAATTAGGAAGTCAGCCACGACCTAAGATAGTCTTTAGTGGAGTTAGATGCCGAACTACCCGTAGAAGCCGTAACAAGGACACGAGAGTATTCCTCTCAGCTAAGTCCAAGCTACCCATTAGAAATGGACAATATCCAACAAGTATTAATAAAGCCCGTGGGTGCTTACGATTTAATTAATGATCTAACAAAAACCTTCTCGCACATCTCCTTTTTGGATTTATTGAAGAACTCCCCTGCTCACAGGGCTGCTCTTTTAGAAGCATTGGGTTTAGGTCATCTAATTAACATCACTCCACCTCCCGAAACACAGGTGAACCATATAGACTTTGATATCCACCCTCCGGGGCAGCCGGATAGGGACACCGAATTCATATTCAAAATAAACAAAATGCCAACAGACGCTGAGATTGCACGCCGAGGTGATCCAGCCTTACACTTGCAAGTGTGGGTTTATAACAATTATGTGAAACGAGCGATGGTTGATGATGGGGCAGCAGTTAACATAGTCCCTTTTTCTTTCCTTCAAAAGCTAGGGTATGGAGAAACGAATTGTTCCACAACTCGAAATACACTAAGAGGCTATGACAGCCTTAAAGCCACTTCAATTGGAACTATAATACTACCGGTCACCTTAGGACCCAAAACAATCCTGACTGAGTTTTATATTATAGATCGGGAAACTAACTATAATATGATCCTCGACCGACCATGGATACACCGTATGAAGGCAATCCCTTCTACGTTATTTCAAGAAGTAAGATTCTTGCATTTAGGAAAGGTGTTCATAGCCAAAGGTGATCCAAAACCATTCGATGTACACCTGGCTGACCTAAAGAAAAGACCAGTGTGCACTCGAGTTTGAACTCCCAACAAACCAACTTAATAAACCTACCGACGCGAAACCAGAAGAAAAGTTGGTACCTACGATAGATCTTGAAACTATGAGCCTAGCCAAGACAATCCCAACCCTCAAAGATGAGGCTAACATTGTAGAAATAGTATCATTAGGAACTACTACAAAAATTGTTGAATTACTAGAACAGGATCTACCAATGTTCCTACCATTTGATTCTGTAGGCATGGGGTACACCCTAGGTGTCGGTTCTCTCCCAGCAGGATCTCTAGCATGATAGAGGTAGAAGATGTTAACACAACAAATATCCCAGCGCCCATATTCCCAGCTAAGTATTGGACTCTCCATTTCGATGGAGCTAAATGTCATTACGGAGCTGGGGCAGTAATCCTTACTTCTCCCAAGGGAAAAGTCCTACCATTTTCCTTTAAACTAAATTTCGAATGCACAAACAATGGCACTGAGTACGAAGCCCTCCTCCTTGGCCTCATCTTAGCTAAGAGAATCGGTGTTGATAACATCAGAGTGTTAGGAGACTCACAATTGGTAGCAAATCAAGTTGCTGAGATGTATGAAACCAAAGCCGAGCACTTACAACTCTACAAAACAACTATACTAGAATTTAAGCAAGGAGTTTGACTTCATATCAATCGAAGCAATCCCACGAGAACAAAATCTTCTCACCGATTCAATAGCAACCTCAACATCGCGCTTTACTCCAAATAGTAAGTTAGAGGACACCCATTTCATGGTATCCCTTCGTACTGAACCACTGATAAAAACAATGTCAAATCCTCTTTTAAATGGAAATGAAAACAAATCTACTATCCTAGACCACATCGATAGTGATACAAACACTCTTGATTTCTTAAACGCCTATGCGGCGTTACATCTCACCCATCACGTGGTAGATTTATCCCTAATCCCACATTCATCTTCTTACTTCGGGAATCCCATGACAGAACTTCCCCCACAAAAGGAACTTAGCATATACACAGTCGAAAATAGAGATGATCTGGAACTACCTCCAGCCCCGCCTGAGTTTGAAGAAGGTAACGCTTCTTTAATCAAAGAAACAATTGATATTAACATCGAACGGAAGATGAACCAAGAATATTGAAGTTAGGATCCTCGTTAACTCCATCAGAAGTAGAAATACACACTCGATCCTCAAGGAACATCAGAAGGCTTTTGCATTTAATTATAAAGAAATGACAGGGGTTGCACCACACATTGCGGTGCACAACCTCGTCACTAAATCAGATGCAAAACCGATTAAACAAAAATCGAGACCAATGAAACCCAAGGTAGCTCTCATGGTGAAAGAGGAGGTAATGAAACTCCTCCAAGTAGGATTCATCAAACCAGTCGATTACTCTCAGTGGGTATCTAATATCGTTCCGGTTCTCAAAAAGAATGGAAAGATACGCATCTGTGTAGACTTCCGAGACATTAACAAGGCATGTCCTAAAGATGACTTCCCATTACCATCTATAGATGTCATTGTTGATGCAACAACTGGATTTGAGCTTTTATCTCTCATGGATGGATTCTCGGATACAATCAAATCAGAATATCCGAACAAGATCAAGCTAAAACCACGTTTATAACTCCTTGGGGAACCTATTGCTATGTTGTTATGCCATTCGGTCTCAAGAACGCCGGCTACATACCAACGGGCTATGATGTATATATTTCATGATCTTATTCATAAAATTGTGGAATCCTACGTAGATGACTTGTTGGCCAAGGCCAAGAAGCGTTGTGACCATCCGGAAGTGCTTCGCGTCATTCTTTCACGTCTAATAGAATACGAGTCACGCTAAATCTAGAAAAATGTGTCTTTGGTGTAACAGGGGGAAGCTCCTAGGTTACATTATATCATCACGCGGGATCGATGTTGACCCAACCAAAATTAAGGTTGTTCTCAAAATGGTGCCACCTTCGGATGAATCTGGAATCAGGTCATTTCTCGAAAACTTGGTGCAATCCGAGATTCATCCCGACTTAAGTTTCACCATTCATCCAATCAACAATCTACTCAAGAAAGATTATAGCATTGATTGACCGAAGACTGCAATGAAGCTTTCAACGCAGTTAAGCATTTCTTGTTATCACCACCTACGCTAATGCCACCTAAGCCGGATCACCCGTTAATTTTATATTCGTGAGCCACCAATGTCTCGCTAGCCTGTATGCTCAAAGAAGACGATGACAAGAGAGAACGTGTGATCTATTTCATTAGCCGACATTGCTCGACTATGAAACACGCTATACGCAAGTAGAATGAGAATGCCTCGCCATAGTCTTTGCAACCAAACGCTTAAGACATTACATGTTAAATCAAGAAACAAAGGTCATTGTAAAGACAAAACATTTACGAACTTTCCTCACGCAAGGGTCCTTGTCTAAAAAGGTGGACGCTTTATAACCTTAATGGGTGAATTTGAATTAACATTCATAAATCAAAAGTCGGTTAAAGGACAAATCATCACGGATTGGTTAGCTGATAATCCATTAGACGGAGGTGATCTAGTAGATCTGGACTTTCCCGATGAATGCATATACTACATCGAAAACCGACCTCCCATCTCTGAGTGTCCTTGGTATACTGATATTATTAATTACATCATGGATCATACATATCCGGAAGGTGTTACATCACAACAAAGAAGGTGGTTACGCATATTATTGTAGCCAAATACGTCATTATAGAGCAAGTGCTCTATCGAAAAGCATTCGATGGAATGCTTTAAGATGTGTCGACACAGAAGAATCCAAGAAGATTCTCCACGAATCTCACAGTGGAATGTGTGGAGGCCACTTCGGTGGCCATGCCACCACTCAAAAATACATCGAATGGGCTATTTCTGCCTACTCTAGAACACGACGCAGTAGAGTTTGTACGAAGGTGTCATAAGTGCCAAGAATTCTCTCATGAGATTCACATGCCGGCACAAGCTCTACAACCAATCGCTACTCCATGGCCCTTTTCTACGTGGGGCCTAGATTTAATAGGGAAATTCTCTCCCTCATCTACAGATGGCCATAATTTCATAATCACGGCCACCGAATATTTTACCAAGTGGGTAGAGGCTATGCCTCTTACTACTATGTGCGGGTTCTGTAATCGCCAAGTTCATTTTGAACCAAATCATTTGCAGGTATGGTATCCCACAAATCATTATCTCGGATAATGGGACTTCTTTTAAGAATGACGAAGTTCACGAATTGTGCAATAAATTTAAAATAAGCCATCATACGGCCTCCTTGTATTACCCTCAAGCCAATGGACAGGCTGAGGCGACAAACAAAACATTAAAAGCCATTCTCCTTAAAACGGTGAAAGAAAACAAGCGAGATTGGCATTTGAAGTTATATCCGGCCTTATGGGCCCACCGAACCTCAATAAGAACACCAACAGAGCCACTCCTTTTCACTAGTATTCGGGGCAGAAGCAGTTCTCCCGCTTGAGGTTGAAATACCCAGTCTCCGTATCTCATTACAAGGGATTCTAGATGAAGACGCTTACAGAGAAGCACGTCTCTCCCAACTAGAAAGCCTAGATGAAGCTAGGATAGATGTTGAACAGTGGCACAGAGTCTATGCTGACCGAATGTGCCGGCAGTATAACAAGAAAGTCTATGAACGCGACATATATGAAGGTGATCTAGTTCTAAGGCTGACAAATGATCGACAAAAAGACCGGCGAAGGAAGGAAGTTCCGGCCCAAATGGTTGGGCCCATACCGAGTCATGAAGGACTATGGAAATGGTGCATATCTCCTATGTACGCTGGAAGGTGAGGAATTTGGTGAAACAATCAATTCCCTACACCTCAAACGATTCTACGCGTAAGCAACTAGTACTACTTGTATAATTATATCTACATTGCATCTTCATATAGTTAGGATCATTTTGTCCACTTGTTTCATACAAATTTGTGATCAAGGAATTTATTCTCAAAGCAATTCATTACAAACTCATGATGTTGTTGGCATAAACACTCTAATCATACTTCTCTATTTCCATGATATCATCAAACTATTTCGGAATCACTTCATCAAATAAAGCTAGATATGACAAGGTCTTAACGGTAACCATACCAAGATCTGCAGGTTTGTTCTCACTTTTGGTTTCTTCTTAGGATAGGTGTCTTGCCTATGGTCTGTTCTAGAAGCTTCATGGTGTCACATCTATCCCGTATGATATCTCTTTGGAAATAAAAACACACTGACATTTTTCTCAAGTAAACAAGTCAAATATAGATCAAACAAAAAATTTTAAATTTACACATTTCCTTGCCCCACCAACCTTCGGTGATGAGCTTGCATCTCTTACTAGTGACGTAGGGTTGGGAAAGGATGGAAATGCCCTTACTCGCCTATGCCTTGCCTAAGGTGATAAACCCACGCTTCTTACTAGTAGCATGGGGCAAGGTGTGGGGGTCCTCTTGACAAACAAACGTAAAAGGTCATAAACAAACAATTCAAATCTTGAAGTCTTGAGTCAAAAACAAATGAATCGGATGTCCAAAATTCCAAGAGAATTAAAAATCCTAAAACCCAGATTTTGTCTACCATGTGGCCATCTACGGATCTAAGTCTAGATAAACCGCAAAGCAAGTTGCATCCCAAAACTATGAAGTCACTCGAGTGGAGTAGGCTTGAGCATCCTCCAATTTGGTTCCACCAAAGCTTTGTCTATCTTTCATCACTATCATTTCAACACATTTCATAACTTGTGCCCTTTTCAGCTCTCTGATGAGCCCTCGCATCTTACTAGTTGCGTGGGGTTAGGAGAGGGGCAAGTCTATCTACTCATCATACCGGCTTATCTTCACCACTTTGCCAAAACAAATATGAAGTACCCAAAATTGCTTACAGAAACTAAGATTCAAAATCACATTGTATCTACATTATCATATATCAGCATCATGAAATACAAAAGAAAGTAAACATTTGTATCATTTGTTCTCCATTGCATACATTCTAAAAAGCATATAAGCATAACATCATAATTTACATGAGGAAACGGAAATGGAAGCAAAATCATAGATACCAAGAGTTTGATCCAAAAATATATATATATATATATATATAAATGATCAAAATTTGCTGTACAATGCCATCATGCGCTAAGCATGGTCAAAACGCTCAAAGAGCCCGGGATATACAAAAATATCATACAAAAATCTAGGAGAGCCAAGTGGCTTCTCAATCCCTATGAGACCCCTCTGAAGGTGCACGCCCACGCCTAGGACTCCGCCGGCTGCTCTCGAGTGCACGGAGGGCTCAGATCCCGAGGGCAGCCACAGCCTCGCCACGAGAATGACTCCTCATCAAGCGCTCGACTGTCCTATACCCCGCTAGCTCCGTACGGAGAGTCGATACCATCCTGGCCACATGCCGATAGGGGAAAGATGTCGCATATGTCTCCAAGCTACCGCCGAGGGCTCCCCAAAGATCCACAGATAGCTCTGCACGGGTCCTCTCCATGGGGATCATCAGGGTATCGGTGCATACCCTGCGGATCAAGTCTCGCCACTCATCGGCGGTCTCTGCAAACAAAGGAGAAAATGAATTAGAAATAAAACAAGAGATAAACACAAATGTAAACAAAAGGAGAGATGAAATTAAAGCAATCCTAACTCACATTAAAAGAAGAAGATAACTTACTCGGATCACCGGGCCTCCAGATGGATCTCTGGGTCGCACTCCGCCACATGATGCCGCCGCCGACCGAGGTGCTCCCCCGTGGCTGGAGCGACGTAAAGCATCCCAAACGGACTCATCCTCCCCACCATGGCCCTGGGAGAGTGGCTCCTCTGAAACCAGAGTCACTCTCTCTAGCACTCTACTCTCCCTCTCTCTCTCGCATGATATCCCGAGTGTCATGCCACTCAGATCACTATCCTCCTCCGGCCTCCTCCTCTCCTCCCCCCCTCCCTGAACTCCTCGACTCGAGAGTCTATGTCGATGGGGTCATCGCTGCTATGGGCAGGACCCACGCAATCTGAAGTAGGGGTGCCTGAGGAGCACCGGCTCTCCCTCGGCACGTACTACCCTCCTGCTGCAATAGGAATGCCAGTGTAACAACAACCGTCCAACCCCGGCCTCTAGACCCCTCCGGCCTCTCGAACTCGACTCTCGTATAGCACTACCGGGGAAGCATGCCCATGTAAGGTAGGCCAAACTGCTGAGGAACTCGGCCAAAGGGGTGTATCTCCACTCGCCCTACTCTGTCAATAAGCTTCCCTGTGGTGGAGCAGGAGATCAAAGTAAGAGCCTCCTCACCCCATATACCTACCATGGTCTGATATGGTGTGGCCTCCATGTCATCGGTGGTCAGAGAAGCAACTGGCTGATGAGGTGCTCTGAGCACCGACATATCTGTCCATCTGGCTGCCCTCACAGCTCTCGGGATCTGTCACCTCTACACCTCTGCCATAGGGGATGAAGTGCTCATAGACCCAACTCATAACCAGGGTCGGGTGGCTCAAAGATCTACCCTGTAAATGGACTACCCTGTATAAGTCGTGGTAGGTAGTCCCAAGTATATCTACTCCCCAAGCGTAAATCCGGCCATGACCCTCGATCTGTGCAATGATGGGGGACCAACAATATAGCAGTGTGTCTCCTCCCTTGTCCCCGATCAATCTCGAGGCAAGGATCCCCATAATAGCCTGGCGAAGCAAGGGGATGGGAAAACTAGGAATAGACCAAACTCTGACCCCCTTCTTCGAACCCGTGGAGATGACTGCATCTCCCATGTAAGAAGCCCACTGTGCTATCTGGGCCCGTGAACCTTGTCTCAAGGGTGAGTCATCTCCCGATGATCGGGACCCCCAAGATACGGTAAACATCCTCCAAAGGTGATGGTCCACTCACCTCGACTCCCTGTAATCGGAAGGTGTTCCGATCAACATCCCAATAGGAAAATAAGTCACAGAGTATGTGACTGGATGGTGCAACATGTGGAACCCGCGATGATATACGTAGTATACCAGCCCTCTGAAGAGTATCCTGCTCATCCTGTGAAAGGGCATCTAACACTGCTGGGAGCCAGTCACACTCCCTCTCTCGGCTCCACCGAATGTACTCCTCTCTCACCTGCATACACCCAAAAACACACAAAACAAAGCAAGTTAGCATCCAAATGACATTAGAAAAATCATGAAAACACATAGAAATGCTAAAAATGCAAAAACAATCTCAAACAAGTGTTCTTTTGACATTCTGTGAAGAACCGCCGCCCTTTGGCGGCGGTTTCAAGAACCGCCGCCCTTAAGGCCTGGCGGGTCTTCAGTAACCCACCACCCTAACAAGGCGGTCAGTGTAACCGCCACCCTGGGCAGGCGGCGGTCGTGTCCCAAAACCCACGCGGGTTTTATATCCTAAAAAGGCCAAAAAACACCAAAAAGGACCATTTTAACTAAAACAAAGCCTACCCAGTAGGCGCCCCCTAGATGGACCTTTTGAACCTAACATTTTCAAAAATAACCCCCCCACGACAAAGATTTTAGCATTTTAAAAGTTTGGAGGTAAAAACAATAAATTGAGGAGAACTAACCTGTGATCTCGCGGGTCGATGATCTGCACGCGGAGGCATGATCGCTATCTCATCACGAAACGTTTTGACTCTACTCTCATAAGAAACCATCACCGTGGGTCCTGCAGCTCAATCAATAAATCAACACGCGCAAATGAATAGGAAAATGGGCCCACTTTCATATATATAAAATCTCGACTTGTTTTGAATGTTTTTTTTTCGCAGGTTTGGAGCGCCGACGAGGTAAGTTCTTACCCCCGCACAAATGGTACGTCCTCATTTCCCATTATTTTAGCGTTTATTTTCCGATCTATCTTGTCTATCTGCACTTGAGTTCTCTTTTCATTTTGCAGGGAGCGGGAATTTTGGATGGCGTCATTTCGACACACGGACGTATCAGGTATAACTTCCAACTTCCCATTTCGGGACCGCCATACTTGGACCCACCGTTTTACGCCTCTTCATGGCTAAAACGCTTCTCCGAGGGGGCAATATGTACGTACCCAAAATTGTAGGGTACTACACCATCAAACAACGTAACACGTGCCCCAATGATGATACAGGTCTCCTCGCAAGGTGTTCGGGATCCGAAAAGCTCTCCAAGTATGCGTTATCATCCCGCATGCCCCGCTTAGCCCCCGCGTGCTTTGCTTTTCTCTTTTCCCCTCTTTTCTTTTCCTTTTTCTTTCTTTCGATTTTAAACCACCGCCCCCGCCTCGGTGGCGGTCTCAGACCGCCGCCCGATCAGGCGGCGGTCCTCAGAACCGCCGCCCTGCTCAGGGCGGCGGTCCCTTTACGCATTTTCCAGAATGCTCTTTTAACACGACTCACGTAAATTTCAACGTTTACCAGCTTTTTTTCACCGCCTTGGGCTTGCATTAATGATTCTGGTTCCCTGAATAGTGTTTTGCCATTGTTTATAGTTTAAGAGTTCAATTTGGTTTTTACCTTGGGTAAATGCAAATGCTATAAATAGTTGGCTTGTGCTCAAGCAAATGGCCCTCAAATTTGCCTCTGAATTTCTCATTGCAATAGATTAGTCTTTCATTTTTCTTAGAATTCTTAGTTTCATTCATTGCATGCTTAGTTAGTGTTGTTTTGTTGTTAGGAAGCCACATATCCATCTTGTGCAAGTGCTGTTGATATTTCATCCAATCCATTGGAGTAGAATAGTTTGTTTTCAATAGGAAGCCATTAAAGTTGCAGGTTTTGTTCTTCAAGCAGGATAGTTTCAGGTTCTGGACGTTTTATGTTGCATGACTCGCAATAAATCCCGCTAGGAATTACATAAGCCAAGCTCTGTACTCTTGCGCTATCTCTCTCCTACTCGCATTGTATTCAGTCTGTATCCTAAGCTGACCTTTGTCCCAATATCTACTTCTGTTGATGCTAGCATTACACGCTTTTCTGGATCCACGTGAACACGAAGGAGCGAGGAGGTCACACTGAGGGGACAAGATCACACACATCATCGGATTCACCACTGTTCTGCAGAATCCAGGTTCTAGCTTTCAAAGTTCTAAATTAGAAGCATATCAAATAGAGTAGCCAATCACTTTATTTCAGTCAATTTTACTTTCGATATTGCCAGGGAAGCTATGAGGATTGATAGTTTCTGAGAGACTATGATTCTTTCCTCACTTCTGAGGTAGGATCGAGAGTCTTTCAAATAGATTAGATCAGTTATTTCATTGTTTAGAATAGATTTACAACTGCACAAGTAAGTATACTCGGTTACTTTGTTTGTTTTAAATTCATCATTAGATTAATCGTCAATTTCTAGATATATTAAAATAGCTGCTCCTTCAATTTCATCTATAAAATTCATCAGAAAAATACAAAAATATAGAAGTCATATATGTTATAGATATACTTCACATAGTTAATTTTACTTTGCTGCATTTAGTTTACATTGTGGCTTTTGTATGACAATCACGGGACCTAGAGAGCCCAGGGAATACGTATTCGAGCCAATCGTGCCCCAACCCAATCTCATCACAGCCATAACTGATATAGATCAGAATCTTAGGATCCAAGTCTTCCGAACAATGGTAAACTTACAACAAATCAGTTTCCAACTACACGGGTTAAACATAGAAGACGACCAAGCACACACATGTTTTGGTCAAATCAACCAAACGATTACCCTAGATACATATCCGCATGACTCATGGAAG
The DNA here is from genome assembly GCA_018340775.1 of Taxus wallichiana var. yunnanensis. NCBI lineage: Eukaryota > Viridiplantae > Streptophyta > Pinopsida > Cupressales > Taxaceae > Taxus > Taxus wallichiana. The sequence goes on from CM031237.1 coordinate 779,426,842, forward strand.
AAGGGTTTGAAAGAGAGAAACATTTTGGTTGTGATCCTTTGGTCCCACAAATGACGCACAGAGAGACACTCTCACGATATAGATACCAGCTTGAGAATTCAAGTTGCACAAACGCCTGTGAGATACTCTGAAAAGATCACACAACTGTTAAATCTAAATATAGAGGCTGAGAAAGCATATGACTATTGGATACTAGGGATTAGGGACTGAATCCACACATGACCATAGCAGGACCACAACAAACACGAATCTACGGTTGTGACCCACAAGTCTCACAGCCCAACGAGTCCATAGGTGAATCAGACATAGATGCTGGCCTACGTACATTAGTATTCAGATCTACTCCACTTCCACCTATCATCATCGAACAGTTATCCTTGTTAGACATAACGAGCTAACAAAGCTAAGGAGTTCTGGACTAGGCCAGAGAATCACCCATAGAGTCAATTATATTTACCATCCACCCTATGACCTTATCTGGAGACATACACGAAACTATCCCAGGTCATTTTCCACGTATTCCACAACCCATAGACCGAATCACGCCGCCGAGCTCGATATTGATTGAGCCTTCGAGCAGTCATCCTTGCTGATCGATCTATCACACCAGTTCAGTTAGGAGGGCCTTCTTTGCCTTAGATTCACAATTTCCACTAGTGCGCATCGAAGACAGCCACCGAAATAGAAATTAATGTAATCTTTAATACTTTAAAAAGTATTATCTTTCTCCTAAAGGCGCACTTTAAGAAACACATAACAATGAGATTTTTTTATCTCGCAAGGCAGCCCGAAATTTCCCATGATTCACTTAAGTCACTTGTCTTTCATAATGGGATTATTTACCTGCAAAGGCAAACAATAAAATCCCATGATTCACTTAAGTGATCTTTCTTTTCTTCCACATTGGGAATTTTTACCTTGTAAGGCAGGTAATAAATTCCCGCCTACCTGCAGCCTCTAATTTTCCCATTGTCACTTAAGTGGCGTTGCTTCCATGGGAAAAGTACCTGCCAGTGTGCAGTACAAAATTCCCACCGCTGCTGCTTCTAATTTTCCCATGATCCACTTCAATTTTCTTTTTCCAAAAATGTGGCCACCTGAAGCTCTTTGGTGCACGAATTCGTCTTTTCCCAAAGATGAACCGTAACTCCGATGGTGAATTCTTTCTTGCACAAAAATACGTATGATCCCCGAGCTACTCTGTGCCAAGAATCGGCCAAACCGACAAAGGAATTGATCTAGAGAAATTTCACGAGGAAAACGAAACGGAAAACACAAAAACACAAAAAAATGCCAAAAGTCATAAATAAAGCCCAAAACTTATTCTTAGTTAAAACCCTTCTCGGTATATAGGAATAATGATATGTTCAATTACAAAAGGTTAAATCGAGTGCAAATTACCTCAAACGGGCTCAAAATAATTAAATACAAATTTTCCTGCAGACAAATCCCGATGACAGAATATAACAATTTTGGGCATCTGGGTATTTGGCGAAAATGGCTAATATGGATCTTTGGGAATATCTTGACGCAATACAAGAACTTTCTGGCAATAAAAACACAAAATGACCCATTATTTTAAAAGTATGAATTTTTTTGGATAGGGTAGTCACAGATTTCAAGATAAAATCTGGGGACACCAGTTGGCTCCATCTGTGGACATCTTTTTCTCTGTCAGAATGACAAGGGAAAAGATGAGATCCCAACATCTATGGTTTTGTATCTTGTCTTTTGGGCACGGGGTCAGGAAAACAAAAACAACACAACATAAAAACAAGGAAAAAAACAAACAAAGTTTTATTTATATACATACAGGTTTTAACCTACTTTTTCAGTTCCTGAACAACTTCAGATGTTGCCTATTGAAAGGCAATGGTAACTCAATTCCATCCCGGTAGGCAAGGAAGAAAGTATCCATTCCTGCAGCTCTTTTGATCACGAAGGGCCCTTTCCACAGTGAATCAAATTCGTCGTGCATGCCCTTCGGTTCATATCTCTTGTCCCACCAGAGTACCCAGTCTTCGATCTCAAACTTCCTTTCTTTGGCCTTCTTGTCAAATACTTTGGGTAAGTCCTTATCAACTTCATCTAGTGGTGGCTCATCCTTTCTTCTTTCTGCGGTGGGTAAGTCTGCATCAACTTCTCTCGTTCCCAGATTCACTGGTTGCACTTCAAAGGAAGAACTATCACCATATTCTTTGTTCTTCTTCAGGTATTGATCATACTTGTTGAAATTCTTCACTAAGGAAACTAAATCCTTGGGGATTTTGTTACCTTTTGTTTGGATCATTCCATTGCTATCACCATAACATGGATCTTTTTCTGTGACTGTTTGTCGTGGTGGTGATTTACTCCCTTCAACATGCAGACATGTAGATGTTTGTTCAAGGACTTTGGGGCGGTAGACCATCTCCACTTTATAGTTTCCTTGTTTGAATATGGACGGTGGTCTATCCGGATTCAATAGTGCAAGCTGTGACTACCAAAGAATCTGCCTTAGAATTCTGATTCATTGGAATGAAGTCAATAGAGAAGGTTGCAAAATCGAATGTGGCAGAAAGCACTTTATCTCTGTAATGCTCCAACTTATCTCTTTTGACTTGACTTTTCCCTCAAACCTGCTTTACTAGAAGTTCAACATCTCCTTGGGCTTTGAGGAGTTTTACTCCTTTCTTTTTAGCTTGCTCCATTCCTAAAGCAATGCTTCATACTCCGCCATATTATTGGTGTTCTCGAACATCAGCTTGTGGGAGTATGGAAATACCTCATGATCTGGAGATATTAGTAGAGCGCCAACTCCTGATCCAAAAGAACAACAGTGCCTTTAAACTCCAACGTCCAAATTTTTTTAGCTTCTTCTGGTTCTAGCTCTGGTTGAAGTTCTGGCTCTGGAATGTCTTTATCTATTTCCAAGAAATAGATCCCACGGTTAGATTCTTGAAAAAGAATATGAGATCTAGGATCCTCGATTTTGTAACCGTACTTGACTTCTTTTCCGGCTCCAGCTTCTGATTAATTCCTTTGATAGGAATATGAGCACAGGACCAATCCATCTTTACTTCTCCTCCCAGCTCTTTGCAGAAGTTTCTGCTCAGCAACATCCCGTAGGAGACAGGAATATCTACAACTAGAATTGTCATCTTTAATCTTTTGTCAGGAAAAGCTACCGTAACACTTTGTACATCTTTGATTTGTCCTATTAAAGGGACTTGTCTCTCCAGGAGTAAAGCACATTTTATGGTCTTCGCTGTGGTAAGCCCAAGAGCATCTCAGTAACTTTAATTGGCATGACATTATCAGAAGCACCCGAATCTAGAATGCAATTGCTTAACTTGAAACCATTAAGCAATAAGGAGACATAGAAAGGTTCCACCCTATCAGAAGATGGTGAGGGTTTAACAACTACAATGTTGTTTTGTGGAGGAGTATCCTTGGGCTTAGGCAAAAGGCCTTTTGATGTATTGGATTGTCCTAGTGATTGTACATATTTGACTAGCCTATTTAACTGCTCAGGAATGACTCTCAAGTATTCAACTTCTGACATTTGAACTCTGGTTTTCTTAACATGATCAATAATGTCAAAAGAAGAAATAGATTCAGATACCTGAGTCACTTTCTGTGGTTGAGATGAAGAACTTGCATTCTTATCTCTAGGAGCTAAAGAAGAAGGTAAAGGGCTGCCCTTCTTTGTTCGTTAGCTAATGCTTCAGCTTGGCGAGTTTGTGATCTTGTAAGTACTGTATATGCATGACCATGATCATCTTCAAGAAGCTCCTCATACTCATGTTCATATTTGTAGTTTAGGTAATTAATATTGGAGTCACCAGCAGGACCTATAAAATCATCATCCTCGAGTTGATCAATGTCAGCTTCCAGGTCTTCTTCATTCATCTCCATGTTGTTTCTGGGAGCAACTTCAATTGCTAATCTTTGGGAACCAACAATGCGGTTCCAGTTGTTGTTGAAATTGAGCAAGGGCGTTGTTTGCCTTCCTTGAGCCATTTGAGCCATTTGTTTCTTCATCTGCATCATCTCATTTGCTAACTTTTGCAAGTAGTGAATCGAAAGTAGTAGCAGAGGATGAACTTTTAGCTCTAGAAGTGTTGTTCTTTATCTTTCCATCCATGATGAGGTCGTATTCAATTTCAACCGCCATGTTTTGAGCTGCTAACAAATCAGCAGGACATGCTCTTCGCAGTTGATAGCTTACTTCAGAAGCAAAGCATCGATGAAGAACACCTTTTGATTCTCATCATTCAGAGAAGCAGAAGCCAGAATTTTATACAGTAATCTTTGGAATTTTGTAATAAAATCCCGCATGTGCTCATGTGGTTCCTTCTTCAGCTGAGTCAGTTGAGTTATCAATGTGTTGGAATCTTCAAATGGTTTGAATATTTTCAGGAATGCATCCCGCATAAGAGCTCTGGGCTTGGTTATGGTACCAGTGAGCTAGCCGGAAACCATTCTCCAACCAAGTCATGCAGAGTCTCTATGAAGAGTCTGACAGATACGTCTTCATGTTCAACTACAAGCACTCCACAGAAATGAAGAATGCCGCCAAGTGATCGTCTGGGTTTTGCTTTCCATCTCCAAAGAATTTAGGAAAATTCTTTTTCGTCCCTTTAGGTAGATCATGCATAGGAGGAGTCAGATTCAGAGGTCCAAAGGCTAGCACCCCATGGGACATGTATTAACTGATTCTGCATGTTGACTGGGGCACGTCTTCTCCTTGAGTAGACTTGATGGATAATTCCAGCATTGGAATGTGCCAAAGGGGATCCGGATCTGGATGCGTTTGCACTCGTCTTCCTGGCGCGAAAGACTGGATCTGCGGCTTCTAACTTGAGGAGGATGATTGAAATTGAATTGCTCCTGCAATCGGTAGAAATGATCAGTCCTTCCTTGCGCCTTCACAGATCGGGTGAATGGACGTTCAGCCAGGTTGAGAGTAAAATGAGAAAACACTCAGATCTGCAACAGATAAGCCTTGATCTGCAAAAAGAGTTGTTCCCAAAGAGTCGCTAAAATCATTGGCTAGATTTTCTCGCATAGCAAGATAAAACCTAGGTAGTCATGAGATAAATCTCCTCATTTACCGGTGAGGCTCCCATGTCGATTTGTCAATTAAAGTATGCTAATATCTAAATGGGGTTTTACTTTAACTACTCAAATCATGAACCATAACTAAACAGTTCTACAACAAAAAGTAAGCAACTGTTTAAGAAAGGAAATATTTATAGAAAAGGGAACTATGTAAACACAGAGAAGAAATGGGGAAGATGTGCATCCCAATCAATAGATAAAGAGTTGATTGCACATAGATTACATGCACATGCATGCAAGAAACCAATAGATATAAACACAAAATTCCAAGCAAAGGTAGCTCTAGATCTAGATCTAAATAACACAAAGTCTATTAAAAGATCTAAGATAAAAAAACAAGAAACACAATACACCGTGACACAAAGTTCTCCGAAATTGCTCTGTATATTCCTTTGCTTCAAGTGGCTCTCAAGGGTTTCAAAGACAAAGTCTGGAACACAAGGTTCATTGCTTACAAATTCTCGATCTATTACCCGAAGGTTCTTCCTCTACTTATAGAATGTAGAGGGGCAATTACAAGTCGGAAGCTTTAAGTTGAACTGCACATGTGGAAGTTAGTAAAGGAAACAACTGCAATCTCCCTCCTGAATTCCTCTTTGCATGACATGCATGATTTGCAATCAAGATAGAACCTTCTATTTTGCACATCCGCCACCTATCTCCAAGTAGTTGACTTCTTCAAGTAATGGTTTTTAACCAATCACTTAAGTTGTATAATTTAATTGATCGCTCAATTACTTTGTCTGAGGAAAGAAGGAAGAGGAAAGTCTGTAGTCTTGTCCTTTTTCATGTCCGCGCAATTATTCTTTTGCCTTTGATTCTCACCAAACTCGACTCGGGAGCAAATGGATCTCGAAGCAAGCCGGATCTCGGAAACAAGCTGGATTTGGAAACATCTGAAGTGGCTAGATCTGATCTAAAGTAAGCTAGATCTCGAAGTGACCGATTTTTGATTTGCTTCGCGGGTATTGCCTTTGACATGTCTTCTTTTTATCCTTGAAGCTTTTACAGCTTCTTCTCCAAGACATGCATCAAAGGCAATGTTTGTCATAAATCTTTATTTTTAATCGCATATGAACAATTAAAATTTTTGGAAAGCACTCCGTGAATGCAATTCAATGAAGGCTTCAACTGAAGATCGGGAGCACATGCACAAGATCCTGGAAGAAATTTTTCACACACCGACTTCTTCACGGGCTGCATTTGAAACAAGAGGATGACGCTTTGCAATTATGGATCTGAATCTAGATCTCGATCTATCTAACACACTCCATAACAAATTCTCGCAATGTTGGGATGTGAATGGAAATGTCTGCAACTCGAATGATTCCACAATTTTTTGATCGCACGCACGAGGGAAGTCTTTCCACTTTCGGATCTATCTATCATCAATTCGACAAGGGGTTCCGACCTAGATCTCGTGTCTCCAATGTCTACAATTTTAGAAGTGATGCATGACTCCGCAGGCTTTTCTTTTTCATCCTTCTTCGCCATGGTTTGTATCTTTGTCTTTGTCTAATGATTCTTTTTCTTCTTACTCGGCCGAATTCTTCAAAACTCGTGCAGATCTGATAAATCTTCGATTTCGAGGATATATTCAATGTATCGACATTGATTAAAGCTCCTTTTCTTTATAAAAGCACATGTAATGAATTCCTGCAGTTAATTCAAACAAAGATGGCAACCGAAACATGAACAATGAATTTTAATCATAAAAATCTGCATAATTCAAGCTTACTGCCCCAAAATTTGATGTTTTATTTGCATGCAAAGTGAGCATGAATTTTACCAACATCACCTGAGCACCTGTATCACTTATGCAAACAATTATGCAGACACAAATCAACCTCCTTCAATGCATGCGCCAAAATCAAAAGCTTTTAGCATTAAATCCACCTTCTTCTGAGCAAAATTCCTCTTCAAATTGGGCGCACTTTTCCTCCTCGGGCTGCACTTTTTACCCGTGAATTAATTAATTCACCATTATGGCAGCCCATGCTTATATAACCCTCATAATTCTATAATTAATAATTGCCCTCCTATTCCTGGCAATTAATTAATTAAAAATCATGCTTTTCTCTTTAACTGGTGTGCTAAAATTGCATGTTTAAGGACAACCATCCAATAAATTAAATTTAATCAATTTAATCATCCACTCTTCACTTCACTTAAGCTTCACAGTGTGCTTTAACCTTAGCCACTGAAAATAGAAATTAATTTAATCATTTAATACTTTAAAAAGTATTATCTTTCTCCCAAAAGGGGCACACTTTTTGACATGAAGGGGCTGCCATTAAATAAATTAATTTATTTAATTTTAGAGCAATCTATTTTCAACCACCTTTTGTCCTTTGCCTTTGTTGACTTTTCCACAAGCCTGGCGCCTATTTTGGGTGAATAATTAATTAAATTAATCAATTTAAAGGCTGCCTTTACTTTTCCAAAGGGGGCGCACTTTTTGACATAAAGAATTCTATTTTTAAGAAACACATGACAATGAGATTTTTTACCTTGCAAGGCAGCCCTGAAAATCCCATGATTCACTTAAGTCACTTGTCTTTCATAATGGGATTATTTACCCTGCAAGGCAGACAATAAAATCCCATGATTCACTTAAGTGATCTTTCTTTTATTCCACAATGGGAATTTTTACCCTGCAAGGCAGGTAATAAATTTCCGCCTACCTGCTGCCTCTAATTTTCCCATTATCACTTAAGTGGCGTTGCTTCCATGGGAAAAAGTACCTGCTAGTAGGTACAAAATTCCCACCTGCCTGCTGCTTCTAATTTTCCCATGATCCACTTCAATTCTTCTTTTTCCAAAAATGCGGCCAACCCAGAAGAGGCTTTTTGGTGCACGACTTCGCTTTTCCCAGTGAACCAGAACTCCGATGGCGAATTCCTTCTGGCACAACGTGCGTATGTGATCCCCAGCTACTCCAGGCCAAGAATCAGGCCAAACCGGCAAAGGAATTGATCTAGAGAAATTTCACAGAAAACGAAACGGAAAACACAAAAACACAAAAAAATGCCAAAAGTCACAAATAAAGCCCAAAACTTATTCTTAGTTAAAACCCTTTTTGTATATAGGAATAATGATATGTTCAATCACAACAAGGTTAAATCGAGTGCAAATTGCCTCAAACGGGCTCAAAATAATTAAATACAAATTTCCGCAGAAACAAATCCCGATGATTTTGGGCATCGGGTATTTGGTGAAAATGGCTAATATGGCTCTTCGGGAATATCTTGACAAATTTTCTAACAATAAAAACACAAAAAGACCCATTATTTTAAAAGTATTTTTCTGGATAGGGTATTTGCAGAAAGATAAAATATGGGGACACCACACTAATATGGTAACCGATGTTGGTTTCTCCTTTCCTTGATCGACATCGTTCCTGGGTGACCAATGTCGGTCTGTCGTTTAACCGACAATCCGGTTACTATGTATTCCAACAAGTTAATAAAATATGCTAATGTGAAGCAATTAAGCTCCACATCTCAACAATTGTCATATAATATTTTTAAGTCTTGGAACAAAAGTGATGTGCCCATCATGTTGAGGGTTCTAAGATATTTCCATTGATTATTTTTTTCCTCCCAAACAATTTAGCTTTCATTGTTGGAATCTTCATTCACTCGTGCCCAAAATGACCTTTGATCTTGCTTGGTTGATTCTCGACACCAATTTATTCCATAATTTTCCCTAAACTACCTTGGATTACTTCAGCTTTTATCCTATCTAACTCCCATATGGTTTGAGTCTTCCCCGTCACCTTCTGTGAGGGTGCTCACTAGTTGCAAAATGACCCTTTTAGGCCTCTAGGGGTAGTTGTTCTTCCTTCAATCTCATTGACTTATTCAATCATCTTATTCATACATATTTAAACATTAAACACACTTAAAAAAATTTTATCACATTCTTTTGAGCCAAAATGAGGGTGAGACTAAGGATTGACTAGCTAGAGGAAGGGTTTACAGTGACCGAGAGAGGAAATTTTCAAGTGGGGACTTTGTTGTCATGGCCAAAATTTTTAATTTTGCATGCTATACATTTTATTTTTGCTTGAGTTTCCTAGGGAAAGGTCCCTAGTCCTTGTGGCATAACTAGCCCACACTAGTCGTGGAACAATCCAAGAATGGTATTTTAAGCTCTCGACAAGCCCTGATTAAACCACATTATCATGTCACCCTATCACCAGGGGTATCCAAACTCGACGGTAGTATGCCACTTTAACACAGAGCCGAGATTTGAACCTTAGAACTCTCAATTACAAGGAGACCCAAGAACTATTACACCACTACCCGCTAGATAAAGTGGTTTGGGATAACTCTCGTGTCGTGATGCCAGAACATGCCTCATCACATTGAACACATGATTCATGCCTACCCCCAACCTCTATCACATTGAACACTAAGCCGGATTGGCACCACGTTGAGAGACCACCTCCGCCACCGAAGCAACTGACCCACCCGACACTTCCTAGCCAAGTAACGACGAGCTATAAAGGTGGCCAACCTAGGGAATGGACCTCGAGACCTCCCACATATAACCCACATTCCTCATCGCTAGGGTAAATTGGATCAGATTTTTGCATGCTATACATTTAACATGAAAATAATATTTTCAATTATATCTACTTTTGGATGAGACTTCCTTTTCTTACATGTGCCTCTTACATCAATGAATTGTGGATCTCTCTTCTTGATGTTTAATATTTATACTATTGCTAAAGCTTAAATTTTCTGAATTTTTCAAATCAACGGTCATTGCTTACTTCAAATTCCAACACATATGGGTTTTTTCTTCTCAGAGGTTATTCTATAATTATAACATTAGTATAATGCAAAATTGAGAAACTTTCCAATTTTTACTTTGTTGTAAAATATTACAAATAGGATTGTCTTATGGCCATAGTGAAATATACAATGGTAGAGATAAAGAATAAAAATATTAAATATCCTCTAATAATAGTGAAATATTTGGGAGGAGGAAGAGAAAACACAATGCAAAACACAATTTGGTATTTATTTTTGTAGCATGTACACTTGTTTTATTCATGTGATACGAAGTGTTAATTTTTTTATTGCTTTTCATCATGGAAGGGATGGTTGAAAATATCTCCTTCACATTGAAATTTTGACTATCCCTTCAAATTTGATCCCGGCTTGATTACTCTGTCCTTCCACACCTCTACTTTCCTTTCTTTACACATGCCTCTACAATTTTAGTGATGTCAAAAATTCATGTGTTTAGAGGTACAAAAAGTGAAAAAAAGTGGGACACACTTATGTGCTTTGACCCCGATTCTCTACACACTTTAAGCCTTACATCCCTTCGCAAAAGTGAAATCTTGTACATTCTATAGATTCTAAATTTTTTCATGTCATGTTATTACTCACTTGCACAATTAGTGTATTCCTTAATGGAATCGACTCTATTTTTGTTTGATTTTGATTTCCCATTCATTTGGGATGCTCTTGCATCAAACTCTAATTGTAATTTCAAATGTTAGGTTCATCTTACAAGTAGGGTTGACTGGATGGAAACTCTTTAGGCTAGTTACTAAGCCTCATCATTCCTCTTACTTTGGTTTTTGTTAGTACGGTTTCTCTCACACTCCTCTTTCCTTAGACCTTCTCTAGGTCTCTTTAGTCTACTCTCCTTGTTTATGTAATTTTTTTGTTCATTTTCAATTTAATGATCTAGTACTAAAGAAAACTAAATAACTCATAACATGGAGGGTTTAAGGTACCTCAAATTTGTGATGGATATGGATGAATGGGCGCAAAGTGAATGATATCCTTACTACAAACTTGATGAACCTGCAAAACAAGAATAACAAGAAGAAAATTGATTAGATGGTATATTTGGGGTTGTCCGAAAAAAGCTGGTTCCAAGAAGTGCTAACTTCCTTTCACGGATTTCAACCCTCGTTTGATAAAATAAAATGATATAAATGAAAGATGGCTGGATAGCATGCAAAAATTATAAAGAATAGAATCTAAAAATAACAAAAGTAGATGGAAAAGTGATGATCTAATCTAAATGAACTTAAAATAAAAATACATTGATCGGGTCGATTTACTTACTGGGTGGATGAAGTGACAATAAGATAGTGATGTAAATCTGCAAAGATTTGAATGTCAAGGGGGTCACAAAGACTTGAAGATACTGGAAGTGACATGCAAAGAAGGACCTGAGATAGAGGAACAAGATGGATACAAAAAAAAGAGATTTTAATGGATTGGTTTGTGATTTAACAGACTTGGGTCGATGACGATCAAGGTGCGAGATAGAACAAGTTTGGTACATTAGGGAAACATGATGACAAAATCTGAAACTGGACTATAAACAGAGCACTAGCAGACACTAGGGAAGGATATGGAAACATAAAGTATGTTGAAAGAGGGCTAGGACGATGGAGACTTGAGCCGTGCAAGAAACAAAGTCGAAGGTATATGGGTGGGATGAGTGACCTGCAAACAGAAAACCTGTAAGAACAACTTGATAATAAAGCTCTGACAATGGTTGGACCTAAAAATATTAGATTCTACAAGATAATAATAAAAATTACATACGATAACATAGATAAGCATGAAATTGAAATAAACCTCCCAAAGTCACGCAAGTGATGTGAAACAAGCTCCAATGGACTGTAAGAGGGTTGACACAACTGCTAGATTACTCAAATTCAAAGATAAGTTCATACAGTGCAAGAAAGCTCGGTTTTTCTCATTTTGGAAGGGGGTGAGATCAGTCTTATAGGGTTGACGGTGACCTGGATGGGTCACCACCGACTGTGGAAAACCATTCTTTAGATGGTAAAATCACTTATTTACTCGAGATATGGGGCTTTAGGGATTGGGATAAATGCTTTAAAGCATGTTGGCGGGTAAGGGTTGTTTGGGGAAGTGTCATGGGTAGATAGGAGATAAAGATGGGTAGGATAAAAGCTAGAAAAAGTGTAGGGATGTGGATTTAGGTGGTTAGGGATAAAAGCATCCCAAAGAAAGCTAATTAGAGGTAATTAGCTAATTAGGAGAGATGAAAGCTAATTAGGGGTAATTAGCTAATTTAGATTAATTAAAAATAATTAATTAATAATTAAAGGTGATGGGATAATAGATGGTCATTTAAATAAATGAAATGAATTAAATTAAATGGGTACACGGGCAATCAAGGGTAGCGATACCAAATTTTGGTGTCTACACTCCTCTTCGCTTCATCTTCTTTGTGATTATGTGCTCACCTTTCCTTTGCTCTCATATATTTACATTCATCTCCTCTTATGAGTCTCGTGTTCACCTCTATCCATCCTCCTCCTCCTCCAAGTTTCTACTTTTCTTCAAGTGTAATTTTTGGTCATTTTGCATGCTTCTCTAGACTTTCACTTTTTGATGTTCATTGTTGGACATCCATTTGTGCCTTTATTATACACACTCCTTATCTTTTATTTTCTCCTTATACTTGACCGTAAACTCCTTGCCTTTTGACATGATACTCGTTACCACTCCTTTTTAGGCAAAAGACTCTTAAAGTTATATTTTTTTGTTACACCCTTCCTTTAGGTGCACTTGAGCTAATAAATCCAATTGCTTATCCTCCCCTTCTCTCCCTCGATTAGATTCAGATTGATACGTGTTTTACCACTTCCTCTTGACATTATTTATTCTTTGCAATGGACTTGCACTGCACTTGTCAACTTTATACTGACCTACTCCCCTTCATCTTCCACAACTCCTCTGCATGTTGTGTGCCATTTTGTACTTGTCTACATTCCCTTTACTATTCTCTTTCATGCCCCATTATCACATATTTCTCTATTGTCTCCAAGATAACTTAGAGTCAAATATAAGTTGACACCTATACTTCACTACCTAGCTTATCCTCCCTTACAATGAAAATCACGTCTTCTCCTTATGAACAAGTTGACTTCCTCTCTTTGGTGTAGTACTCCTCCATTTACACTCTTTGTGTGCATATGTGGCTTGTTCCTCCGGGAAAAATGATGATGTTTGTATTCTCCTCCCGCATGTGTTAGTCTTTTGTGTCTCTATATTTTTCTTCAAGAAAACTCTCCCTTCACCTTCAAGTTTATCTATGTCCTCCTACACTAAGATCCTACCCTTGTGTGCACCTCATAAATTTTCAATTTGTAAACTACCTCTCATTTAACAATATGTGTGCATCCCATGAATTTCTCACTTTTTGTTTATTTCCTCTCATTCAACGATATTTCATCTTCACGTTGCACTTCATAAAAACCTCTGCAATTTTGTTTCACATCGTAATTTTTGAACATTTATTTCTCCTTCACTCCTCCGATTATCGTTATTGTGCAAAAATCCCTCTTCTTGATGAGATTCATCTCCCCATTCTTTGTATGATTAAGTACACTTGGTGCCCTTTACTAGCTAAATCCCATTCATTATCTTCCATATCTATTACATCAGTAACAACCTCCTCCTTCCCCATCTTTCGCTAACTACCTCTTATCTAGAAATTTGTTAGCATAATCGCACTATGTGAAAAATTTCTCATCCTCCCACTCCTGTAGATCACCTCTTGTTCAATGATCTTTCAACTTAGTTACATTTAATTTAATAAAAACTTGATTAAAAATTTAATTTTAGAGTAACCGATATGATAAAATACAAAATATACAAATGATAAGAACTCAAGTAATGCAAAACTATAAGTAAATATGAAAGATAAATGACTTAGGTGAATCCTTCACAATATGGAAATGATCTAGGTAGTGTAAAGTGGTGGACATGATGAAAACAATGTCGCAACTACTCCCTATTAATTCTGAACCTGAGGATGATACTGGACATGGCGCCCAAGGTCTTTGGACAAGGGCGCCTTGCACCGGTGACTATTCATGGTTGCTATTGATCGCACAAAATCTCATAATTTACTTTCTTTTGTGTTGCTAGGGTTTTGCCACCACTTCCCTGTCGAGTCATTTGATATTCTCTCTTTGATCATCGAGGGTACCTACAACCCGTAAAAAACCCATAGCTACCCACACAAGCTCACAAACACATCAAATCAAAATGAAATATGCAATATGTGAAGTCGAATGACCTCGGCGGTCACCTGATGAGTGAACTTATGACCGAGTGTTGCACTACATTCCAAAATCCATGTAGTTCTTTGTGCTTGTGTGTGAAATAATGTCTTTAGGTTTCCCTCGCACCAATGATGCCAAAATAACAAGTTGTAGTTAGATAAAATGCAAATGTGTGATATGGAATTCAACACTTCCCCTTCCTATGCAGTGTATGCAGCCCAAAAATGTAGTCCCTTTGATGGTAATGATAATATGTAAATGTGATTTCCCCTTAGAATTGCCAACTAGAATAATAGTGTGTATGTTGTGTGTGTGTGTGTGTGTGTGTGTGTGTATATATATATATATATATATATATCAATATCTTGTTTTAACTTCGACACTAAGTGACATGAAACACCGACTATGAGCTCAAGATAAGGATTAGAAAACTAAAAAGGCTGACCACAAATGTCAAAAAGTGTAACAAGAACAAAGGGGAAAGAAGCACCCAAAATGGATAGAAGTTCCTAGGTGCTAGTGTCTAGAGTGGGCATTGGTGTCCTGGGATAAATGATGATAGATGTGAAAAGACCGACAGACAAGGACCTTTGTGACTGACCTTGAATTAGGTACATAAATGACAGATGCAAGAGAGATAGACAATAGAAACAATCAAAGCAAGTAGATGGATAAAGGATTGTGTCATCAGTGAATAATTTTCTTACGTAAGATCTATGGATACAACAACATACTTGATGGCAAAGTAAAATAGTAGTATGTGCATGATTTTGTGTCTACATTAGCCCCCCTTTATGCTATTTGAATGAAATTAAAGTAGTGTAAAGGAAGTAGGGAACATATATGTATAGAACACGAGAAATCCATGTTGTAAAGTGCACGTAAGATGTAGAAACTTATAAAGCATGGAGAACCATGGCTCAAAATTTTGGCACATGTGGCGTAAGTGGAGATAGAAAACCGTCATAAGAAACACTTAGAGAAATAATTGAAATGATTTGGAGACTTTAGAATTTTTTATAATTTCCAAAGGAAATTGAAGGGGTTAGGAGTGATTAATTCCCAACCCGATTTTGTTTGTAAATGGAAGGATTTGGGCGTCCTGCCGCTAGAGGAAGAGTGTTGGGGAGAGAGGTCTAGTTTTACTCTCCATCCATGACTACATCTCTCGAAAGGTTCAACCGCAGATGGATAAAGACCAACTTTAGTTCTAACTAGTTATTTTTGAAAAATTATTTGTTCCGATTGAAGAACCCATATAGGAGTAGTATAGGAAAGGAAATGATGTCTCATTTCCCCATTCCTATAATGTAATGTGTTTTGATTTGAATAATGTTGGATGGCTTCCAAGATAGGTCATTTGGAAGTGATAATAAAGTATGATCATTAAACCGATTGATTGATTTTCTTTGAATGGTATAAGATTGCTTTGAGATTGTGCACTTAGTAAATTACTCATGGAGAGGTTTTTTATTTGCCCCTAGGTTAGGTCATTTTGGGGAATAGATTTAAAATAGTAGAAAGTATTGATAGTCGTATAGAATAATTGTACCTTTTTTAAATGAGATGAGAGAAAGTTATAATGGTAATGTGATAAGAGTGTCAAATTATTGTATTGTACCCTGAGAGGGATTATGGGATGATCCCAATTGTATGCCCCCGTTTCGATGAAAGGGTGAAAGGCGGAGATATGGGAACCGATCCAAAAGCAAGGCGTATAAAATGTTGCAATCGGAGATGAGAAATATTATGGGGTAGTATTGTTAAAGTATGAGTATATGTGGATTAGTACATGTGCCAGATGTGAATATGAGATGATGAAAATTATATGATAAGGTGCTAGAGGAAATTATGGTCAAGATGGTGCAAATGGTGAGGCAAATGAAGTTACGAGGCTCAAGATATGAGCAAAATTAAATGTTGTGTAATAGTTGTAAACAAGAAAAAATCACAATAATGAAAGATAAACAAATAATTTTACAAACCTCCATGTAATCCTTCAATGGTAAACCTCAATAAGGTTGTATAAACTTTGTTTTTGAACCTTGTAAATGGATGTGGGTGCTCTTGAATGTTCTCCAAACTTGGGATGCAGATTGCTACGAGTAGTTGGAAAGCTTTAGAATGCAAATTGATAGAGTTTACTTGCAAACAATTCAGAGGATTTGGGATAAGACAAACCTGCATTTTATAGAGGAAAAAGTGGTTGGAAGTTGGTTAAATATTGTTGAATGCACATGCTAAAAATAGCATTGGAGGAGGTTGCAACAATTATGGGGCATTTAGGGGCAAAAATGAATTAATTGTAGAAGTTACATCCTAAAGGTGGTCAGTATGTGCAATTCAATCGCCCCCACCTTTCTAGGATTCTAGAAGTGTAGTTAACTAGGATGAGGATGTGGAGTCCAAGTGGTTGTTGACTGAAATAGGTGGAATTAAATAACTAAATTTAATTAGTATTTAATTGTGAGGAGATAATTAACCATTTAAATAAATAAATGTTTAATTATATTAGCTAGAAGGTGTTAGGAATTAATTTAATTAATTCCAAGAGAATGGTAGAATTAAATTAATTTAATTGTGAGGAGATAATTAACCATTTAAATAAATAAATGTTTAATTATATTAGCTAGAGGGTGTAGGAATTAATTTAATTAATTCCAAAGGCATGTTAGAATTAAATTATTTAATTCTAAAGGGTAGGAATATAGTTTAGGTAATAGAATTCAAGTCGAGATTAAATTTTACTATAACA
This sequence comes from Taxus wallichiana var. yunnanensis, assembly GCA_018340775.1. Lineage (NCBI taxonomy): Eukaryota > Viridiplantae > Streptophyta > Pinopsida > Cupressales > Taxaceae > Taxus > Taxus wallichiana. The sequence goes on from CM031237.1 coordinate 779,443,782, forward strand.
AGTTCAAGAACACCATGTCCTTGTGGCCAACACCTCTTCCTTTATAGTTCATGTTTTTCATCATTCTATGGGCCTTCGTGTAATTGATGGATTCCTTGCATATATTTGTAAAACCAGAGAATACATCCCAAACTCAATTAGAAGCATTGTGAAGGCCTTGATTTAAGTTTCTAATAAACTAGCACCTAGTTGTAACAGTTTTGGTTGGTCTTCAGTCCCAATGTTGATGGTTGTCATTTCTTCTACCAACAAATTAGAAGTGTCATTATCTTGAAATGATGTTGTAGGTTTGTGTATATTTTCTGATATTTCGGATCTGAATCTCCTCTCTCTAGCGCCTCTGAAAGGTTTTCACTAGGAAATACGTCCTTTTCTTTCTTTTTCTTTTTCATTTTTTGTTGCTTTCATATAGCATCTCTTAAAGGTGTTCACTATACGAGATATAATTTGTCTTTCTTTTCGCGTTTAATTTATTTTTCTTTAGGACTAGAGGTTGTAAGTTCTTCACCGAAGTAGGCGGTAGAATCAAGGTTTATATTAAAACCCTTCTTATGATCCGACAAGGGAAAAGGATCTCGAGCCCGAGGAACTCCTAGATGGCCTCATCGTTTTGAAAGAGGTCCATGGAAATATGACACTATTGGTCCTGATCAATGAGGGAAGAATAAACAACATCAAGGGTTTGAATGGATAAGTATTCAAGGAAAATGTAGTTTCGATGAGGTCTTTGAAGAGGCTATGTGTGGAACCGGTCTCAACTTCGGAATCCGAGTCCTCATTGCTTGGTAATACATCAAAGACTATAGGCTTCTTTCAAAAGATTTCATATCCTAGACCATACATGTTGAGATTAAATTTTACTATAAAAGTTCAAGAACACCATGTCCTTGTGGGCCAATGCCTCTTCCATTCTAGTTCATGTTTTTCATCATTTTATGGGCCTTGGTCTAATCGATGGATATATAGCCAATAGTTGTGAGAGATTGGAATATGTTCATCTTCTAGATATCCATATCATCTCCAAAGAGTGTTTCCGAGATAGTAAGTTGGAGGTTCTCGTAGATGAGGAGCGTTAGGATGCCCATAGCTGCGAGGTGATAATGGGAGTTTGCCAACAAGAAATGCATTTTTGAGTGTGTACTCTCCTAGGCCTTTATGGGAGAATGTAACCTCAGGTGACACATTAGATGTAGATGCTTTAGAAGAAGACGTGGAAGCATGAGGAGTAACCTCAGGTGATGCCTTAGATGTAGATTATTCAAAAGAAGACGTAGAAGCATGAGGGTGCAATATTATTTTAGGGTCAATATGGTTGGTAGCAATAGGGGTTGCACTAGATTCAATTGTGCTATCAACAGATGGACAATAATTTGATTTTTTGTACCTTGCTTCAAAAATTTACAATATTCAAAGGGGTCAATATAACCATGCAAGGTGATCTCTCTTCCACTATGTGGAACATTTATGCATTGATGGAAGGTGAAGGGTATGGCTTGCATCGCATGTATCCAAGGCCTACCTAGAAGAAGGTTATATGACTTTTCTCAAGGCCGATGACATGACATACAAGGTCAAGGAGATGTGGACCTACTTATATGGGAAGAGTGATGGTACCACAAGATTGGTGCTCAGTATTATCATAACCATGAATGGTAATGATATTAATATCTATGTCATCTATTGTATGACCAAGGTATCAAGCATTTTTATAGAGCAAATGTTAAGAGATGCTCCATTGTCGATAAGAACTCTCTTGACCTTATGGTCTGTAACGTAGGCTTTGATGTACAAGGATTTATTGTTAATCAGATTTGGGTTCAACATATCTTGAGGTCCAAAAGATAGGATAGGAGTTTCAGACGTAAGGTTTGTGATCATAACCCAAACTATTGAACATTGAGAGTATGAGGAACACGTGATTCATTTAGAGCACGAGTGAGAATATCCTAAAAGTTAGGTGAATCTTTTAACAGTTCCATTAGAGAGATATGTGTTAGTGTGGTTGTTAATTGTTTGATGAAATCATGCTGACCAGGTGTGGGAGATTTGGCATTAGAGTTTGAATTTTAATTGGAAGAAGTTGTTGGTTTGGACGTTTGAGGTTCTGCAGAAGATGTAGCAAGCTGGTTTGCCACGGGAACCAACATATTCCTTTGGTGTGTGGTCACAACATTACTCAAAGGTTTAAATTTAATAGTCGCTATCAGAGAAAGTACTTCCTCAATAAATGAGATAATTGAACCGTAATCATTGTTATTGGTAGAGGAACCTTTGTCAGCATTTTTACAGTCACTGCCATGTTTGAGAAAGGGTTTGAGAACACCTTGATATATTTTTGGGTGTTTTATTTGGTGATGGTTCTTAAACAGTGATATCCCCACTGTTGATGAGGTCTTGGAAAAAGTGACGTAAGTAAAAGCATCAATCAGTTGTGTGATCGTAAATGTGATGAAAATCACATTAAGTATCAAATTTATACCAAGTCGGATTGGGTTCTCCCTCAACCCAAGGTCTAGTGATGGGATAGGTAACCATGTTTGCGTTAACGAGTTTTGGAGGACACTTGAGAGAGGTTCTCCCAAAGGAGTGAAACGATGTCGCTTAGAATCATGAGAGGAAGAAACCTCTTTTCTAGAAACAACAAGAGGTTGTTTACCTTTATTTGGTTTATTCTAAGTGTTTTTGTACATTGTGGACATTGTGGTTTTCCATAACACCATCATTGACCATATTATGATTGCAGTTAACATGTTTGGATTTATCTTGGTGAGAGATATTAGGATGGTTACTATGTTTCCCATTATCCTTTGAATGAGGTTTGATCAAACCTTTTGTGACAAGGATTTTTCAATTTATGATCCTTTCTCAATAAATTCTTCAAAAGTATTAAGGCAATGCATTTGCATGTGAAAGGATAGCTCATTGTTGAGGTTAGGTACAAAGATGCTCACAAGTTGTTTCTCAGGCATGGAGCATGGGAAGCGACTAGCAATCCCACACCATCTTTGTAGGAATTGTGAAAAGGTTTCATTTGTTCGTTGTTTGGCATTACACAAATCCATCATTGTAATTTCAGAGTCTAGGTTGAATGAGAAATGTTTAACAAAATTCTCTAAGAGGTCCGCGAAAGTTTGTATAGATCCCTTAGGGAGGTGTAGAAACCATTCCAAGGCTTGTCCACCTAGACTTCGTGGAAAGAGACACATTAAGAAGATATCACTATAGGCCACCTCTTGGCAAGCCATATAGAACTCCTTGATATAATCTCCATATAGAACTCCTTGATATAATCTCCATAATCATTCTTTCCTTGTATTTTTCGAATTTGGGTGTCTCAAAGATTTGGGAAAGAGAATGCACAAGATGTCCTTATCAAAGGGGTAAGGACATAATTCTTCAAAGTTGAATTGTTTGTGTTGATGTTACATACTCGAGATGGTGTCCTTCATCATTTTCCATTCTTGGGAAAATGGTGAGTTTTTCTACAAGAAATATAAGGAACCGTCACTCGTAGAGTTGTTATCTTTGTGTGTGCATTATATGACTCTAAAATGAAGCCTCGCTAGTTTTATTTGATGCATCATTGTTATGGGATTCATTAGTGAATTTAGAATTTAAGATAACAAGTTTCTTAGCCATCTCATTAATTAGATTCATGAGGGCTTTAGTGGAATCGATGGTCGAGTCAGTTTATTTTCCTTTGTTCCCTACGTCATATTTTTCTTTGTTCCCTTCATCAAATTTGTCTCTTTTCGCTTAATCATCTTTTGTGTTGTTTGAGGTGGACTTGTTTTGATCATTATTGTTCATGTAACTAGGGCATGACCCATTGTCATTATTTTTCAAAATGAAAGGTTCACCCTTGTTGGGTGGTGGTTTGCCAAGTAATGTTCATAGATTATCCTCTTCAAAATCAGAGGGTAATTTTTCTCCCATATCAAGGATACAAAGCAAAAATTGGTCTTTATCCATGCGTAAGACATTTTCATGTGCGATTGTTCTTCAAGAGAGATTTCATTTTGATCATCCTCGAGTTTTGGTCATTGTCACTATTAGAATATCCAAAAGGATTTTGATGTCATTCATTCCCTCCAAAAGGATTATAATATTCTGTGTCTTGTTCCCTCCAAAGAGGGGGAGAAAAAAGAGATGCAAAAGATAGCTCAACACGTAGCAAAAAGTGAATGCTACGATGGAAGAGAGGTGTGTGATTAAGTTTGGTAATAAATTGTCCCTTAACAAAGTGAATGTTAAGATGGGCAAGACATTTGGAAGATATGAATGACACAATCCTTAACAAATTGAATGTCAAGATGGAAGTGTGCAAAAGTGATTGATAAACTCAACCCTCGACAAAGTGAATGCCAAGATGGAAGAGTGGTTCAATGTGGAGAAATTTATCATCCTCTAAAAAATTGAATGCTAGATGGGAGGAGGGTTATAGTGAAAAAGTCCAAATGTGCTCAACCTCTAACAATGTGAATGTTAGAATGGAGGAGTGAGGATAGATTGATTGCAAATGTACTCTACCACTTAGCAAAGTGAATGCTAGATGGGAAGAGGGTATGAAAAAGGAGTCAAATTGTATGTGATGTGCTCAACCCTTAACAAGAATTAGTTAAGAAGGAAGAGGCTAATGAAAGGATAAGACTCAAATATCGACAACGTAAATGTTGGGAAAAGAAGATATGATGAAGTGTCTAAAATGCAACAAAGAGTTTGTCAAGTTAGAGATGTGAAGAAAGAAAACATATATATTTTAACAATGATGATGTCAAACTAAAGGATGCAAGAAGAGAATGAAGATAAGATGTGATGGAATTGATTTGTGACAAAGTGGAACACAACACTGTCAAGATGTGAGTCGTAAGATGAAAGTGCTTGAGCGAGGACATGGATATCCAAAACTCAAGACTTGATGTCGAAAAGGAGATGAAAACTTAAACTTTGGGAAATGTAATCCAAATGTTTAAGTGTCGAATGGAATGGCATATAAACTCAAAATGAGGTGAGTATTAAAGATAGAAGAATTTGATGACCATGAAAAAGGAAGACTCAAATAAGTGAATGAGAACTCCAAATGAATGAAATAAGATCAAATGGAGAGTACAATGAGGATGAAAATATTGAAATAATGAAAAAGAGATGAAAGTTCTGAAAAGGGGAATTTCAAGAGTAAAATGAAAGATAGTGAATGACTCGATGATGAAGAGAAAAGATGACGAGAAAAAGAAGTAAATGTCAAGTCCAAATAAGGATAAATTTGGAGATAGCGAACATAATAAAAGATGAACCCAAATAAGGAGTATTTGGGATTTCAAAAAGGAGGTGAAAAACAATCCAAGTAAAGTGTACTTGGAAAGATGAAAGGAGGATGAAAGTAGAATCCAAACAAGGAGTGTTTAGAAAATGACGAAAAGATATGAACGCAAAATATGGATCCCAAACAAGGAGTGTTTGGGAAAAATCAAGTGTGGAACACTACTACAAAAATAAAGAAAACAAAAGAATAAAAAATAAAAATATATTTTGGTTTGATCTATTTGTTTGTGGCCTATACCTTAAACTGGCTTGGACAATGTTTGGCTTCCTAGGTGGCTCTCTCAACTAGGTGTCAACAATATATCCGAGCGAGTGTGACGCTATTACCAATTGATGGTTTTAATTTACCCCCTTTGAAACCCTAAGAAAATATATTTCTCAGAATGAATCATGTTGGGGTCGCCACTAAGGATATACGTAACTCTAACTCATAAGGTTTTACTAGTCAGGTAGGATAAAAGGTTCTCGTTTCGTCCACAATGTTCCCTCTTGTGTGACTACTTTGGGGTTCTTAGGAGCATCCCTCTTGTTGTCTTAAGGCATATACCAAAAGTATTTTCTCCTAGTTCGAAGTGGATGGGTTTACCCTTATCCAAACCTGCATATACAATGTTTTGAATGTGGTGTTTTTTCTTATCTTTGAACTTAATGTGGTTTGGTTGTACACCATTTGACAACCTGCAGTTAGTAGTTTTTAAGTGTTTTATCAATCGTCGCGAGAGCGGGTCTTGCAAGCAAGGATTAGAAATTTTTCCTGAGATAGGTAGAGAACAAGACAACATAAGCAAGTTCACACTTTTGATTTCCAAGATCGCTTTAAAAGCATGAGGAAAGAGCATAGACGTAAAAAAAGCTTTGATTAAAAAATAAATAAAAGAAAGGTTAATTCCAAAAAAAAAAAAACAATCACATTTCTGATTTCCAAAATCACTTTGAAAGTGCAAGGAAAGAGCATACGCGTGAACTTGTTATGTTAAAAAAAAAACAAATTAAAGGTAAAAAAAACTACAATTTTTGTTTGTTTTTTAAATCAAAAGTGTTAGGAGAAATGAAACCATAAATTTTCTATATGTCCAAATCAAAAAATTATTTTTCCATTGCATATATCTTTTCAATATCTTTTCATAAAAAATACGAAGTCATTTCTAGTTTAGGAGCAAAATTATGACTTCTAAGATGGGTTACTAGCGCTCTCAATGAAAAATTTGAATGTGAGAAATGCGGTGGTTCATTTTAAGAGACCTCTTGAGATCGAAGTTGGAGAATACCTATGCGAATATCCTCGGAACCAGCCATGAAGGTGAATTTTTTGGGTTGTATGAAAAATTTCGCTTTGATTGTCAAAAATTTAAATGGCAAATGAGATTTTCTTAATCGAAAAATGACCGCGCATAATTAGCGCCAATGCATTTTTTTGGGTCTTTTCGCGCGCCTCGACTTCTATAAAAATCTTCAAACAAACTCTTTGTCACCGAGAAGATAAAATTTTGATAAGATGTCGCGTCACACGGTCTAAATAAGAACAATAAACATAAAGAAAGGGGGAGTTAGATCAAAAATGTTAACTAAATGTCGCGCGTCATGATGTCGCGCATCATCGAGGGGATGTCGCGCATCACCGAGGGGGATGTCGCTCATCGAGGGAGATGTCGCGGCGTCGAGGGGATGTCGCGCGTCAGAATGTCGCGCGTCACCGCAGTCGCATCCGTCGCGGTGGTCTTTGTCGAGCGTGCCTCCGCCTTTCTTCCTCAAAAAAATGTAAGCAAGAACAAATCTACATTAATGAAATATAACCCTCCTTAACAAATAATTAAGAGCACATCTATAATGGTAAATTGAAAAATGTAAGTGTTGTTTCTACCCTACGAAAAATCTAGGTTTATATAGAATATTTTTCAAGTGAACCCAAAAAATTAAAGTGTAATTTTTAGGCTAACAGTCAGCGACATGTAAAAAATTCGCCTTTTCAAAATTTTCAAAATGGAATATTCGCCATATTAAATATTAGCCACTAAAATTTTCCCTGGAAAAATGCTAAAGCGATCGGTAATTAGTTTTTTTGGGTTTTGACTTCTATACTACACCCGAGAAGATAAAATTTTGATAGCAAGGCTAAATAAGAACAATAAACATAAAGAAAGAGTTAGATAAAAAATGATTAACTAAAATGAAAGAAAGAAATGTGGGGATATCACACTGGGTGCGCAAAAAATGTAAACAAGAAAAAATCACATTAATGAAATATAAACAAATAATTTTCATGTAAACCTCCCCCTTAATCCTTCAATGAAAACCTCAGTAAGGTTGTAGAAACTTTATTTGTGAACCTTGTAAATGGATGTGGGTGCTCTTGAATGTTCTCCAAACTTGGGATGTAGATTATCTACGAGCAAAGGTTGGAAAGCTTCGACAATGAAACCGATAGAGTTTACTTGCAAACAATTCAGGAGGATTTGGGATAAGACAAGCTTGCATTTTATAGAGGCAAAAGTGGTTGGAATTTGGTTGAATATTGTTGAATGCACATGCTAAAAATAGCATTGGAGGAGGTTGTAGCAGTTCCGGCATTTAGGGGCAATAAATGAATTAATTGCATAAGTTACATCCGGAAAGGTGGTTGTACATGCAATTCAATTGCCCCCACCTTTATAGGATTCTAGAAGTGTAGTTAACTAGGATGAGGATGTGGAGTCCAAGTGGTTGATTGCTAATTGAAATAGGTGGAATTAAATAACTAAATTTAATTAGTATTTAATTGTGAGGAGATAATTAACCATTTAAATAAATAAATGTTTAATTATATTAGCTAGAAGGTGTTATGAATTAATTTAATTAATTCCAAGAGAATGGTAGAATTTAATTAATTTAATTGTGAGGAGATAATTAACCATTTAAATAAATAAATGTATAATTATTTTTAATTCTAAAGGGTAGGAATATAGCTTAGGTAATAGAATTAATTTTAATTAATTTGAAAAGGGAGTTTTTGAATGATGGAATTAATTTAATTAATTCCAAAGGGGTCTACTGAAGCGAGATAGAATTAATTTAATTAATTATAATTTGATAGAAACGAGATAGAATACGTATGTATTTTTAGGGTGTTTACATAGTTGTAAGAATGATTGTAAATAGTAACTATAGTATATGAAAAATTAGAATTACTATATATAGTAATAGTGAAAAGGGAATAGTATTTGCATTTGTACGAGATCGAGTGAAATTTGGAGCTTTGAGTTGTGAGGATGTCGTGTGTTAGAGCAACGGAGTTTGACTATAATTGAGAGAGAAGTGGTGTAGTGGCTTCACAAATGATTGATGAGTTGGTAAGAGTGATTATTGTTGGAAAATTCTGTCAAATATGTTTGTTTTTGTCAATTATAGTAAAATGTACTTTTGTGTATTTTTCAACATTTCGATCTAGGTGGAAGTTGTCGGGCGTTACGCCCTGGGGGACACTAGCACCCAGTTGCAGGAACTAGTGACATGGTTTTGGGTGCCCTTGACTTGCTCCTGGGTGTTGGCATCCCAAAGTAGGGTTTGGGCAATCTGCGTTGTAAACTAGGAAAAATACACTACTAATAAGGAAGTAAAATACCAATAATCAGACCTCCTCCTTTGTGTTCCATAAAGAAACCTTGGAATGGGCTACGAAACTTGGATTGAGCCCTGATTGCATGATATGTAGGTGCTTTTCTTCAAAACGGAGGAAGACCTTTCTGCAACAACAATCCACTTACTTTGCACCAAATGGGTAAAAGGACTATGGATTTGGGGTGCTTCAAAATGAGACTATTTGGGCATTAGGACGAGATAAGGATGTTATTTTCTCAAAGGATGCAAGAACTTAGACAAGGCATTCAAACTTATTTTCCATGTCCTCGAGAGAGGAGGGGTAAGGCTATATTTATAGCCTAGGGAGTGATTAACTTAGAGTAATTTAAGTAATCATGGTTTGAAAATGTGGGCAAGATTAGGTGAGTGGGGACCATGAAGAATGGGTGAGGATTTGATTTTAGATTTTTAATTCATAAGTGGAGGATTTTAGGTGAGTGGGGACCACGAAGAGTGGGTGAGGATTTGATTTTGAATTTTTAATTCAATAGTAGAAAAACATGGAGAATAATGACATGTGGTGAGGATTGGGTTATTTTTTGGATTTTGAAATGGATAATTAATCAAATTATATTTGATTAATTCGAAGTGTATTTTTGTGGGAAATGAGGAAGGGGAATTAATTGATTTAGGATAGATGTGAAATTAGGGTGTCTACAACTAGTGACCTATTTTTGGGCGCCTTGACCTGCTCCCAGGCATTGGCATCCCAAGTAGGGTTTGGGCACTGTGTTGTAAAAATATGTAAATTTTGATTAATTTTGGGCTATGATGAGTTGTATGGTGTGCTGATATAAGGTTTTCATTATTGTGTTATGATGTGCAGAGGGATATACACTATAGAGAGTTTCATGTAGGTCATCACTTGAGTACATTGCTTACTTTGGGCTTGTCGGGCGTAGAGTGGGATATTTTGGACTGCTTTTGGTCTCATGGAATATTGTGAGATTGGGAGAAGTACCCCATAATATGCCTATGTTGACTACTTTGTGCAATAGATGGTGCGTATATAATCAGTACATTCCAGTTGCCTACTAGTTAGATGACGACAACCTTAAAGGATGTATACCAGATATTACAGTTGCCTATTGTAGGAGAGAGAGCACAGGTGATGACTATAGTGGATGCATGTAGTTAGATGAGGGCAGCGAGGTGGTATTTTATAGGGACATGAGTACAGGTAGAGACTCATATCAATTTAGATGTGATATTGAGATCTAGTGTTTCGCGGTTATGGAAGTTTATTACAGTGATTCTAGCATCGTCGATGGTAGTGGAGGGTGGTGGAGTTGGGATATTGTATAAGATGCATGATATTTGTCGCATGATAGAGGAGCATGGGACTAGGTATGCATGGGCACGGTGTGTATTGGCCCACTTGTATAGAGATTTGTATAGATTTACTTAGGAGGATCATGGGGGTGGACTAGGAGCCACAAATTTATTACACGTATGGGCGTATGAGCATATAGCGATATTGAGGCCACTCAATGGGCCACAAGTTGATTGGGCTCGACCCGAGATATTTGCAGCAAGGTGGGTAGGCACTTGTAGCAAGAGGATGGATATGACCACCTATAGGTCAATGCTAGATCATATGGGCCCTGGGGCCATTATATGGAGATCGTATAGAGACTATGGTGGATGGGTAGAGGATGGTGTGGAGTTGCGGTGCATTCAAATGCACCATGTGGTTAGAGGATCGCTTCTCAAGGGTGACAAATTTGTTCCAGGAAAGCGAGTATCTAGATAGTTTGGCATGGACCATGATGTGCCCTCGAGCCATACATATGGTTGAGATCTACTAGAATGGTGAGACGAGCAGGAGTGAGGTCATTTCTAATAGGATCACAACTAGTGCATCCTAGTCCAGATGAGACAGATGTGGTTATAGATCTTATACAAGTTGATGATGCAGGGTGCACTTAGGCCTATAATGAGTGGTAGGCAATACTTAAATGGGTGTTGTTATTTCCAGTGGTTGTAGATGTGGCTAGTGGGTTGGCGGGGAGGAGAGAGACAAGACCCTTCTCTCGAGGTAGATGATGTAGCACTAGTGATAGCAGAGTGTAAATATTAAGTAGTGTTGTATGTTATTTGTTTATTGGTACTTGATTGATATGATGTATGCATGTAAAGATGTGTAATAACTAATGGTGGTTACGGGATTGCAAACAATGCTTATTGGTCACTAATTATGGACACCTCCATACACACGTTGACTCAAAATGTTCCCCTGAATGTGCTTGTGGGAGGAGGTATGCTAGAGAGGGTGGATGTTATTGCAGACGAGCGTGCCCACTTGTTTGAGCCAGTGGCTATAGCGGAAACCACATGTATGGTGTTGTTAAAAGAGTGAGATGAGGCTCGTGTAGAGGCAGAGTGAGTGAGAGAGGCCGTAGGAGGAGGCCTAGCTCAAGATATATTTACACACTATGTGGAGTTGCAAGGTTGACATGTGGATTAAGCGTTGGAGCTTAATGTGTTACGGAGTCGAGTAGATGGGTATAGAGGTCTAGAAAAGTGGTGTAGAGTGAGCAGTGAAGCCTCTAGTTCTAGAGCTCCCGTAATTGTATATAGTGATAGTGAGGATGATGTATGATGTATTGTATATGATTTATTGATGCATGGGGCTTGCCCATCGATTGTATTTTGTAACTTATGATTTTGGAGGATATATATATTTATAACTTATGATTTTGGAGGATATATATATATATTGTGTTGATATGGTATTTATTGTTGATGTGAATTATAAACTAAGTGATGATGATGAGATGTGCTTGATAATGTTTATTGAGTTTGATGAATCCTATAGGAATTTATCGGGATGGTTGATTATATATATATATTGTTATATGTTTTGAAATTTTCAATGATGTGGAAAGAATAACCAAGTAATGGATTAGATTAAAAAATTGTGTGAAAAGGAATGTATGGTACAAGATGTAATAAGTAGAAATGGATGGATGTGATGTACTATGGTGGATAAATAAAAGTAGCAATAATGCTATGTAGATAATTGAATAATGATGAGATGTTAACTAATGGTTGTAATTATGTGTGATGAGGATGGGGAGAAAGAAGAGCGATTGTTCCCAAAGGTGAGAATGAGGTTCATTTATAAATGCTCCTCTACAATCAAGAATGAACCATAAACAAGAGTGTGTATCGGGATGGATTAGAGAAAGATATGATGTTAAACACAAAGCATGATTTGTGAAAATAGAGGTCCATTGATGTAGTATTCCCTCAATAGTCAAGTGTGAAGTGTAGCACGAAAGTGCGTCATATAGGGTAATAAAATGGAAAGTGTATGTCCTATACTAGATATTAAGATGCCTTCGGGCATGGATGGAGCATGTGAATTCAATGGTGTGAGAATAAGTGCCAAATTAGATGCCACAGGAATGGAGCAAAGAAGATAAGGTATGGTAGAAATGAGGTTTGTATAAATGTGTGAGGAATGAGAGGATGTGACCATAGGTGGATTAGATGGAGGACGCGGATGGATAATGACCTTAGGAGGTGGGTGGATGAATAATTTAGATGGAGGTGAAGGAGACAAGTGAACAATGGTGGAATCATGCTTATGTGGAATAGGAGAAAGAGAGTGCTCACAAGAGCGCGAGCAGAAAGAAATGACACATTTTTCTTCTAATTGTTGTAAGTGATCATGGAGAGCATAACAATCATTATCATGATGGCCATTGATGTGGTGGAAATTATAGAAAGGGTGGTCACGTTGGCGTTGTAAGTGGTGAGGTGGATGATGTTGAGTAGAAGGTAAACAGATGAACTACTTATCAAGTAAGGTTCACAGAACATCAAGTGGTTTTGCATTATGTGAGAATCGTAATGGTTCACGAGTGGGAGATGAAGAATACTAAGGTTAATGCTGATGCGATGGAGGGGAAGGAAGATGCTTATGTAGAGGCGGAGATGGGGACCATGGAGGGAGCTTAATGGATGGAAGAGGAGAAGAAGTAGTAGACATGAAGTAGTAGAAGAAGTAGAAGGGGGTGGTATAATATGTTCAACAATTAAATCTTGTTCTAAATCAATGATTTTGTAGCATAAGAGAGTAAAATATTCACATGTATCATATAATATTTTTTCTTTCAATGCAGAATCAAGCCACGACAAAAGATAAATTGCTTTTCTAAATCAATGGGATGAAATAATAACTGATGCATACAAGAATTGAAGCGTAAAATGTAATCTACAATTGGTTTATTTTTTCCTTGATGCAAAGAATGAAAGCATTCATATGTGACTTGAGGACCATTGTTAGAAATAAATTGTTTAATAAAAAGATCCTCCATATAATAATAATTACTAATGGATCCATAAGGCAAATGAGTATACCATTGGAGAGCATGATCAACAAGGCTATGACGAAATGATTTGAGTAACAAGCGATCATTAGAATAAGAAGACATGGTTGAACGATAATGCTTGAGATGTAAATAAGGATTTCTAATGCCATCAAACATGAGAAGTTAGGCATGATGAAGTCCTTTGGGAAAGTGGAATTGTGAATATTTTTAGGAATAAGATTTCCATGCAGAGAATTATTGTCAATGGAAGCATAATAGGATTTACTTTTGAGGGTGAGTGTATGAACTTGAGATTGCAAAGTGCCAACAACATGCATGAGGGATATAATATCATGTGAAGGAATGGTTGGTGAAGTGAGAGGCATATTTAGGGGTTGTATCTTTCCATTATGAGTGATCATGGGAACATGAGAAGGAGGAGTGGATGTGGAAGGAGGAGAAGGAGGTGGAGGAGGAGGAGAGGAACATGGAGGCTCTATGGGAATGTTATATGTAGGCTCATGAGACACAATAAGAGGTGTACTAGTGGTAGGAGTAAAATCATCATGAGCAAAAAAAAATAGAAGTAGAAAAAATAGGAGTAGGAAATTCGCATTCAACATTCTTAAGAGAAGTAACATCATCACTAACATGTTCATGATCAAAAGCATAATCAACATCACTATCAATCATATTTTCACAAGCAAGTATTTCATCAAGACTATCATCAACATATAAAGAAGTAGTAGTAGTACTAATATTAGATTTATCATTGCAATCATTGGAAACATTTTCAGAAGTAGGAAGAGTAGGAGATATAATTTTACATTCATCTTGACTACTAATAGAAGCGACATCATGCACATTTACATTTTCAACATTAGAAGTAGAATTATTGGTATCCATATTGTCACAAGAAAGAACATGATCAAGCAAATAATCTACAGTAATATTATCATGTGTTATAAGAGGAGGAGAAAAAGGTGCAACAACATATTGGTGACTATATAAGATGAAGGAGAACAGGAAGCAAAGATTTTGTTGTGGGGGACTATGTAAATGTTAGGGGTGTCAAGGTCAATAGGAAGAGTATCTTGGAAATCAAGAATTTTTTGAAGAACACAAGAATAACATTGAGGATTGCTATATAGGTCATGAAATTTATATTTTGTAGAAGTATTTTCTAATAAATGTTGCACGCATGTATCAGCCATATTGTGCTTGAGAGATGGGGACCTCTTTTTAGCCATGAGGATTTTTGGGATTTTATGGCAAGAAGTTCGAAGAAGAGAAATCTCACCAAATGATTTAATAAAAACTTAATTAAATCTAATTATAGAGTAATTGATATGATAAAATATAGTAAATATACAAGTGCTAAGATCTCAAGTAATGCAAAACTATAAGTAAATAAGAGAGATAAATGACTTAGTCAATCTTGGGCAATATGGAAATGATCTTGGTAGTGTGAAGTGTTGGATATGATGAAAACAACATCACAATCGCTCTCTGTAAATTTTGAAACTGAGGATGATTTCGGACATGTGTGCCTCATGTTGACAAGGGTGCTTGAGCGGTGATGATGACTGCTCTGGTGCTTAGTGACTACGCAGAACCTCGAATTTTTTTCCTTTTGTATCGCTTAGGTTTTGCCACCACTTCCTATCAGTCACATGATATTCACTCGTTGATCACCAAGAGTACCTATAACCTATAAAACAAACCTTAACTACCTACACAAGCTCACAGACAAATCAAATCAAAATAAAATATGTAATATGTGAAGTCTGGACTGACCCCAATGGTCATCCTGATGAGTGAACTTGTGACCGAGCGCTACACTACATCCCAAACTCCATGTAGTTCTTTGTGCTTGTGTGTGAAATAGTTTCCTTAGGTTTCCCTTGTGCCAATGACACCAAGATAGTGGGTTGTAGCTAGATAAGATGCAAATGTGTGATATTTGATTCAACACTTCCCCTTCCTATGTAGTGTATGCAACCCAAAAACGCAGCCCCTTTGATGTTAGTGATAATGTGTAGATGTGATTTCCCCTTAGAATTTCCAGTCAGAATAATAGTGTGTATGTTGTGTATATATATGAATATCTTGTTTGAATTTTGACACTAGTGACACGAAAGGATGACTATGAGCTCAAGATAAGGATTAGAAAACTAAAAAGGCCGACCACAAATGTCATATAGTGTAATAAGAACAAAGGGACTAAGCACCCATAATGGATAGAAGTGCCTAAGCACTAGTGTCCAAAGTGGGTGCTGGTGTCCTAGGATAAATGATGACAGATGTGAAAATACCGGCAGACAGGATCCTTATGACCTTGACCAAAACTGGGTACAAAAATGATAGATGTGAGAGAAAAAGATAATAGAAAAAATCAAAGCAAGCAAATGGACAAAGGATTGTGTCATCAATGAATAGTAATACTTTTCTAACTTAAGATTCATGCATATAACAACATAATTAATGGTAATAGTATGTGCTTCAACACATTGGTGTTCGGTTTCTCCATCTTTTTGTGCCTATGATTTCCTTCCTTTTTGCATGCCTCCGTACTTCTAAAATCCAAATAAAATTCAAACTTTTCATACTTTATGCCTTTTATCCCTCCATGCAAGTTGACTCTTGCACAGTCCATTGACTCCAAAATTTTACACATGTCATGTTATTGTGTAGTGGAAAAAATAGCTTATTCCCTTATGGAATCTGAATTTTATTTGTTGATGTCGATTTTCCATTCACTGGGAATCTCCTACATCAATTTCCTTTCTCTCCCCAAGTTTTCTCTCCTTGTTTTGCATCGGTCTATGGAAATGACTAGTTTTATTCCTACATGCTTCTAGTCATTTTCCTTTTGAGCCCCTTTAACCGTGCTTTAACCCTTAATTTTGGCTTCCTCATGGTTTTTGGATTCCCTTGTCCATTTTTGCATGGGTCCTAATTTGGAATCAAGAAGTCTATTAAAGATATAGGTGGAATTTTTGTTTCGCATATGAGTAATATTAAAGTTCTAGGAAAAAAATCTTGTTTTCTAAAGGATCCTTATATCAAAGGAAAAGACCAAACATTTATAGATTCATTGATCCTCTATTAGTTATTCACATTGAATAATAAGGGTTGAGACACTTAGATACACCAAATTAACTCTTGACTTGCATCTAGTACTATTTTGTAATTTTGTCAAATCATGAGGAGCTTAATAATACTAAAGGGATAACATAGGTCCTCATCAACATCCCTTGTTGTTTATGGGTTTTAAAATGGGTTGATTCCAAGGATTTCAAACTCTTTATGATTCATGATAGAACGAAAGAATATGAGCAAGGTTTCCTCATATTAGGACATGAAGATTGTAAACAGTGAAAAACTACCTGAGAATGGAAGACAAACAAAAATACAATGTAAAGCTCCGTGTAATTCTTCAGTGTAAACCTCAATAAGGTTGTGGAGACTTTGTATGTGGAACCTTGCAAATGAATGTGGGTGCTCTTGAATGTTCTCCAAATGTGATTGCAAATGCTACAGACACAGATACTTTGGCTTGGAAATTTAGCAGAATTATTGTACTTAAGATTCAAGAGGATTTGTAAGAGAGTAAGCTTGCAATTTATAGAGGCAGAAGTAGTTGGAAATTAGTTATACATGGTTGAATGCACATGCTAAAAATAGTGTTTGAGAGGTTGCAACAATTCTGGGGCATTTAGGGGCAATGATGAAATTAATTGCATCTGGAAAGGTGGTTGTACGTGTAATTCAATTGCCCCCACCTTTCTAGGATTCTAGAAGTGTAGTTAACTAGGATGAGGATGTGGAGTCCAAGTGGAGTCTAAGTGGATGTTGACTAAGTGGCAGTTGACTAGGATGTGCACACACTAACTAATTAATCATTTAATTAATAAATGATAATTAACTTAGCTAAAGGGGTACTAGGGGTACATGGGATTAATTTAATTAATCCAAAGGGTGCAATGTGTATGAATTAATCAATTTAATCAATTAATCACAAATGGGTGAATAACAAGGTGTATTAGGATAACATTGGGAACATGTGAGTAATTTTAGGGTGTCTACATTTTCCCCCTCTTTAAAGTGCTATTGTGAAGTAATAGTGATTTAAAGATAGTAGACGTCTGAGCATCAACAAGTAGAAATTTGTGAAGCATTAGGATGCCCCAACAAGTAGGAATAAGTGAGGCATTTATATGCCCCAATGAATAAAATGGTAGAGGAATGCCCCCTCAAGCGGGTGGATGATGTAGCAAGGCGGTGGACAACCACTTGATAGGAAGGAAAACAAGGGATTGGAACAAGGATGGGAAAGGATTTTTCTCATAGCATGAGCATTCATTTGGAGAATAATTTTAGAGCAACCTTTTTTTTGTTGCACAATAAATTTTTCACCATGATTATGAAAGAATCAAGATGGTTAACCCAGATGCGTGTAAAAAAACACACACAACAAAGAAAAGATAAAAATGGAAAACAAACCCAATATATAAAGTAGGTGCCAACATCAAGGTTATAAAGGAACCAAGATGTAATCACACTACTTGTAAGTGGTCCAAAAAGTAAACATCAACAATGCAACACAAAGTCAAAAAAGAAGACAATCAGTTATGCCCCTAATGTGTGCCACAATGATGATTAAGTAGATACAAATGCTCCCAAGTGGGAATAGGATCAGACTGGAAGAGCGGAGTTAAAATGACTCCTTGTGACACTCTTGTTGGATCCGTTGTGAAAATGATCAAAGTTGAAATTGACCCAGGTGAAGTTATATCACAAAGGAAAAACAATTTTGTGACTTGCCCCAAGCAGAGTTAGCATATCATGCAAAGGGAAGAAAGTGATAGTTGTAATATCAAAACGATCACTAGGGTAATAGATAAAGGTATGATGTTTGTTAAGATTGTATTGATATGTTTAAAGATTCACTTAAAGAGTTTTCCAGTTGTAGGATTTCTATGATAAGTGAATGTATGTTCGAATTTTCTAAAAAAAAAATCAATTTTGAAATATTTGATTTCTTTTTTTTTGGATTTTGCATTTTTCGACAAAATTTGAAATACAAATGCTTGAATACAAGTAAACATGAAAATAACAAAAAGGAAATTTCTCCATGGCTTGAATAAACCAGAGAAAAACACAACACATGCAAATGACAAAAAGATACAAAACAAGCAATAGAAACAAACCCAATATGAACAAGAAGGATCCACACCAAAGTTATATGTGAACTAAGATGTAAATAAATTTCCTGCAATTGGTCCATAAGCACATTCTAGATACATAGAGTACTAGTTATTCTAACTAACAAACATAAGAGACTAAGCTAAGAATATACAAGACAACATTCCATATGTACAAACTTTAAACAAGCAAATACAACAAACAAGCTAGTGAACAAAACACACCAATGTTAAATACTAACAAGTAATCTATAATATAACACAGCTCACAACAATAATGTCCAAAGAATTTCCGAGTGTTTTATACAATGAAGAAATGAACAGATGTCAAGTTTCCCCCAAGAGAAAGCTAAAGCCAAGTGATGTCCCTAAGCAAAGTTACATTGCAAAGAGTGGCTTGATTGATTGGAAAAGATGATTGGGAACAATCAGATGAAGAAAATGGCAAACGAAATTACATAGTCACGAGTTTTTTTTTTTTTTTTTGGAAAGTATTTTCGAAACATTTTGTATTTTCTAAACAATTTAATATTTTTTGGGATTTTGAACAACTTTATATTGTTTTGAAGTTTTGTGAAACGTTTTTTGAATTTTTGGTCTTTTTGGAATTTTGAACCACACGCCAAAGAAGAGGGAAAGGAAATTCCCAAGTCAAAACCAACATACTACATATGAAGGAAGTCAACAAAAACATAATGGAAGGCAAACAATAGTGGTAGAGAATGTGCATGACATACTAACAAGGAGAACATGTGACACATGGCAAGGTGAAAAGTCACAAGCGGAAACAAAATGAAATTAGGAAACAAGTGGATGCACCGATATGCCCTCCAACACAAGGGTTAATCTTCGTAGACTCAGGAATAGAAATTCTTCAAATGTATGGAATTCATACGTTCCTTCAACTCTTTTTCATCCTCAGTAGACAGTTTGTATGCGCGATCTAAATTTAATAGTTATAACATAAGGACCCAACCAATTAGGCTCAAATTTTCCATGTTTTTCTCGTGGTTTAGTTGTGTTCTTATAATTTTCCTTTAGGACCAAATCACCAATTTTAAACTATCGAGGTTTGACCTTGTGATTATAATTATGGTGTAGTCTATTCGATATACTTGCATATGGTCTAAGGCATGAAGCCATCTCTTGTCTAGTAATTCTAGCTCTACAAGACGCGTGCAACACGGTAATCCTCTTCATGAATAAGATGTTGGAGGGAGACACGAAGTTAAGGAAATTCAATTTCAATATGTAATATAGATTAAAAGCCATATACTAGGGAGAATGGAGTAGCTCCTGTAGGAGTATGGAAGGAAGTGCAAGAGGCCCAGATGGCGGGACATCCATCTCCTCCAAAGGAACTTTCAGCAGATCAAATTCCAACACATACTCCAGGAAGGAAATAAGGCGGTGGATTGTATGGCTAACATTGGTGTCCTCCTTGATACTCAACAAATGTGGTTAGAAAATTTCCCTGCCAATCTCCTTCAAATTTCCCATAATGATTGCTCATTTTCTAGCTAACACGTGGCGGTGGGAGTCGATCCTTATATTAGCAAGATTAGCAAAAAGCACTGCATCCTTGCCACTAACAACGGTCATGATTATCACATAATTTTGAAGTGACGCTCTACAGAGCCGAGCACGTGGGAAGAGAATTACTCCATTCGTGTAGATTTGGGTCTGAGATACACCATTTCTCATCATAATTACCTCTGGTACAGAGGACGAGTGATGTGGAAGACTCCCACAGAAAATGCGATCCTTTTAAAGCCAACTCATGTCTCCTCACCTCGATTCATTTTCATGGATTCTTCACTATGGGAGGGCAACTCAAAAGGATTGAACCTGCTTCTTGCACTTGTCTATAGGAGGACCAAGAAGTCTGGAACATTCTTAGGGACAATGGCGTAACTACATTCCTGGAAAGAATGTCTGGGTACTCGGCTTTGGTTTCTTATGGCACCCTAGCTACCTGGTCCCGCGGCAGGGTCCATATTGGCAATACCCACTTCACCATCTCCACCAATGCCATCACCTTAGTGACTAGCCTTCCTACCTCTAGGGTTGTCTACTTCAAGAGATCTTTACAAGCGAGCTTCAGGATTTTATTGCCAAAGGTGAGAAGCCGACAAAATATCTTTCTGGTTATGTTCGGGAATCCTTGCTTCCTCCCTGGGACAGAGTTGTAGAGGTTATTATGAGATATTTCACCATTGATGGGCATTACAGGTTGGTCTATAGTCCCCACTTCTTCATTCTCTCTCACTTACGCTGGGGGAAGAAAATAAACCTAGCGGATTTTCTATTCTAGTTGCCCGAGCCCTCAATTAATCTTGCTAGGGAGGGAAAAGGACCCATTTTGTATCAAGGCCTTCTTTACCTCCTCTTCAAATTCATTGCTTCCCATGCTGAGTTGGCCCATTTTCCCCAAGCATGGCCAGCCCCGCCATACACCCACCTCTTCCCCATTCCATCCTTGGCTTCTCGTCCCTTCTTCCAGATCCATGGCCACCATCGGCAAGTTTCTTCTAACTTTGACTCGATGTCACCATCATGGGTTCCTCTTTTCATGGGCTTTACTCCCCATGTTTCCTCTATTTGTTCTCTTCCTCCCTTGGCCAAACTTGTCTTGAGGACCACCATTCTGTGTGGTCAAGTTCACTTATTCCCTTACCTCTAGCTCGGAGCTCCGCCTCTTGGATGCTCTACTTGGATTAGCTAAGTTGTATCCCGATTCCCCGACACTAGTCTGATTGGCTTGGATGTGGAGTTAAGGAGGAGGCGCTCAATTTCCAAAATACGTGGTTTTGAAAATATTATCATGGAGGATCGTGAAACTAGCCCTCAGGATGTTCAAATGGATGTTGTTCCTAATCGGAAGACACTATGACTAGAAACACATCGAAGGATGTAGCGGCAATTGCCGACTCGACAACCATCCTAAAGATCGCCATGTTGAATTGGTGACATCCATCCTAGCAAAGCTTCAACGCCTTCTCTGTTCTCAAAGCTTAGGAAATTTTCACTAATAACACCAGGGTTTCCATCATCAAAGACTGCTATGAGATGTTAACTCTAGTAGATCAGCTAGTCAAGAGTCGTTCTATCCAGTGCCAAGAATATCATTATCGAGCTAAAAATCTCTTTTGATGTTTGTTTTTCTCGCTTTTTTGGTTTTGTTCGAGTTTCTGTATTTTGGGAATTTTCATGGGTTTATCTATATGTAATCATCATCACTTAATCTAGCCACTGGGATTTTTGTACAAGGTTGTGGGACCTTTTAAAACCCTCACTTTACCCTCTTTCCAAAAAAAAACTTTAAATTTGGGCCGCCCACGTGGAAGAAATTGATTGGAGCGAGCGTGGGGGGGAAACTTTCCGCTTTATAACTTTTATAGCGAAAAGGCATTTTGGAACATTTTGGCCCACTCGCCCGCTTTGAATTTTCAACGGTTAGACATGTGGCATTATCTACTTGGTAATGGGGTCACGATGATTTTTACTTTTAACTCTTTTTTATCAAACAATCTTAAAACTTCAAAATTCTCTGCCGACACCTATCCCTACTTTGACTTTTCAACGCAGCTATGTGGCACCATCGATTGGTGGCAAGCCTTAGGCATTCTTTTTTCTATCTCTCTACATGGGCTTGAGACCCACCATCACCAACTGCGCCTTTGCCAAAAGGTGTTAAGTGCTAAAAACTCCCGCAGCCCCGCCAACCCGCCTTGGGCAAATAATACCATCTCAGGTCCGTCGGGCCATAACTTGAAAAATATGAAGAGTTAGGAGGACTTCTTTACCTTTTCGAAAATGGGAAGAAATTTCCCATTTGATGAAGAATTTTCTAGGAGACCACAAGCCCTTGGAAAGAACCATTTTTCACAATTTTTGTTTTCAATATTTTTAGAGGCACCAACTCAAAATTTTAAGTCTAGACTTGGAAAATGAGGGGAATTTTGAGGGTGACAACAAACGGTGCACCTTCAAGGGTCAAAGCAAAAGGAGACCCCCAAATGAGTGCTATCTTTCCATGTGTCCCAATTCTAAAAATATAAAGAGCCAACTGTTGAAAAGTCCAAGCGTCATCAGGAGCTTCCACGTGTCTCTTCGGTGTAACTTCAAAGGAAGAATCAAGAGCGGTCCCCAAGTGTGCATAGGCTCGCCACGTGGTCAGAGTCAAAGAAGGGGAAGAGTCGCCATTGAATCAACTAAGTATAGAAAGGTTTTGTGGAAGCATCCACGTGTCCGGCTCAACAGTAACTTCAAAGGCAAAATCCGGGGGCAGTCCCAAATGTGCGTTGAGCCTCCACATGTACAGGGTCAGACATATGGCCCCGCCAAACAAAAGGGACTTAGCCAAAACACAAAGAAACAAAGAAAATCTATGGAAGGAGCCATGTGTCTCTTCGGCACTCTTTCAAGAGGTGAATCTAAAAGTGGCCCCGCTCATGCCAAGGGATAAAGTCAAATGTTGAGCCCGCATTGAAAGTTAAAGCGGAGAGGCGGGTTGTCGGGACGCTTTAAGAATTTTGGCTTTGTTTCCATAAAAGGTGGAAAGTGATAAAGTGAACCACGACCCGATCATGTCACGAGAAAAGTTCAAATATCGATCCCACATCAAAATTCAAAACGGAGAGGTAGGTCGGCGGAGAACTTTGAGATTTTGAGCCTTGTTTCCAAAAGAAGTAAAATTATAAAGTGAGTCGCAACTCCATTACCACTCAGGTAAAGCCACATGTCAGACCCAAATGCAAAATGTGAAGTTGCAGGCTTGGGGCTGTGGGGAAATTTTTCACTTTTGCATCTTTTGCGCTAAAGGCACAATTTCAATTTCGGGCCCACAGATCCATTTTGCAAAAATTACATTTTCACCATTTTTGTACGGATTCGATTCAAATATTCAAATGAGCATAAATTTCGTTCCAATACTCAAAATTTGACAAATTTTATACTGTTGGAAAGGTCTTGGTCTCATCTATGCCATGGAGGCATAAAATATTGTTTTCAAAGTAGGAGTTGATGGTTGGAAATCTAGAAAATGTCTTTCATGCCATTAATACGTGATCTGATTGCTTCAAATAGATCAGATTTGATCCGATCTTCATCCTTCTCCAACACGCCAAACAGAAATGGAGAAGCAACTGGATATCTTGATTTGGGTGAAAATATGGAAAACGTCTTTCAAGCCTTAATATGGGATCGAACTGCTTCAACTAGATCAAATTTGATCTGATCTTCCATCCTTCCTTCTTCTGCGCGCCAAAGACATGCAAAACCAGATTGTGATTGTAGGTGGATTTGCAAGGGCATTAATGGTTGGTGGTTGAGCTTCCATATCATATTTTCTTCCTTCTCTTCTTCTCCTCTTTTTGCTTCATCTATAAATGTAAGAGCTTGGCTCATTGCAAATGTTGGACTTTGATACTTTTGAAGTGTAATTATAATTGAAAGTAAATCAATACAGAATGATTTTCCCCTTTTCTCTATCTTCCTCCATTGTCCCTTCTTGCTTACCTGAAATTCGTGGATCATTTATCTTCTGCGATAATAAACTTTGTGTTCTTATTGATATGATTTCTATAACTTTGTGTTTGTGGAATGATATCTTATGCTGTGAATGTGAATGATTATGTTTTGTATCACTTTTTCTCAGTACATATAGGGTTAACTCTACTATCTATATTTCCGAAAGTAATCTGTTATATTCTACTCTTTCCTTTCTTCAGTTCTTCCATTCATTCGTATTGATAATCTATTTTGGTATAAAATCATTTCAAGATGTCAGAGGTCCATCCTTAAGATGAAAGTTGTACATTTGTATATAAGCTTTACTGCTTGCTTTCAATAAGGGAACCTCTCCCATAAAGAGGAGGGACTTGATGTCCCATGACTGTGGTTTTGATTAAAGTACCATTTTAAAACCCAACACTGCTAATATGAAACCAATGCATAAATGTGCTTTAGCACAACATGCCTCTCATTACACCATTTTAGTAGAAACTCTTTATAAACGAGGATATGATGGCACCCTGCTCCGATGTCTTAATCAGGAAGAAGCCTCGAGTGTCCTAGCTGAATTCCATTCTGGTATTTGTGGAGTGCACACGAATGGTATAGCCTTAGCCAAGAAAATCCTGTGAGTTGGATATTATTGGCCCATCATGGAAAGTGATGCATGCCATTTTTTCAAAAGCATGAAAATATTATCGTACCCCAAGAATTACAATCAATAACCACACCATGGCCCTTCTCTCAATGGGGACTTGACCTCATTGGTAAAATCAGACCAACATCATCTAATGGACATAAGTTCATCATTACCGCTACCGATTACTTCACTAAATGGGTGGAAGCTATGCCTCTCACTTATGTTACTCGGTAGCCAAATATCGAAATTCATTTTTAATAATCTCATCTGTCGATTTGGTATTCCATCTACTCTGGTCACAGATAATGGCAAATCATTTAAAAACCAGGATGTAAAGGACCTAGCCAAACATTTTCACATCAAACTTAAGTGGTCCACTCCCTACTACCCTCAGGGTAACGGTCAAGCAGAAGCAACCAATAAGACTTTAAAATCCATCATGGAAAAAATTGTCAACACCCATGGATGTAATTGGCATACTCAAATTTACCCTCTTTGGGCTTACCATACATCTTATCACACGCCTATCGAAGCCACCCCATTTTCCCTCGTTTATGGTTGTGAAGCCATTTTACCTATTGAGATAGAACTCCCATCCTTGAGAATATCCCTTAAAGATGTAATTAATGAGGATGAATACCGATAGTCACGGCTTCAAGAGCTTGAGCTTCTCGATGAAAAATGACTTAATGCTCTCAATCATCTTCAAGTCTATCAAAACCGACTACAACGTAGTTATCATAAAAAGGTAAGACCCAAAGAATTTGAAATTGGCGACCTCATTTTAAAAGAAAATCAAAAGAATACCACTAAAGAGCGAGAAAAACAAGGAAAATTTGAGCCTAATTGGTTAGGACCCTATGTAATTATAGCTAAATTTGGCTCTAGAGCCTATAAGTTGGCCACTGAAGATGGTCAAGATCTTGATGAACCAATGAATGCAGTTCATTTAAAGAAATTTTATCCTTGAGATGTTCACTATTCCGGGAAACAACGATGTGTGCATTGTTCCTTTTATCTCGCTTACCTCCAAATAATTTAAAGTTATTCATTTCCATTGGCAGGTATTTTCATTATCAAAATCACATCTTCATGTTTATCATCATGAGATAGGTGCTAACATCAATCCTATTAAGTCTTGTGAGTATCATACTTCTTATAATATCTCCCATTTTCAGTCGCTTTCACCTATGGTCATACCTAGAAGCTTATTGATGGTAATATATTCCCTTCAAAGACATTTTCTCTTTCATAACAAAGCTCTAAACTTCTTTACCCAGTTTATTTGGTCATCCATCTCAGTCTTCGGTGTTTAACCCTCACGTCCTACTAGTCGTGTGGGGTTGAGATTGGGGGCAGATGTTCCTTCCCAAATACAAAGCATTATTGTAAAATTTCATCAATTCAATAAATTATGAATAATTCATTGTCACATCTTTCGTCCTTCATAGTCTTTGGTGTTGAGCCCACACTTCTTATTGGTAGTGTGAGACTGGGAATGGAGGAAGGTGCCCTTACTCATCTACATCTTGTCTTCGGTGATAAACCCTTGCCTCTTACAGGTGGCATGGGGCAAAAGCGTAGAGGGTCATTCTCATAAAAGCATAAAAATATTGCAAAAATATTCAAAAAAAAAAAAAAAAAGACAAAAAGGGAATTCACTCGCCTATGTTTTTCCTTCGGTGATGAGCCCTTGCTTCTCACTAGTAGCTTGGGGCAAGCCATAGGGAGTCATTTCAAAAATACAAAATCTTACAAAGGCTTACAATTATACAATCCCCAAAGAAGTAATTTATATGCCTAAGTGAAGAGAGAACTATCCCTTCACCTCATATCTTACCAATTAAGCGAGCCACGTAATTGTCTAAGTCTAGCATGTGACTCATAAAGTGAAAGCCATTTTTGAAATCGGTTCAAGATACGTTATGCATAATTGAGTCAAAATTTCTCAAAGGGATTGTTCTTAGCATTTGTCTCTATATTCATTATCTACCTCTACGTCCTTCTTGATTCTCGTGACGAGCCCACTCATCTTACTAGTTGTGTGGATTTAAGAATGGAGCTGGACTTCTTTTCATCATATCATCACCACCATATCCCCTCGCCAATGGAATGAGAATTTTTGTTATTCTCGAGCATGAGTTACCACGATGAATACAATACATGCGGATAATATTCTGGTTTATCACCTTTCAAAATAAGTCTCGCACTCCGTCCATAAATTGCCAATAACAGATGTAAAATCCAAAAATCTAACAACATTCCAAAATTGTCAAAAATCCAAAAATTCCACAAAAAAACATTGGAAAATCTCAAAAAAAAAAACTCCAAACAAAAATATATATATATATATATATAAAAAAAAAATAAAATATTGTAAACTCCACAAAATCGCAAAAACTCTAAAATAATCAACACAATTCATCCTTTGAACTATTATCCCCAATGAATTATCCAATCACCTTATGACTATCAAATTCAAACCACTTCTCCTCGCATGAATCCTCGCTTGGGAAAATCCACTCTCATTGTTTCCTTGTTTGAGGACAATGACCCAATCCTTTTCTATGTCCTTGTACCCCTGCTTGGGGCACATCCGATCAATCCTCACTGTGGAACACATTAGGGACATGTTTATTGGTTCTTGTGTTGCATTATTAGTTACAAATTATTAATTTCTTTCTTGTATCTTGATATATTACAGGGGGCATCTTGATTCTATGTATCCTGGTGTTCTCTCTAATATACTTATGTTATTTGATTGCATATCGTACTGGGGCATCATACTTTCTTGATGGCCTCTGTCTATGCTCTCTTCCATTTGCATATCGTACTGGGGCATCAAACCTTTTTATGGCCCTTGTCTATGCTATCACGCATATTACAGTCTAGTCATCCTGATCTTTTATATCATGATGCATCTTGTTGTGTGCTATATTAAAATTAAGATAATTTTCATCACGTGAGTATCTTCCTACATGATCAACATCTTACTTTTCACCCCATCCATTCACCCATACTAATACATTCCCCAGTTTGGGAATCCTACTTGATCACCGTTGTAGTTTGTGAATCCTACTTGAAGATTTTTCTCAAGTAGCATTCACTATCCAGCAGCTCCTTCTCCCCCACCATGATCACCATGTATTTTATCCATTCATTCTCACTCCTCATCCCCATATTACCCTTCTCACCATTCCTGTCCCCTCTCACCCATTTGCATTCTTTCCTTTCACTCTTATGCTTCCCGCTTGACAATCTTACTTAATAACCCCTTCTATATGGAATGCTCGGTGGAGGTTTACCCTCTCCTTAAGATCTTCTCGTTGTAGAAGCTTCTTCACCACCTCACCTCTCATCAAACAACAATCACCACCACACACATATTCCCATTCCACCTCTTCTACTTCTCATTCTTACATCATTACTCTCACCACGTGGCATCCCAATTAAGGATTCCCCTCACACTCTTCTCCCTCCACTACATATATTCCTTCATCCATTCATGTTACACTCCTTTGTTTCCTTTCTTCCTTGTTATCACCTCATCTTGTATCCTCTTCCACTCAGGCATACATCACTCACTCTTTTCTCATCCTTCCCCAAATCTATCTTATGCCTGGTCATCCTACTTACATGCTCTCGTAGTATGGAAAATTCACTCAGGGTTCCCCTTCAGTTCATTTTGTCATACCCTATTCCCACCAACTCTGTCATCATTCTTCTTCTTCTTGACTTAGTGATCTTACTTAACTATTACAACCGCATGGCAATCTTACTTAAGACTTCCTCTTAATGTTGATATAACATATGGCCTTCCCCATCCCATCATATTTCCCCATCTTATTTCTCTCGCCTCTCATTGCAATCATCTTCTTAAACTTATCATTCCACCCATGTACCCAATACGCTTTTGTCTTTCTCCTTGCATATCATCCATGTCGGTTAGGTGATCTTATGAAACCACTCTGGTGGTATGATGATCGTATTTAAGATATTCTCTTAAGCATGATATGTCATCTTATACTCGCCCATCACTCTACATTCTCACCATCCATAATTTCTCTTCATTCCCCATCATCACATCTTTTACCACCACTATCGCCATCCTTTGTTTGCAATATTACTTAACCACTCACCGGCACGGTGATCTCACTTAAGAGTCCCTCTTAAGGAGGATATGTCTTCTTTCCTTTCCCCATCACTACACACCCTTCACCCTTAAATTTTTCTCGGATTCCCCATTACCACATCCTTTCAACTCCTTTTCCATTCTTGCAAACACCACTTATCACTTTCCCACTTGTCATCTCTAGTTTCTCTCGCTTGGCAATCTTACTTAACCACTTCTCATCACATGATAGTCTTATGTCAGGGTCCTCCCTACGCTAAACTCATAATTGTGAACTTTTCCTTGCCTCATTCTTCGTTCACTTTGTTGATCACTTCTTCCACCTGGTCTCTCCTACCAACCAAATTTTCCTCCTACCATTATCCTTTCTCCACCTATCATCTTACAACATATGTCTAATATCTTCCACCTACAATCACATTCTTTTCCCCATTTTCCCCTTCTTGATCCATCATCCTTCATACTTGTTTCTTCCCATTCTTTTCATGTCTTATTTCTTCATCCTCACCTCATTCATCCTCATCTCCGCATCCTCTCCTTGCTTTCACCTAGTCCCAACTCATCCCTCCCATTTTATTTACTCTTTCCACTTCATCTTCTCAAATTCTCCCACATTTCTACCCACACACGTGTTCACCATTATTGTTAACATTCCTCTATCATTCTTTCATCATCATCTTCTATTCCCACGCTAATAATTGTTAGTGGACTTTCCCTAAAAATCATCAATCCTCATTCTACACATGACCTCATTCACTCCCTTGGACCTTCTAGAGTTTCCCTTCATTCCTTCCCTCCTCTAAGCCCACCACTCATTGTTAGTGGGCTTTCCCTAACATCCCTTCGTTGGTATTACCCTTTCCAATCCTTATTACCTTTCTCCTTTTCTTCATTTTTTCTCTCACCCTTCCTCACCACTCATTGTTAGTGGACTTTCCCTAACGTCCCCTCATTGGCATTGCCTCTTCTATCCCCCATTCTCTTTTCTCTCCTATTCTTTTCCCCCACTCCCACCCTTTCTTGTCACTTCTTACCCATCTCTCCATCTTCCCTTCACCCTCTTCAATATCTTTACTATCTTCATCATACATCCTTTGTCTATTTTCTCGTAATCCTAGTATCCTCATTTCATGCATCTCTGCATCTTTTCCAATCTGTGTCATTCCTCCCCTCTTTCTTCTCTTTACATTCCTCATATTATTCACTTTCCACTTATTATCCCCTTTCTGTATTCCCTTCCTTCTACATCATTTTCTCTATTATCCTCTTCTCTCTCCCACCCCTCGTCTTATTTCCCTTCCCCTGTATCATCTTCTTCCCCTTTTTCCATCACGTTTCCTCCTTACTTCCCCATCGATAACCTGACTCTTCAGCGTTTTCCTGTATTTTTATCATACCACCCTCCACATGCATCTCCATACGGTTTGTTCCATATTCTTTTCCTTGATCTTCCTCACAATGACACGGTTCCTTCAATCTTCTCCCTGTATTCACTCTATCTTCCTTTCCTCTCCCCTAATTTTCATGTTTCTTCTTACCACTTCTCCTTTTCTCTACCACCCCTACCTTTTCATTCATTTTGTATATGTTTCTCTTCTTTTCTCTACTCTTTTTCACACTTTCCTCGCCCCTCATAGTTTTTTTTTTCTCTCCGTTCTACTTCTTCTTTCGTTTAGTTTCAATTTTCGTTGATTTTACCCCCTACTCCCACCTTGTCTTCTCCTTCTTATTTATCCTTCCATGTTTCCTGCTTTTCTTAGCTCTATCATTTATTTCACTTTCATGCATTCCTCTTTATTATCTATGTTGCTTCCTTCATTTGGCACATCTCTCTATTTCATACCTTCACCCTCTACTCTGTCATTATCTTGTTTTCTCCTTGTTTTTCCTTCATCATTCCCTTCTTCCCCTATCATCCCTCTCTCTTATTTTTTTTTACCTCTTTCATTCAATTTTTTTCCCTCCCTTGTATCCATTACTCTTCCCCTTTCTTACTCCTCTCATAATCAACCCCAATCATTTATGTCCCATTTTCTCTATCCCATTTCATCTTCCCACACACTCTCACACCTAGCATTCAAGACCGATCAATCATTTCTCCATTTGTGTCGCGGGTCATTCCAGTCTCTTCCACTCCATTATCATCCTCTTCTCCGTAGAATTCATCTCTCCTCTTTTTGAGAGATTTTTCATATATTCCATTCTTGTCAGACCCTCTTGAGGGGGCATCATCATATCTATCCATAATCACATCTTCTCATGACATTTTTGTCTTGGAGGATACCATGACATCTGTCACTCACCACCTTCTATTCTCCCCTAACAAACATTCACTCTACTTTTTTCTTAAGAAAAGTAGATTGAATTCTTCCCCCATCTCGTCTACTTTCTTTGAAAGGACACTACTTTCATAGTACCCTTCCAAAGAGGGAAAAATGTAGACACCCTAATTTCACATCTGTCCTAAATTAATTAATTCCCCTTCCTCATTTCCCACAAAAATACACTTCGAATTAATCAAATATAATTTTATTAATTATCCATTTCAAATCTAAAAAATAACCCAATCCTCACCACATGTCATTATTCTCCATGTTCTTTTTCTATTGAACTCAAAATTCAAAATCAAATCCTCACCCACTCTTCATGGTCCCCACTCACCTAAAATCCTCCACTTATGAATTAAAAATCTAAAATCAAATCCTCACCCATTCTTCGTGGTCCCCACTCACCTAATCTTGCCCACATTTTCAAACCATGATTACTTAAATTACTCTAAGTTAATCACTCCCCCAAGTTGTAAATACAGCCTTACCCCCCCCTCTAAAGACACGGAGAATAAGCTTGAATGTCCTGTCTAAGTTCTTGCATCCTTTGAGCAAAGAACATCCTTCTGCCTCGTCCTAATGCCCAAATAGCCTCATCCTAAAGCACCCCAAATCCATAATCCTTTTTCCCATCTAGTGCAAAGTAAGTGGATCGTTGTTGCAGGAAGGCCTTGCTCCGTCTTGAAGAAAAGCACCTACATATCACGCAATCGGGCTCAATCCAAGTTTCCTAGCCCATTCTGAGGTTTGCTACGAATGCGAAGGAGGAGGTATGATTGTTAGTATTTTACTTCCTTGTTAGTAGTGCATTTTTCCTAGCTTACATATACAATAACATAGGCTTATCCTGTATAGGCGGAATGAGTACCAGCGGAGATGCTAGGTATTATTTCAATTTTGCAAAGGCGTCTTGACAGTCTTGTGTCCATTTGAATTGGACATCCTTCTTAAGTAGTTGGTTGAAGTGATGGCACTTATCTGCCAATTGAGAGATGAAGTGACGAATAGATTGTATTTTTCCTTGTAGGCCCCTTAGTTGTCAAAGGTTTTGAGGAGGCGGTATATCTATTATAGCTTTGACCTTGGTAGGGTCCACTTCAATTCCTCTTCATGAGACAATGAATCCCATAATTTTTCCCTGAAGTGACACCAAAGACACATTTTTGGATTAAGGCGAACCTTTTACTCCCTTAACCACTCAAATATACACCTAAGAATTGTTGGATGATCCACTCTAGTCTTTGATTTAGCAATAATATCATCGACATAATCCTCCATTATGTCATGAAGAAGGTCGTGGAAAATAATAGTCATGGCATCGCGATAAGTTACACCAACATTTTTAAGGCCAAAAGGCATGACCTTGTAACAAAATGTCCCCCATGGGGTTGTAAAAGTTGTTTTATGCTAGTCTTCTTCAGCAATTTGAATTTGGTTATACCCATAAAATCCATCCATAAGGAATAACATCTCATGGCCCACAATTGAATCGACAATCATATCAATATTATGCAAAGGGAAATGATCCTTGGGACATGCTTTGTTAATGTCACGGAAATATGTACAAATACAGATTTTGGGGGTCTTCTTCATAACTAGTACCATATTAGATATCCACTCTGAGTATTCAATGCACTATATAAATCCTGCATCCAATAATTTTTGTAGTTCACCCTTAACAAGCAATGTGACCTTAGGATGAATTTTACGTAGTTTTTACTTTACATTTTTGGCATCTGGGTACACCACAAGGTGATGAACCACAAGAGAAGGATCAAGGCCTAACATATCTTTGTAAGACCAAGTGAATACATCTTGAAACTCGATTAGAAGTTCTGTGAAGGCTTTGATTTCGCTTTCGACAAACCGATACCTAGTTGTAACAATTTTGGTTGGTCTTCGATTCAATGTTAATGGTTGTCGTATCTTCTACCAACATCTTAGAAGTGTCATTGTCTTGAAATGATGTTGTAGGCTTGCATAACTTGTTAGAAATTTCTGATTTGAATCTCCTCTTTCTAGTGCCTCTAAAAGGTTTTCACTAGGAGATGCATCATTTTCCTTCTTTTTCAATTTTTGCTTCTCGTATAACACCTCAGAAAGTTTTTCACTATGCGAGATATAATTTTTCTTTTTCCGTGTTTAATTTATTTTTCTTTAGGACTAGAGATTGTAAGTTCTTCACCAAAGTAGGCGGTAACATCAAGGTTTATATTGAAACCCATCTTGTTTTCTGACAAGGGAAAAGGGTCCCAAGCCCCGAGGAACTCCTGATGGCCTCATCACTTTGAAAGAGGTACATGGAAATATGAAACTATTGGTCATGATCAATGAGGGAAGGATAAACAACATCAAGGGTTCGAATAGATAAGTATTCGAGGAAAAGTGTAGTTTTAGCTAGGTCTTCGAAGAGGCTATGTGTGGAACCGGTCTTGGCTTCCGAATCTGAGTCCTCGTGACTAGGTAATGCATTAAATACTATAGGCCTCTTCTCGTATGTCTCATACCCTAGACCACATGTGTAAAGACTAGACTTGATATTCATAGGTTCAAAATACCATGTTCTTGTGGGCCAAGGCCTCTTCCTTTCCAGTTCATGTTTTTCATCATTTTATGGCCCTTGATGTAATCAATGGATTCATAGCATTCCACCATCTTGTTTTCATATAACCACGAGTCATCAAAGATTGGAATATGTTCATCTTCTAGATATCATAAGCGTCTCCAAAGAGTGTTTCTAAGATAGTAAGCTGGAGGTTCTCATAGATGAGGAGCGTTAAGATGCCCATAGATGTGAGGTGATAATGAGAGTTTTCCAACAAGAAATGCATATTTGAGTGTGTACTCACCTAAGCCTTTATGGGAGAATGTAACTTCAGGTGATGCATTAGATGTAGATGCTTCAGAGGAAGGCGCAAAGGTGTGAGGAATATCTTCAGGTGACACTTTAGACATAGATTCTTCAGAAGATGACGTGGAACCATGGGGGTGCAATGTTATGTCAGGTTCAATACGGTTGGTAACAATAGCATTTGCGCTAGATCCATGCTTATCATATCGTAGCTAGACAATAATTTGCTTTTTTATAACTTGCTTCGAAAAACTTACAATATTCAAAGGGGTCAATATCTCCATGCAAGGTGTACTCTCTGCCATTATGTGGAAACTTTATGCATTGATGGAAGGTGGAAGGTACTGCGTGCATCACATGTATCCAAGGTCTACCCAAAATAAGGTTATACGACGTTTATGCATCAACTACATGACATACAGTGTCGAGGAGTTGTCAGGCCTACTTGTATGGGAAGAGTGATGGTACCACATGATCAGGCACTCAGTATTATCATAACCATGAATGGTAATTATATTAGCGTCTAAATCATCTATTGTATGACCAAGGCAATGAATAAATTTTATAGAGTAGATGTTAAGAGCTGCTCCACCAATAAAAACTCTCTTGACCTTATGGTCTATAACATAGGCTTCATGTATAAGGAGTTATTGTTAATCAGATTTTGGTTCAACATATCTTGAGGGCCAAAAGATAGGATAGAAATTTCGGACATAATGTTTGCAATCATAGCATGAAACTGTTGAACATTGAGAGTATGAGAAACACGTGATTCATTTAGAGAATGCGTGAGAATATATTGAAAGCTAGGTGGCTCTTTCAATAGCTCCATTAGAGAGATATGTGTTGGCGTGGTTGCTAATTATTTGATGAAGTCATATTGACTCAGAGTGGGATATTTGGCATTAGAGTTTGACTTTTGATTTGAAGGAGCCATTGGTTTGGACGTTTGAGGTTCTGTAGAAGATGTAGAAGGTTGGTTTGCTACGAGAACAGAAATCTTCCTTTGGCATGTGGTCACAACATTACTTGAAGGTTTGAATTTAATGGTCATCATTGTAGATGGTACTTCCTCTATAAATGAGATAATTGAATCAGTAATCGTTATTGCGAGAGGACCTTTGTCAGCATTTTTACTATCATCACCATGTTTGGGAAATGGGTTTGAGAACACCTTGAGATTGTCGTTGGGTGTTTTATTTGGTGATGGTTCTTCAACAATGATATCTCTACTATCAATGAGGTCTTGGAAAAGTGATGTAAGTGAAAGCATCGATCAATTGGGTGATTGTCAATGCAATGAAAATCACAATAAGTATCACTTTATACCAAGTAGGCTTGGGTTCTCCCTCAACCCAAGGTTTGGTGATGGGATAGGTAACCATGTTTGCATTAATGAGTTGTTGGAGGACACTTGATAGAGGTTCTCCCAAAGGAGTGAAACGACGTCGCTTAGAATCAAGAGAGGAGGAAACCTCTTTGCTAGAAACAACAAGAGGTTGTTTACCTTTGTTTGGTCTAGTCTGAGTGTTTTGGACGTTGTGGACATTGCGGTTATCTATAATACCATCATTGACCATATTACAATTGCGGTTAACATGTTTAGATTTGTCTTGGTGAGAGCTATTAGGATGGTTACTATGTTGCCCATTGTCTTTTGAATGAGGTTTAATCAAACCTTTTGCGACAAGGATTTTTCAATTTGTGATCCTTTCTCAATAACTTCTTGAAGTATTAAGGCGATGCATTTGTATGTGAAAGGATAGCTCACTATTGATATTCGGTACAAATATGCTCACAAGTATTTTCTCGGGCATGGAACATGGGAAATGACTAGTAATCACACGCCATCTTTGTAGGAATTGTTCAAAGGTTTTATTTGTTCATATTTTGACATTACACAAATCCATCATTGTAATTTCATAGTCTAGGTTGAATGAGAAATGTTTAATAGACTTCTTTGAGAGGTCCATGAAATTTTGTATAGAGCCCTTGGGGAGGTGTAGAAACCATTCCGAGGCTTGCCCACTTAGACTTAGTGGAAAGAGATTCATTAAGAATACATCACTATATGACACCTCTAGATAAGCCATATAAAACTCCTTGATATGTTCTCTAGGATCATTCTTGCCCTTGTATTTTTCAAATTTGGGCATCTCGAAAGATTTGGGAAAGGGGACGTGCAAAATGTCCTTATCGAAGGGGTAAGGACACAATTATTCAAATTTGAATTGTTTGTGTTGATGTTACATACCTGAGATGGTGTCCTTCATCATTTTCCATTCTTGGGAAAATGATGAGTTTTTCTGCAAGAAAGATAAGGAACCATCACTCATAGAGTTGTTGTTATCTTTGGTGTGTGTGGTATGAATTTTAAGTGAAGCATCACTAGTTTTCTTTGGTGCCTCATTGTTATGGGATTCATTGGTGACTTTGGAATTTAAGATAGCAAGTTGCTTAGCCATGTCGTTAATTTGATTCATGAGGGCTTGAGTGGGATCGGTGGCCAAATTAGTTGATTTTCCTTTGTTCCCTTCGTCAAATTTGTCTTTGTTTGATTCATCACCTTTGGTGTTGTTCGAGGTGGACTTGTTTTGATCATCATTGTTCATGTGACTAGGGCTTGCCTCATCGTCATTGTTTGTCGAAATGAAAGGTTCACCCTTGTTAGGTGGTGGTTTTCCAAGTAATGTTTGTAGACTATCTTCATCAAAATCAAAGGGTAAGTTTTCTCCCATATCAAGAAGATGAAGCGAAATTGGTATTTATTCATACGTAAGATATTTTAAATGTGGGATTGTTCTTGAGTGAGATGTCATTCTTATCATCCTCAGATTTCTGGTCATTGTCATTATTAAAATATCCAAAAGGATTTTGATGTCGTTCCTTCCTTCCAAAAGGACTATAATTTGTGTCATGTTCCCACCATTTTTAAAAGAGGGAGGGAGAAAAAGAGAGATGTGAAAGATAACTCAAGCCGTACTCAAAGTGAATGTGACGATGGAAGAGAGGTGTGCGATTAAGCTTAGTAATAACTTGTCCCTTAACAAAGTGAATGCTAAGATGGACAAGAAGTTTGGAAGATATGAATGACGCAACCCTTAACAAAGTGAATGTCAAGATGGAAGCATGCGAAAGTGTTTGATAAACTCGACCCTTGACAAAGTGAATGCTGAGATGGAAGAGTGGTTTAATGTGGTGAAGATTCTCATCCTCTAACAAAGTGAATGCTAGAATGGAGGAGAGTTATAGTGACAAAATTCCAAATGTGCTCAACCTCTAACAATGTGAATGCTAGAGTGGAGGAGCGAGGATAGATTGATTGCAAATGCACTCTACCACTTAGCAAATTGAATGCTAGATGGAAGAGAGTTATGAAAAATGAGTCAAATTGTATGTGATGTGCTCAACCCTTAACAAGAATTAGTTAAGAAGGAAGAGGCTAATGAAAGGATAAGACTCAAATATTGACAACGTAAACATTGGAAAAGAAGATATGATGAAGTGTCTAAAACACAACAAATATTTTGTCAAGTTAGAGACGTGAAGAAATCAAACATATATAGTTTAACAATGATGATGTCAAACTAAAGGATACAAGAGAATGAAGATAAGGTGTGATGAAATGAATTTGTGACAAAGTGGAACACAACACTGTCAAGGTATGAGTCATAAGATGAAAATGATTGAACGAGGATGTGGATATCCGCAACTCAAGACTTGATGTCAAAAAGGATATGAAAACTTAAACTTTGGGAAATGTAATCCAAATGTTTAAGTATTGAATGAAATGGGAGATAAACTCAAAATGAGGTGAATACGAAAGATAGAAGAATTTGATGACCGCGAAAGGGGAAGAATCAAATAAGTGAAAGAAAACTCCAAATGAATGAAAGAAGGTCAAATGGAGAATATAATGAGGATGAAAAGATTGGAATAATGAAAAAGAGACAAAGTTTCAAAAAGGGGAAAATTCAAGAGTAAAATGAAAGTTAGTGAATGACTGACGATGAAGAGGAAAGATGACAAAAAGAGATGAAACGAGAATGAAAGTAGAATCCAAACAAGGATTGTTTAGAAAATGACGAAAAAGATAAGGAAAGTGAAAGATGGATCCCAAACAAGGAGTGTTTGGGAAAAGTGAGTGTGGAACACTACTACAAAAAGAAAGAAAATAAAAGAAGAAAATAGAAAAATAGGTTTTTGTTTAAATGTTTGTTTGTGGCCTCTACCTTAAATTGGCTTGGACAATGTTTGGCTTCCTAGGTGGCTCTCTCAACTAGGTGTTAGCAATATATCCAAGTGAGCACAACGCTATTGCTAGCTAACAACTTTACTTTACCCCTTTAAAACCATGAACAAAGATATTGCTCAGATTGAATCGCATTGGGGTCACCACTAAGGATATATGTGACTCTGACTCACAAGGATTTACTAGTCAAGTAGGATAAAAAGGTTCCCATTTCGTCCACCAGTTCACTCAAGGTGTGGACTACTTTGGGGTTCCTA
Organism: Taxus wallichiana var. yunnanensis; assembly: GCA_018340775.1. Classification (NCBI taxonomy): domain Eukaryota; kingdom Viridiplantae; phylum Streptophyta; class Pinopsida; order Cupressales; family Taxaceae; genus Taxus; species Taxus wallichiana. Next base: position 779,482,218 of record CM031237.1, read on the forward strand.
GAACCACCCTTTTGTTATAGCTTAAGGCTTATGCCAAGGGGGTTATGTTCTAGTTAAGCGATCGAGCTATAGCTCTTAACCGAACGTGAAAATGCAATTTTTGAATGTGGTGTATTTTTTATCTTGTGATCTTAATGTGGTTTAGTTGTACACTATTTGCAACTGCGCAGTTAGTAGTTTTGAATGTTTTAGCCACCTTTTTTAGAGCGGTTCCTGCAAGAAAGGATTAGAATGTTTTCCTGAATTAGGTAAAAAAAAGAACAAACAAAAAAGACAATGAAGTGAACCCACATTTTTGATTTCCAAGATCATTTTAAAAGTGCGAGGAAAGAGCATACATGTGGGTTAGCTTTGATTAAGTGAAATGTTAATTCCCAAAAACAAAAAGAAACGACCACGTTTGATTCCCAAGATCACTTAAAAAGTGTGAGGGAAGAGAATACATGTGATTGTTTCGTGGTTAGTCTCACAAAAAATAAAAATGATAATAAATGTTAACAAAAGCAACCATAAAACATGAGTTAACATGCAAAAACGATGAAACGTTGACAAAGATTTCAAAAAGTGACAAAAAAATTGGACAAAAATGCCTAATAACCCCGCAAAAACAAGTTTCACAATTAGTCTACGCAAAAAAAATTGACGGAAAAAAAATGATAAAGGTCCGATTTTAGTGAAAAAGGCCTAAGGTAATTAAGTAAACTAATTGACTAATTAGAATAGTCTAATGAAGTAATTAAAAATGAATCTTAATTAAAGATATTTTTTGCTTAAAAATAAATAAGAATAAAAACAACATATTTAAAGTCTAATACTTAAGGTTAGACCTATGTTTAAATGAAAGAAATAAAGGAATAACCTAAACCTAAACTTAATCTATAAACATATAAACCGAAAAACCTAATGTATGATAAGTTTGTTTTGTGTGTGGTGTGTGTAGATTGTGCAGGTATAGCAGCGGGGAACTCGGTATGGGGCAGGCAAGGAAAGAATGGCGTGGGTGGCGTAGGACTTAGGATAGAGCTCAGTGATGGAGTGCAGGGTTCTGGGGTGGGGCAGGGAGCGGGGACTGGACAAACAGCTCGCAGGGTAGGGAACATGTTGTGAGGAGGGGCAGGTGGCTCGGCAGCGAGCCAGGAGGAACAGGGTAAGTAGTTAGGGGTTCGGGTTGGGCAAGGGGCTCGGGACGGGGCGATTCAGGTCCGTTTGAATGGAGATCGGCGTGGGGGTGATTTGTGGGTTGGGAAAGGTGATTCGGCCATGGGGTGAGCAGAGGGCTCGGGGATTTGAGTTAGGACAGGGATGGGAAATGGGGTAAGGCATTCCAGGTAGGTAGGATAGTGGGACGAGGACGGCGAACCAGGGTAGTGAGGAGGGCTCGAGGGTAGTTAGGTGGAGTGTGTGGCGAGTCGACGAGGCAATTAGACGGTGAGGATGTGGCTCGGCTGAGCTAGATGAGCCAAGGTAGGTAGGGGGTAGGGTAGGGTGGGTAGATCTAGGTTTTAGGTTTTAAAATTTTGTTTTGAATTTTTTGTTTTTTTTTTTGTTTATATTTTTTATGTATTTTTTTAAAATGTAATCTAATATTTTTCTCTGTGTTTAGGTATATATATTTTTGTTTCAGAGAATATATCAGCAGGAAATTGATCAAAAGTATGAAAACAGATAACATATTTGTTTAGAAAAATGATCAGAAATCAAAGACCATTACAAATCCAAAACCTGCAAATGAGCAAAACCTGCAACCTGCAAACAAAATGTTACCTACAAAATTTGTAAAAAAGAACACAGTAAACCAACAGTAGTAAAGATGATGTTTTTTTTCTAGGATGTGAGCTGGTAAAGTGTTGTTTTTGCTTCCAAACCTGCACAATAACAGAATTATTGTACTTGAGATTCAAGAGGATTTGTAAGAGAGTAAGCCTACAATTTATAAAGGTAGAAGTAGTTGTAAATTATTTATACACGGTTGAATACACATGCTAAAAATAGCATTTGAGAGGTTGCAGCAATTCCCTAAGCCTAACCCTAATCCTAAGCCTATTATCAATGCTTCACACTCTGTTATGTTATTTGTGCAAGGGAAGTTGATACGATAAGATTTAGGTATGAGGTCTCCATCTGGTGTATGCAAGATGATTACTACTCCGAACCATGGATGTTGCAAGATCTATAAAAGAATAATGTCCATAAGGGTGTTGCTTCTATATACAAAAGGTCCTCGTCTGGAAATTCAAAATTTAACGGTTGTGAACCTAACAATGGTGTTGCAGCCGGTTGATCTGCTAGTGTTTAACCTTTGATAGCTTTTTGATTGACAATTTCAATGTTGAATTTGTTAACTAGTGTGATCCAACTAGACATTCATCATGTTATGATTGGTCTTGAAAGTAGGTACTTAAGAGGATCAACCCTTGAAATTAGCTTGGTGGTATGATTTAGGAGATAGTGTCGCAGCTTGCCAAAAGTATAAGCAACCGCTAAACAAGCCTTTTCAACCTGTGAGTACTTGGTCTCATGTTCGAGGAGAGTTCTTCTCAAGTAATACACAACTTGTTCCTAACCCTTATCATTGGTGGCACCAATAATGCCCCAATGGCATGTTCTATTACAGATGTATATAACAACATAGGCTTATCCCATATAGGCGGCATGAGTACCGCAGAAATACCAGGTATTCTTTCAATTTTGCAAAGGTGTCTTGACAAATGAGTCTCGTGTCCATTTGAATTGGACATCCTTCTTAAGTAACTAGTTGAAGTGATGGCACTTATCTGCCAATTGAGAGATGAAGTGACGAATAGACTATATTTTTCCTTGTATGCCCCTTAGTTGTTGAAGGTTTCGAGGAGGCGGCATATCTATTATAGCTTTGACCTTGGTAGGGTCCCCTTTAATTCCTCTTTGTGAGACAATGAATCCTAAAAATTTCCTTAAGTGACACCAAAGATACATTTTTTTGGATTAAGGCGAACCTTGTACTCCTTAGCCGCCCAAATATACACCCAAGAATTGTTGGATGATCCACTCTAGTCTTTGATTTAGCAAGAATATCATCGACATAATCCTCCATTATGTCATGAAGAAGGTCATGGAAACTATTGTCATGGCACACCGATAAGTTACACCAAAGCATTTTTAAGGCCAAAAGGCATGACCTTGTAACAAAATGTCCCCCATGGGGTTGTAAAAGTTGTTTTATGCTAGTCTTCTTCAGCAATTTGAATTTGGTTATACCCGGAAAAGCCATCCATAAGGAATAACATCTCAAGGCCCGCAATAGAATCGACAATCATGTCAATATTAGGCAAAGGGAAATCATCCTTGGGACATGCTTTGTTAATGTCACGGAAATCTATACAAATACGGATTTCGGGGTCTTCTTCGCAACTAGTACCATATTAGATATCCACTCTGAGTAGTCAATGCACCATATAAAGCCTGCATCCAATAATTTTTGTAGTTCGGCCTTAACAAGCAATGCGACCTTGGGATGCATTTTACGTAGTTTTTGCTTTATAGGTTTGACATTTGGGTGTACCACAAGGTGATGAACCATAAGAGAAGGATCAAGGCTTGACATATCTTTGTAAGACCAAGCAATACATCTTGAAACTCGATTAGAAGTGTTGTGAAGGCTTTGATTTCAGTTTCTGACAATCTAGCACCTAGTTGTAACAATTTTGGTTGGTCTTCAGTTCCAATGTTAATGGTTTTCATCTCTTCTACCAACAACTTAGCAAAGGTTGTCATTATATTTAAATGATGTTGTAGGTTTGTGTAAATTTTCGGATATTTATGGATCTGAATCTCCTCTCTTTAGTGCCTCTGAAAGGTTTTCACTAGGAGATGTGTCCTTTTCCTTCTTTTTCTTTTTCACTATGCGAGATATAATTTTTCTTTTTTGTGTTTAATTTCTTTTTCTTTAGGAATGGAAATTATAAGTTTTTAGCCGAAGTAGGCGGTAGCATCAAGGTTTATATCAAAACCCTTCTTGTGGTCCGACATGGGAAAAGGGTCCCGAGCCTCGAGGAACTCCTAGATGGCCTCATCGTTTTGAAAGAGGTCCATGGAAATATGACATTGTTGGTCCTGATCAATGAGGGAAGGATAAACAATGTCAAGGATTCGAATGGATAATTATTCGAGGAAAAGTGTAGTTTCAACTAGGTCTTCAAAGAGGCTATGTGTGGAACCGATCTTAGCTTCAAAATCCGAGTCCTCATCACTAGGTAATACATCAAATACTATAGGCCTCTTCTCATATGTCTCATACCCTAGACCACATGTGTAAAGATTAGACTTGGTATTCATAGGTTCAAGAACACCATGTTCTTGTGGGCCAAGGCCTCTTCCTTTCCAGTTCATGTTTTTCATCATTCTAAAAATTGTCAATTTTTGTAGCTTTCTTAAGAATTGTATCCTCTACATTTCAAGCCATCATTGCTTTCTAGGTCATGCTCTCGAGAGTTGAGCCACCTACTTATATAAACCTACCTTTTAGCACCGATCACCGACGACTATCTAGATTCACCCCAAATCAACTATTTCCCGTACAACCCCAATTCTCTAATTTTTGATTATTTGAAATATTTTCACATTTTGTTTTTAACCACTCTTAGTTTAGCAATTAAGTATAATATTGTGCTTTATATATATCCAAACTCATATTGTAATTAGACGGGGTTAGTTTAGTACATTTCTTAATATAAAACCACTTTGTGTATTTATAAGTATGAATTCATACTCAAATTGTGTTAGACGGGGTTAGTTTAGTGCATTTCTTAATATAAAACCACTTTGCATATTTATAAGTTTGAGTTCATTGTTTTGGTATTTAAAAAAAACCTTTAATGTTAATTTGTGAGGTTTTTATTTAATTTCTATATAGTAAAGATTTACATTTAAGAAAAAAAAATTAACATTACATGTTTTTCTATAGATTTAAAATTAGCCAACTTTTAGGTAAGGATTTATTTTCATTGCTCTCTAGTTTTTATAATTCTTAATTAATTGTTTGTTGGACCTTCTTTCTCTTCCTTCATGATTTCATAATATTAAAAATAATAATAAATATCTCATTGAAATGTATTTAAAATACATATGTTACTACCTCGAATAAAATATTTTTTTACATATATCTTAAAATTATTCTAAAATTAGATATCCTCGTTATCTATTACAATAGAAATGAATATCATACTAACATATATACAGAATTTGGGAAAGGAACCCAAATTTCAGACCTTTAGATGTGACATCACACAATTAAGAAGACCTAGAGAGCTATTGCCAAAAACAATAATTCCATAAAATCTGTGACTATATTTTTTCATGGAGGTAGGAGAGGTATAAAACTACTATATCATAGGGAGCATGCATCCTCTATGGAATACACAGATATTCACTATCGTGTCCGAAAGCTAGACAAAACAATAATTCAAGAAAAAGAAAGAAGAAAAACAAACTCGTCAGAATGTATTAGACTTTGGGTGGCAGGGTAAAATAATACAAGAAGAAGGATATTGGCTAGAGTATGGTAAAGGAATGATCGGCCAAAAAATTATTTCCATAAGAATCAGTAGCATAGGAGCAGTTATCCTTCCTAGGGTCACAAGAAGCCTTATATTTCTGAAAGAGAAAAGTACATGTGGTAGAGAGCTAATATTTTTCTCTGGATGATCATAAACAACACACACAAATGTGTGGGCCCTACATTCTGCACCAATGGGAAAATCCAATTGGCAAAGGCTTTTTGTTTATTAATTATATGATTGGTCCATTTTGTAGGCCTTACCATGTTTGTGAGTCTTTGAAAAGGATTGCCTTTTTCTCTCGAAGTTCTCTACACTTCATGGCATTTCATGAGTTCTAAATATGGAAGTGAATGTAAAATGGCACATGACTAGCTTATTTAGTCTCACTAGACACAACCAGATTAGATTTAGATATATTGTTCACATCATGAGGCACATTCAATTAGATTTATATACAACACAAACACTAGAGGCATCTCTACCAATTTCAGCACAATTAAGCATATTTATTCACCTGTTTTGTTTTAGCATGTGTGTCGATATGGTCCTACGTGAAATATGTTAATTTTTTTATCACATGAGTGATTAAAATTTTAAAAAGCAAATCTTGTTGTTTTTTTAAATAGACCTATGCAAAAAGCTAAAATCAAGCATTTAGAGGTTCATTCTAGCCTCCACTAGTTGTTAGTATTGAATGATCGTGGTTGAGAGAATCGTGCATACACCGATTGATTGTTTGGTCGCATCAAGTACTACTTGAGATTTTGTCGAATCACGAGAGGCCTAATAATAATGGAAAGTTATCATAGGTCCTCATTAACATCTCTTATTTTTATGGGTTTTGAAGAGGTTGAGTCTAAATTAGCATTTTGGGCATGGAGATTAAATTCTAGATGGTTTGTGACCAAACCAAAGAAAGTGGGTGAGGTTTCCTCATCTTAGGGCATCAAGATCATATTTGCATAATCAAATTTACCACTCATACATTGTTGATTTCATAGCTTTATATCTAGATCATATCATTTACATTTCTAATCATCATTGTTTTCTTGGTCATATTTATGAGAGTCAAGCCACCTACTTATCTAGACCTACCTTTTACCACTTTTCATTAATGACTCTTCAAGTAAGTGGTTTGCTACGCTACATTATGTTCACCCCTCGCCCAAGTCAAACAAGTGCCCCCACTATGGAGGGCCCTTCCCCTTCCACATATAGAGAGTTAGGTGGGAAAGTGCCCACGGCCCTCTATATATATATATATATATATGGGATCTGTATCAACACCTACCTAAATCTTTATACAAGGGATGGGGTCAGGGCCATCTCTTTAGATATGGAGGGGAGAGGAATTACGCTCCCTCCTATCTTTGGTCTAGGCCTAGGTCTATGATTAAATGATGCTCTCCCAAACTTCTTGATCTATCGATCAATACCATAAATGTATATAATCACCATTCGTGTGTGTGTGTGTGTGTGTGTGTGAGCGAGGGGGTGTTCCTTGGCCTCTATCAATCAAGCCCCATGATCTCCCGATATGGTGATCGAGTGCCATCTAAATCTATGGGCATAGTGCCATATACCTATATCTAGTCCATATCACCTCCACGCCTTAAAGAATAGACTATTATTATGATATGCAACCATAGTGTCACAACCATCTCATTCTACTAAGTTTATCTAGATTATCTACTATCGACGCTTAAAATAAATCATATGCCCCCATCTATCTATCTTTGAATCGGATCACCACAAATCCTAGTTGATTTATTCCAACTCCATATAGTTTAAATATGGGGTGAATGAGTTGGGTGCTTTCCCTACATTCTCGATGCACTATCCCTCTCTCATTTTATTCTAACAACTAAGTTCACATAAAACCAACTATTTCCTATATAACCGTAATTCTCTAGTTTTTCCAGCACTTCCATCATTTCAATATATATTTTAAATTAATCTTATATTATAAACTATCCTTATTTATGTAATTAAATATTATATATATATATATATATTCGAACTCATATTGTAATTAGATGGGATTAGTTTAGTGTGTTTCTTAATATACAACTACTTTCAACATCTATAGATACGAGTTTGTTGTTTTGATAATTTTCCAAAACCTTTTATGTTATTTTGTGTTGATTTTTTTCCATTTCACCAAATAGTAAATGCTTATATTTAGGAATTTGATTTGTATTACATATCATGTCTTTATATGAATTGAAAACTAGCTAACTTCTATGGTTTTTCAAAACTTTTTGTTATTTTGTTATGATTTTTCCCCCTAATTTATAGGATAGTAAACATTTATATTTAATAATTTGATTTTATATATATATCATGTCTTTATATGAATTCAAAACTAACCAAATTGAGGTAAGAAGTTCTTTTCGTCACCTTCCAACTATTATAATCATTGAATGATTGTTTGCTTAGCTCACCTTCTCTTTTGTAGATTCATAATACTAAAAATCTATTCAATTACCTTTAAATTTATGATTTATCAAGTAGAATATGAATCTTCAAAGGCATCTTGGAATTGTTTCAACAAATTAAAAATCCTTATTTCTAAGACTATTACAATAAAATGGTTATCCTACCTACAAAGTAGTTCTAAGATGAGTATATTTACTTATTGGGTTTTCGCCTCTCCTCATTTACAGCTTAAATAAATGCCTTACTACTTTTGGTGGAATACACTTCTTTTACAAAGTCTTCCTTCTTAATAAATCAAAATGTGCAATATTTAATTTCCTTGGTTTGATTATGCTTCTAGCCTATACAATACTCCAAACCAACCAAGCATTCGAGTCAACTCAAAACCTTCTCATTGTCATTTCTTCATTGATTGTCTAATCCTTCGTGTCATCCTTAATCTCCAATATGACAAAGCTCTTGATGTGGAAACCCTTAAAGCTGATTTTTTAAAACATAACCTTAAGTCTTAGTAGTCTATATCACATATATGTTTAACTACATGGTGACCTATGGCTTTCCACCTTTTTGGACTTCCCATATTGTCCATCCCATCTACATGCATGGAGACATGAATGACCCTAGTAATTACCGGACTACCATGGTTAGACACACTTTGGATAAGATCTATACCACAACTCAAGACATCCATATCTTCATATGGGAAGAGACCAAGACGGTGAGAGCCAATGGACAAATAAGTTCTAGAAGGTACCACCGTAATAGTGATCATATCTTCACGTTGAACTCTATCATTGAGAAAGCTAAGGAAAAACATGAAGTATATTGTTGTTTTATAGACTTCCACAAGGCATTCGATATAGTTCCCGGACACTTGTTGGTTGAAATTAGTAGTCTACATCGTATGCATGTTTAACTACATGGTGACCCATGGCTTTCCACCTTCTTGGACCTCCTATATCATCCATCCCATCTACAAGAGTGGAGACATGAATGATCCTAGTAATTACCACACTATCATGGTTGGACACACCTTGGCTAAGATATTTGCCACAACTCGAGACGCTCATATGTCCAAATTGGAAGAGACCAAGACATCGAGACCCAATGGGCAAGCAAGTTTCAGAAGGGACCACCATACTAGTGATCATATCTTCACTTTGACCTCTATCATTGAGGAAGCTAAGGCAAAGGATGGAGTAGTTCATTGTTTTGTAGACTTCTACAAGGTATTTAATACAATTCCTCATAGCTTGTTAGTTAAAAGGCTTAAGGCTTTGGATCTTCCACCCTTGATAGTTTCACTTGTGATGATACCTTATGAGACCATTGTTGGCAACATACAAACAAGGAATGGCAATATAAAGGATGTCTAGAGTACCATAGTTGTTAAATAAAGTTCTCCACTCTCTCTTATACCTTTTAGTCTTCACAATGATGAGCTAGAGGAAATAATTTCAGATACATTGGGTGCAACAAATGGTTTCTTACTCTTCAAAGTCTCTATTGTAATTATCCTATTTGCATATGACATTATTTTGATGTCTCACTCTATGAGAGGTCTCTAGAAACAACTTGATATTCTAACCTCTTTTTGTGATACTCATGGGCTTCAAGTTAATTTTGGTAAAACGAAAGTAATGGCTTTCAATGTTCTCTTTCAACAAAGCAAGTGAGGTGATTCTTACTTACAAAAGGGAGAGAATTGAAATAATTTATTCATATTTATATTTGGATGTCCTCTTCTTTGGACCACGTTGTAGCTTGACTCCATGTATAGAATCTAAAATGAGTAATGGGTTTGCGCTTCGCCACCCTTGAAAATCATTGTTTTTAGCTCTAATTTTAGGACATTTACATGAATAGCTACCTCTCATTGGTCACACCTACCCTCTTGTATGGTTGTGTGGTTTGGAGACCACACCTTCAAGTGGAGGACTGAAAATTAATAAAGATTTATGGTCACAATATTATCCAAACATATTCATGTGAAGAGATCAATCCCTTATGTCATCATCCTTAACAAAATTGGGCACAACACCACTCATTGCTTCAATGATCTTTCATGTGGTGAGTGTAATTTTAAGACTAAAGGAATTGAGTAGTTACCAAAGTGATTACCTTAGGTATTGTACCTTGCTTTCGATCATCTATGGAGTAGGCAAAACATAGGGTTTATTTATGTTGGTATGTGAGAGTCTCTTCTCATTGCATCGCCTCATTGATCTTGATATTGAAAGGCCACCCCACATAGCCTTTCCATGGATGCTCCTCATCTCTCCAAGAGAGAGAAACAATGACATTTGTTGTGATATGTATAGAGCATATCATATGTCCACATGGACTTGACCTAAAGAATTGCTCACCTCAAAACTTCAATAGTACTCAAACTTATATCTTCATTTCAATGATGGGTTCATCCAACCACCAAGATACACAACACTATTATTACTTAGTACCATAAGAGCTCACCTTGCTCAACTCAAAATTTGTTTCCATCACTTCACAATGAGACAAACGACCAAATCCCTTAGGGGCATCATATTTCTCAAATTTGTTCATTGGAGCCTAAGACTAAAAGCCCAATTTGTTTTCAAATGCTCTCCTTATTATGAGATAAGGGAACAATTCTTTTCCTTTTTAGAGATTCTCTTGGCTCTCTCCAAACATTCATGGCTTATAAAGATCAAAGATTCTTTTAGCTCTCTCCAAACATTCATAGCTTATAAAAACGGAGATGTTTATTTTATCTTTGCCAACTTCTCAAACATAAGTCTCTAAGGGGGTCTTTGGACCTTGAGACCGACCATCATTTTGTTTTCGGATGCTCTCCTTATTATGAGATAAGAAAACAATTCTTACAACTTTTCATATATTCTCTTGGCTCTCTCCAAACATTCATGGGTTATAAAATAAGGGAATGATTAATCCATATTCCTCTAGGATATATTCGATCTTTTCCAATAACTTCACATACATAAGTCTCTAAGGGAGCCTTGCACTAAATTAATAAAATCCTAATTTCAACCATTTATCATCCTCCATATTTACATGTTAGACCAGCAATACAATGTAGATTTTACAACTCTCATGGCCTTACATCCATTACACATTTCTTGACCACTTTGAGTATTATAAGTGTTTCTGTTGAACAAACAAGGCTCAGTTCATTACACAAGACCCTCTATTTCTCTTTCTAAAACTATGTTATCTTTATTAGAATGTTGCACTTACTCTCTAGTTTAATTTCTCTTTTGTAGTGTTTTGAATATGTCACGGCGCCCCCTTGTTCTTCTTTACATTGCATCTTTTACTGTATTTTTTTGCTACTTTTGAGTATTGTATGTGTTTCTCAAGAGCAATGAGGTTCAACTCACTACATAGGAGTCTGCTCTCCAAGTCTCTTTATGATATCTCTGTCGAACTGCTCTGCTCTTATTTTTTTCTGAATTAATCTCTTTTTAATATTATTTTTGATATGCCATGGCACTTCCTTTTTCTACTTTACATTGAATCTTTGTTGGACTGCTGCTCTCACTCTTTCTGATTTAGTCTAGACTGTATTATTTTGGATATACCCTGGGGCTCCTTTTTTCCTTTGTGGACATTAATATATGAATTAAATTAAATTAAATTACTTATAAAATTCTGAAATCCTTGTTCGTTCGTTTAGTTGGGAAGCATTGTTAGATACCTCTCACCACAGAGGTACGAAATGTCCAAACAAATGTTCTGGGTAATTGGGAAAAGAAACCAGATTCATAATCTTTAGATGTGAGCACATAATCATGAAGACCAAAAGAGTCCTTGGAAAAACAATAATTCCATAGAACATGTGACTTTATTTTTTCACAATGGGCACTAACACACTCATGTGAGACGACACGTACCACTTGTTGGCTTATTGTACCATCAAAGAAGAACTGTGCTCTCATCATATGGAGCACACATGCACAACCCATCAGAATATGCCTCCTCTATGGAATACAGACTTTCACAATCTGGTCTGAAAGCTAGACAAAACAATAATGCAAGGAAAAAAAAATGGAATTACAATAAACAGAACATGTGACCAACAAAATGCTCTTCATCATATCATCCATTGTGCTGATCGACCTGAAAGCTAGACAACACAATAATGCAAGGAAAAAAATATTGGAATTACAGTAAACAGAACATGTGACCAACAAAATGCTCTGCATCATATCATCCATTTGTGCATATCGAATGTGTCTGGCACTCATATACAGCAGTTTGTGGGTCAGGTTTCCTGCTAATAATGTTCATATATAAATGATGACCTGTACCACAAGTTAATGCGGAAGTGCTTAAACCTTTACCCAAAACAAAACAAAAATCATCTAGTTGCAATGTATTTGACTTTGGCTGGTAAGGTAAAGTAACAAAAGAAGCAAGAAATAGGCTTGAGTACAGATGTGGAACAAGTTTTCCCTGAGCAGGATATATGACTAGGATTAGTCAAGGAATGATTCTACTGGTTATGAAGAAAATTATTTCCATTCAAATTCCATAAGAATCAACAGCATTGGAACATTTATCCTTCCATCGGTCCCCACAAAAGGTCAAGCATATAGATTATTTTAATTGAGTTTTGGAAATAACATAAACAGGTAAATATTACACCACCAATGATTGAAATTTAACAGAGAATTTGAATTAACCAATGTCACAGCTGTTTCCTAGAAAGCAAATAATAGACTTTTACTTTGAGCTAACAAGAAGCCTCATATTTCTGAAAGAGAAAATTACAGGAGGTAAAGAGCTTATACTTTTATATTTTTAAGAGTGTGTAGAGAGCCTACACTAATGAGGAGAAGAGAGAAGAGGGGAGAAATAATGGTTTGCTTATCAAGTTTTACATAAAAGCTGGAATGACATTTGATTACAAGAAATATTTGCAAAATCATGACAATCACCTGAATCCTAAATCAGCATATAGCCTGATGATCTAGTCGCCCATACAATAACCCCTTGCAGAAACCAAAAATATCCCCAAAACTGCTTTTGCCTTTAAGTTACTGATTTTCCTTGTTACACAAAATTTAACCAAAAAAACACCACTGCCTGAAACACAAACAAGTAACTCTTATTTGAAACCACAATTATTTAATAAATTCAGATACAATGTATACTCATATATAATCATCCCACATAACAAAACCAATACCATTTTAAAGGTGCACACTGAAGGAAGAACCCTTACTTTGGGGTTTTATATAGTTATATGAACAATCATAGCTCTGTAACCCTGAAAATGGTTACCACCTTACCACAATTTATTTATAAACTTGTCATTTGTAGTTCAGAAGATTTTAGATATGCCATCAGCACAAGGCCAAATTTGAGCTGAATCTTTGCCATCATATGACAGGCAGTTCAAAATGGCAGAGATCTTTATATTTGTGTTCTCTGCGCACTAAGGTGGCATACATAGTAGAGGTTACCGTAGAACGCACTGAACCCAAGCAAGTATTCAGGTGATAAAATATATTGTAGTATGCTTGTTTATAGAAGCAAAACAGGAAAAGTGACGCAATCAGTAAAAACAAAATGGCAGTTTCCTTGCAGATACCAAGTTGCAAAGATCCTTGTTTAGATGTTAGGAGTGAGTTATGTCACTCTATTTATAAGCCCAGATCTTCAGAATCCTGCACTTATCCTGCAATCTAATTGGCACGATCTCTAATGACATGAATGTCCATCTCGGTCGGTTCAGTGGCCTGCAACTCATAGTGAACACCATCAAGCTCCCTCCTAAGTCTGTCTTTAGATGTAGCATAAAGCATTTTTGCCCTGATACGCGATGCTGCAGGAGACCTGATGGCACATCATTCATAAATTCAACATATTTAGATGCTGAAGGTGGGCATTCAAGTGTCCACTTTTATTGATAAGGGTAAGCAGAGTAGTAATATATAAATCAGAGTTTTAAAAGGAGCTTGGAACCATGGTGGAAATTCCAGTGTTTCCTTTGATTAATCAGATGAAATAATTTACAGTCAATTGAGCAGGAAACCTCGTGGCATATCATTCAAATACTTCATCTTATTTTGGATCTTGGTTTCACTTAAGTTTATAGTTTACTCTCAATTGATACCCAGCATTTATAGTTTATTATAAATGAATAAACATTCCAAAGTAACAAAGTGTAAGAGATGTAAACGAACTGACCAAGCAATGAAGAATATCTTGCTCTTCTGGCAGTTGTCAACAGTGACAAAATCAAAATCAAAGACTGCATATCTGCAGTCATTTTCTGGAAGCGATGCCATGAAGTCATCATAGCTTTCTGCTGCACCTCCAGTTTTGTCAACCAAGACTTGTTTAGATTTTTCATCAATCTTGAAAATAATGTAGCGGTGCGCTTTCTTCTGCTTGAGCTCCAAAAACATGCTTTTGCAGTCATCTGACACATTCATGCCAGTCGTTGCCTGGTTCAAGCATCATCAACCGCATTAATAATTTACAAAACTTAAGTCCTACCTCTCTGATACAATAGAAATTTATATCCATTTTTCTACGAGGTTATTTTAGTGTAAATATGGTTAAGCTCTAAGAAAAACAGATTAGCCCAAATGCCACCCCTTAGTGGTGAAAATTGGTCAGATTTCTGCACTGTGCGCTTTAAAGTTATACTGAATTTTAAATCGCATATCTTTAAGATGCATCTTTCTACATGACTGTATCTCGAGTTTTAACTTTCAAGTAAAGCATATCAGCTGAAATGATGAGGGGTAAAACCCTCTTCGGTGGTATATGGAAATTGGTGGGAATCCTACTTCTCACACTCTAAACTTACATTGGGCTCCTCTATCAGGGTTTGCAACCAAGGGGCATAACACATCATTCAATAGCCTTTTCTAGAAGGTGATTTCTGAGCAAATTTTCAGATAAGAATACACTGTTAGCATTACATATGATTAAAGGATTTCTCATCGGTGAGGAGGAAATGAGGAACCATGGTTTCTAGTGACTACTCTATAGTTCCTTTATTTTCATATCACCTACCTTCTTACAGAATACATTGCTGCACAAAATTGTCAAACGGGTCCATTACTCGACTAAACGGTAGTATTGAGATCCTATAGTAGTTTTGGGATTCCTCGACCCATTCTATAAAGTTCTGAGGTTCTATAGGAGGCTATTTGTCAGCAAATTCCATGTAAGACTAAGAATACATTAAAGCATCCTATGCTACTGATGAATTGTCCATCAGCTCGGAGGATATGTGGAACCATAGTCTCTACTGTGTAATTCCTTGATTTTCATACCACCCCATCTTAACAGAATGCATTGTTGCAGATGTCTGAAGAAGAGTGATTCATTATTCAACTAACTGATCGTACTGAGATCCCATAGTATTGGAAGCAAGATTGTCAGGGTACTCACACCCAACCATATTTAGGCAGCTCCTGCACCAAAATCAGCACCCAAGGAAAATATAGGGGAAACTAATGCACCATAACGTGCCAGGTGTGTTTCCTTAATTTCATATGGACCATGTGTGCAGCACCAGGTGCATTTCCTTAATTTCATACTCACCGGGTGCCGTGCACCCACACCCACACCTGCGCACCCAAACAAAATTGATTGGAAGTCTTAAATCCCACAATGTTAAGTTATATTGAGGTTTTCCATGGGCGTATCAAATCATTGTATAGGTTATGTAGGAGGTAATTTGTGAGTAAAACTCATGTAGAATATGGTAAAGAACTACAATATGATTAAGGGGTTTCTCATCAGCTCAGAGGATACGAGGCACCATGATTTCTACTGCATAGTTCCTTGATTTTTATACCATGTATATCACAAAAGAATGTGTATCCCTGCAGAAACCTGAAGAGGATTGGTCCATTACTCAACCAATTAGAAGTATTCAGATCCTATAGAGTTGGGATTCCTGCATTCCAGAATCGAAAGTTCTATTGCGGTTCTATCTTTGGGGTTGCAATCAATGGGCATAACACTTCATTTTATAGGCTATATATTAGGTAATTGAAAGAAAATTTCATGTAAGCATATACAGAAGCAAATTGTTTGATTAAGGAGTTCCTCATCAGCTCAAGGATATCAAGAACCCTGGTTTCCTATCGGATAATTAGTTAATTTTGATTCCATCCACATTCCAAAAGAATGCATTGCTGCAGATATCTGGTCAAGATGAATGATCCATTATTCAACTAAATGTATTCAGATACTGTAGTGTTAGGATTCCCCCATCCCAACACCATGAGTTATAAGGCTTTCTATCAGAGTTTGCAATCAATGGGACCTCATCATTATACAGGCTTTATGGAAGGTGATTTGTGAGCAATTTTCATATAAGAACACAATAAAGCACCCTATATGAATGACACTGTTCTCAATTCAGAGAAAGTTGGGAAACGATTTTATTTTACAGTCCCCTGATTTAATAAACCACCCAGAATTCCCTGAAAAATACATCAAACAAAATACATCGATCCACAAGGTTAAAGAGGAATGATCCTTTATTTCACTAAATTACAATATTGAGGCTTAAAATGACCGAAGATATGCAACTGCACTCCATTTTTTTGTCAAAGACTACACAGACAACCCTATAGCAGAACCAGATCTAATATTCCCCCACCGACAAACACAAAACAAAGAAATGAACATGATCTTTTCCCAAATGAGCTACTGCAGAATTTGAGAGACACCCATTATTCCTCATACAATCATATGCCTTATGACGCTAAATTTCAGTTTGTGAAGCAACAAATGACCAACAACATATTGATCTGACATGGTATCCTCCATTCCACAACACAAAAAAACACCAACAGATGTATTATCTATCCTCTACCCACAATCACAACCATGAATCCAAATCTTAACCATCTATGCCCTTCTTCAAGCAGACACCATAGCTGTAATTACCCACAGTCACAAACATGAATCCAAATCTTGACCATCTATGCCCTTCTTAAAGCAGACACCATAACTGTAAAAAATTGCAGATATGTCATCCTATTCATAACCATAGCGCTCTCCCCGTGTAATAATTAAATCCATAAACAACCCCAAAGTGCAATACAATCTCCTATCTTCTAACAACAAATCATGATCATTTTCATAAATAGATCATAAGAGAAGCAAAACAAGAGGGGAAAACAATGTGCACCATTCTGAAGGCCATGGCCATGGCTGCTGCTGCTCTGCAGAATAAACTCCAAACAAGGAAACAAACTACTTCAAGGAAAGTATTTCTCCTTAACACCCTCTGCCTACCCACACCTCAATTTAAGCCCTTGAAATGCAATTCAATTTAAAGGCAAAAGCAGCACAGTTACCACTTTCATGAAAACAATAAGAAATCTGGCCCACATCCCAAAGCAAATAAATGACCAGCGAATAAAGATCAGGTCGGTACGTATGTATGTATTTGGTGATTTTCGATATGTGCGATACGACGTGTTTTTTTATATGCTACATCTTAGCGTGCACATGCATACAGAATTTTGACGTCACGTCTAGTTGTAGCGCGTGGGCCCCGCTTTCCCCTCTGTTTTAACGTTGCTTAGAAGTGAAAGGTCAATTAAAAAACAAAAAAAAATCCTTTAATCTCCGCTTAGACCTTGACAGCCCAACAACAGCATGAGTGGATTTTTCAATGGTGTTATATATTTCTCAATAAAAATACAAAAATTAAAAAATTAAAAAAATTTGTGTTATTTATTTATTTATTTATTTAAATTTTCTAATGACGGAGATCCGGTCCGCTGAGCACTAAATACACACACACATATAGAAACGTTTGTTTGGAGACGGGAGACAGCTGTTCTATAGTTAGAGATGGGCATCCGCGAGCCCAGTTCTCTCTATTCTATAGGGTGGAGAGTGGTGTAGGGCGGAGAGTGGTGAAGCGATAGGTACTCACTTGGCCATTGAGGTACCATTCCTCTCTAACCAGCCACCGGTTCACCATTGATTGATCGTAGCGGATCAGGGTCAGAATTCCCTTAGAATTTCTGATAAGGGAGAGCGGGCCCTTCGTTGGAGATCAAGGGATGAAAGAGTTTGTAAATTACTATAATTTCGAGTTTGTTAAAAAAAAATCAAATTATAGTTAAAAAAATCGATTAAATTTAGTGTATGAATATAAGTGGTGAATCTTTGTTAATTCATGAATATTTGGGTTTTTGAAAATTAGACTTGGCTAATTTTGAGTTGTTAGGTCGCTTGCTATTTCGCCTAAAAAATTTGGGTAAAAGTTACTTTTTAGAATTGATTCACCTAGCGTTTACAATAATAGCCACATCTTTATATTCAAATTACTTTTACAAAGGTGTATAAAGAGAAATTTACTACCAACAAACAATATTATGCTATTGACCAACAACATAACATTGGTGGTCGGTAGCATAATATTATCGACCGCTAGTATTATGTTACCCACTAACAACATTTCTTTTCAATTCGTAGCATTTGCCAAGATTTCGAAAGTCATTTTTAAAAATTCATTGAATAATATCTATAATTTTGAAGGGTAATACCCTAAAATTTAAACCACTCCTCATAGATCAATGATTTCAATTTTAAAGTCTCTAAAAATTTTATTTTTAATCTTTTAAATATACTTCACAAGAAATCCACATTCTATATATATATATAAATATAATCAATCGACGGTAAATTGTATTGGTCATAAAATTTTCGAAGACTAGACTTCGTGTTCGTGCCCAAATTCAATACATAAACTCCATTTAAAAGTGTTTTCCATTTCATAACTATAGTCAAAAGTGTTTACCCATAAACAAAAAAATATTCTATTCAATCTCCTTTAAAAGTTGGGAAAGATATTTTTTCATTAAAATATGTTGGCTTTCTATGTGGAGACTCTACAATGCAAATTTGATGCTTAGAAAATTGAAGCATAGCCTACCATGTTGATGTGTCATTCAAGAAGAATAGGTCTTTCACACTTTATTATTATGTGAAGTGCCGTGGGAGAGGACAAAGGACTCTATCTCCTAGGTAACCTTATTTTGTATGCTTCCAAAATATTTACCCCTTTTGTTGTTCGTGTGTGTGGGTTTTGTGCTTAAATTTTACGCACTAGTACTAAAAAGTGATGTCGGAGAGTCTTATCTAGGTAGAAGTTTTGTCCTTATCCTTTTGAAATGTATAGCTCATTTATATGCTCACTTCATGCGTTCCACATCACCACCTACTAAGGGCATTTAAATTCCTCAAATCATGTGTGTTTGGGTAGAGATGGGCTAGTGAGGAATTTCAATGCTTGGAGAAATAAATCTAGGATGTATAGGCTAATGTGTAGATTGTTAAAAATAATTTTATGGTTTATTTTTTTAGTCCATGTTTTTGATTGGAATTATGATCACATAGTGTTAGAGTTATTAGAGACCTAGTAAGAGTTGTTAGAGACATAGTATCTATGGATTGAATTTGTGACATTATTTTAAAAAGGGGTTAAGTGTCAAACACAACTAATTTACTAGACTTACTATTTTAGATCTTGCTTTAGTGAATAATTGCACAAATAACGTCCACTTGAATCATTTTATGTCATGTAGGATGGGTGCAAGTGGAATTAGATATGACGACTAAATATCATGTGAAATATTTATATCGTGTAAGGAATGGAGTCCGCAATCTAATAAGTGTCTGGATCATTAGGGAATGTATGATATAGGGAGTGATGTTGTCGTCCCTATAATTGATGGCTTTTTGGATGTAATTTTGTTTATATTTATGTAGAACACAAACTCATTATTTGAAAATTTGTTTTGACATGCCCCGGAGAGATAGGCTACACACTATTAAGGCGTGTCAATACTATGAATTCATGATTCAAATGCTCGGTTCTATTATAAGTGTGGCATACACACGGAACTTGGTTCTGATGTGAACCCCGATCAATCTCAAAACCTTCACCTTATTGTTTGAGAACGGTGTTGATTGCAAATTCCTCGTAATGAAAAAATTGTTTTGTCATTTTGGTCATATTTGTGTTGTGTAGCTTCGGCTCTAAGATAGTTTCTTTCTTGATGGTTTCTCTTCTTGAAATGTTGCTTAACATTTAGTCACTTTCCATTGTTGGTTTATTTTCGGTTTTATTGTAGTTAAGGCATAAAAATGCAAAACCTTTGTTTTAGCAATAAGGTTTATATCAAGGCTTCAACCTACTCCCATCAAGTAACCGAGCAATAAGTTGCCATCTAGCGCCTACAATTGACATGCCCTTAAGTCAAGTATCTTGGTTAGTACAAAAGTTCCCGACCCAATGCGCCTTCAATTTCCTTGGGTGACGCGCAAACTTGGAGTCATAAAAAGGACCATCTTTCCAACTGCAAACAACTTGCTCTTGATATGATTGTCATGCCAAGCTTTTGGCGTGTCTTCTCAATCTTCTAGCTCCAATGCGCATAGTGCAATCGCTCATCCACCGCATCGCTTTCTCGATGTGCTCTTTCATATCATGTTCATCCGACAAACCACTGCGCACACAATATGTAGGGATGGTAATAAGAACTCCACAGTAAAATAGCTTTCGTGCAAACACCAACTGAAATGGTGTGGCCTTATTCAATTGTTTATAGGTTGTTTTGTATGCCCAAAGAACAACAGATACCTTATCATCCCAATCCTTTCTTCCAACATCACATATCTTCGTAAGTGTTTGTCCCAAGATCTTGTTAAAAGCTTCAACAATGTCATTTTCTTGAGGGTGATAAGGGGTATTTTTATGGCGTGTCACCATAAACTTTGCTAGAAAATTTTGTATTGTCTCATTCAAGAAATGAGTTCCTCTATCACTTTTCAAAACTTAAAGGGCATCCATACTTGTTGATAATGTTCTCCTAAAGGAACCGTGTTGTTATGGTTGTGCAATCCCGTAGCACAACCTCCGCCCACCCGGTCAAGTAATCGGTACATATAATAATGTAGTGTGCCCCCAGTCCTACGCATGGGTGGTGCAATAGGTCCCACAAAATCAATAGCCCACTTCTCAAAAGGTTTTACGCTTGTTATAGGTCGTAAAGACATTTCATCCCTACTTCCCGATTTGCACAAGCGCCGACAGTTATCACATGCTTTGACATAGGGCTTGGTATCCTTATACAATGTCTCTCACCATAATACAATGAGAAGGATCCTACGCACAATCACATTTCCGGTGTAATGTCCTCTTGTTATACCTCTATGAGCTTCTTCCATAATGGCTTCGTGCTCATGCTCCAAGACACACCTGTGCAAGACCTCATCTCTTCCCATTTTATACAAATCACCTCCAACGAGTTAATATGGGGCATCTCGAATAACAAGATACTTTTTCTCCAACGTCTTCATCCCCCACGCGCGAGGCCATGCGTAAGAATATTGTTATGTCCTCCAAATCTGCGAGTGTTCAATGTAACCTAAACAATTGTGCATCGGGCATTATTTCTTCAATACTCTGCACGTCCTTGCTAGAATTGATCCTTTATAAGTGGTCAAGTCCAAGATTGCTCTTACTTGGCTTTACAATAACTATTAAATAAAACTATTGAACAAGAGTATCCACTAGAAGATGTGCCCCTACAAAACAGGTGTATTAACCAAGTACTTCAATGCCATGTGATTCAGTATACAAAATAAGCAGTGTGGCCAACAAGTATTTTCGAAAATTGTGAAGCGCATAGATAATAGACAATGCCTCACACTTTGTTGTAGTATAATTATGCTCTGTTGGTGTCAACTTTCTACTTGCAAATCATATGGGATGATCCGCATTTCCATCTCCAGGTCAAGCGCGAAGACTACACCAATAGTCATGCCAAAGGCATCAACATGTACATGAAAGGGTTTATTCCAAGAGGGAAAACACGAGGATTTGAGCGGTGGTTAATCTTTCCTTCAAATTCTTAAATGCCTAGTACTGCGTGTCTCCCCAATAAAATTTTCCTTTAGCCTTGAGCAGCTCTTCCAGAGGCGCAACTATCTTTGCATATCCCTTTATGAATTTTTTGTTGTATCCAGTATGCCCCAAAAATCCACATACCTCACTCTAGTTTATAGGTTCTTCCAGTCCCAAGATCATTGCTATCTATGTTGGATCCACTAAAAATTCATCCTTACAAACGATGTGCCCAAGTAAAGCTCCAAAAGGTGTAGCAAAGATACACTTATTAATGTTAAGAGAGAATTTTAACTCCTTGCACCTCTCAAACATGAGCCTCAAATTAAATCAAGATCTTTGACAAGCCCATAAATAGTCCAGTCATCAAGATAGACTGCAAAAACTTATGCATAAAGTCATGGAAGGCTTGTACTATGATGCACGACAATACTAATGGCACATTCTTCAAGCCAAAAGGCATAACAATGTATGCAAAACTTCCCCACTCAATGGTGAAATAGGTCTTTTCTTAGTCCTCGCGTGCAATGGGCACCCAATGGTAGCTGAGAATCCATCTATGAGAGAATAGATCTCGCGCCCTACATGTCCCTCAAGGATTTCCTTAGTGAATGTGGTGGGAAAAGGATATATAACACATGAGGTATTAAGTTCCCTGTAATCTACACAAATCATGATCCTCCCATCGTTCTTTATGCTAATAACTATAGGGCTAACCCAAGTTGACTCTTCAATTAGTTCAATGATGGCAGACTTAAGCATTTAAATCTCTTCCTTGAACTTCACGCACAAGTTTGGATTCATCTTATGAGGCCTCTTATAAATAGGATGCGCACCTTCTTTCACTTAATCTTCATCTCTCCCAATAAAGGATGCACACCTTTTCAACTCGTGGTAGCCTTTTGGAAACAAATACTGAAATCCAAGCAAGAGATCAATGATCTTGGCTACCTCTTGTTCTAACTAGTAATCTTCGATGATGGCCTCCTTCGGTGCATCCTGTGTGTCAATGTTAACCATTTTTGTCTGCATAAGAGTATGGTACACGCGCCTTCTCATCTGTAGAGTCCATTACCTCGATCACACCCTTAATATGGCTAACATTAAAATTTTCCCTGTCTTCCTCATCAATCAAGTATACCAGTTTTCCCTTTTATTTTTCTTTCCAGGCGTGACCCAATTACATTTTTTCTGCCTCAAATATGTCTCTACATGCCTCGGGATCAAGTTCTCCAAGTAACTAAAGTATGAGATCTTCTACTTTTGCATTATCCCCTAGTGTGATGCGCTTCATAATCTATAAAGCCTCATGTACGGTGGCTTATTAGAAAAATAATCAAAGGTATGAACAATACCTTCAGTCATCTCATGTCACCTCACCATCTCTCTTTTCAACTTAGCATGGATATACCAAATGTGCGCATCTGCGTAAAGTGGAATAGAACTTATGGACCCATAGTGATGATGGTAAAGTCTCATGATCTTGCGCCCATAGCCTCTCACAATTATGGACATGTACCAAAAAGGATTCTTTTCGGTATATTCATGTATTAGTGTAGGTACATTGTTCTGAGTAAACCTTGTGGAAAATGCAACTCTCACTTCTCATTATTCCAACAAAGTTATCTCTGTATATCACCCACCAACACGTTCTCACAAAATATATCTCTGTATATCTCTCGTATATCACCTTCATTCTACCACCGGTTCTCCATAACATGCAATAATATATCGGGCTTCTCTTCACCTATATACATCAAAGACACCTATGTATAGCCCAATCGCCTAACCAAACCTAATCATCCCGATAACTCTTCCCTTTACCTTGCACCCGACCATCTCATATATGTCATGCACCCAATTATCACAAGTAACACTAGTAGTGTCACTTACAGATTGTGCATCTTACTACTAAAGCACACCTTCTTTGGATGGTTCAACATTCTCGGGGTCATGCACCGTCTTTGTATAGATTTTATTCAGTTCTTCTTCACTCAAGGGCTCAACATATAACGCTAACTTTATATCATCTAGGGCATGATCACACCCTCATCCTTGTTCTCAAAACTAATGTACCTCTTGTTGAAGCATAGATCAACATTGTTCACATAGTATTAAGGATGTCCAAGTAAAGTTGGGAAGTTATCTACCTCAACAAGCTCCAAGACTTCAAAATCCAAAGTGAACTTGGCCCATTGAATGATAATTGAAGCATCTTTTAATACCATAATAGGCATAGCCCTAGTCTTGTTTGCCATATACAACACATTCGTAGATGATTGCAATGTGGGTCTCGCTTATCCGGTTCTATGAATCTAGATTCAATAAATTTACCTCAATGTTGTAGATCAATCAAAATATTACTCACCAACTAGCCATCAATCACTACATCTAGAGTGATTTCTTTTTCATATTCATGATTATATGGTGGCAGTATGCATGGAGTATTTGACTCTTGTGATCAACCCCTGCACATGGTACCTTCTAACGTAGTCATTCCCCTAGCATAGGAATGACATTCTCTGTCCGCAACATCTTACACACCTCCTTCAGATCAACTATGTCTTTTTGCGGTAACTCAATGTTCTTCGCATGTTCTCTCTCACGCACTTGCTCCTTTAAGCACTTTGGATTTCTCTCTACATATCTTTGATCAACCCCATAGTCTCTTGGTAGACCTCTTTCTGGTGGGTTACGTGCGATACTAGGCATGCATAGCCTCAGAATGATTGGCTTAGCTTTAAGAGGTTTTTACGCGTGCATTGCTTTTATGCGCGTGGTCACTAGTATGGGTTGTAAATTTGGATTAGGATTCTTGGGCATACATTGATCATTCTTTACACGTTGTACCTTGATCCGATAACAAAACTCCAGATTTGATGATGAAATTTAGCCGCACCAATTTGAGATTAGCACATGAAAATAGGAAAAATCCAAAGACAAATAAAATATCAAAAATAATTGATAGATTAAAACTTGAGCAATTACATGATGAGAGAGCTTACAATATATAGGAGAATGAACTCCTTAAAACAAGGATTCAACTCCAATCTTTAATCCCATAATATCCTCACATATATCTCCTATAATCACTCCCAAACCCAACAATCTCTCACACAACTCCCAAATAGCTATGTGAGTTGTTTATTCAACAAACTCACAACTAATACATATTATCCTATATTATTAATAATGAATTGATTAATAACTCATATTAATAATATTACAAACTTTTATTTTTCTCACACAAATATGATATTAATATAACAATATTAATATC
This sequence comes from Taxus wallichiana var. yunnanensis, assembly GCA_018340775.1. NCBI lineage: Eukaryota > Viridiplantae > Streptophyta > Pinopsida > Cupressales > Taxaceae > Taxus > Taxus wallichiana. The sequence goes on from CM031237.1 coordinate 779,507,377, forward strand.
ATACTAACACACTAACTTACTAATGTAATATATGAATATTACATTTAACTATTACAAACAATAATGTGAGCACTAATTTCCTAACATTCACCCCCTTAGTGTGAACATGGGTGAGTTTTTTCTAGTACCTGCTCATGTTCTACAATACGATGGTTTTCAAAGAGTACCATCAACTCCAATAGGTTTTCTAGTGGAACCATTAACCACTCTGTATGTGATTTTCGAAGAGATTCACAAACTCTCAAATTGGTTTTCTAGTGGACCACCAACCACTTTCATAGAACGTACATGTTTCCCCACCCCCATCTTTACATTCAAGTGAAAATATAAGAAATATCGCTCACATAGGAGCTCACTTATTACAAGAGTGAACAGAATAAATCATCTGTTCTTATTACAATACACAATCAAAATTAAACACACAAAAAAACAATGCCACAAATTCATTGTGTGGCCCCTTCGCTTGTGGCTAGCGAGAGGTCACTGATTAACCTCCTTCCTTTGTTTCCTCCACCTCCATGGTGATGCTACTTAGTTAGAAAATGTAGCTTTTAGGCTCATTACACAATTTTTCTGAGTGTCGATTCAACCGATAATGCACCCCCTGACTATGGACGTCGCGTGCAAGTGAAAATGCATCCAATTAAAAAATTACATAAATGTATTACGCACCACTTTTTCTTTTTTTTTAGATCCCTATTTTTATTTCCACTTTTCTCTTAAACTAGAAACTAGGTTTTTGTAAAATTTTAACAAAAGTTTTCCAGATATTAACTAAACAAACCCAATAAATTTCGTAATATTTTGAATCTGGGTTTTTTAGATACATTCAATCTATCAAACATTTTTTAAAAACAACAAAACATTTCACTCAACTTACATTGAATTTTACGCATAGATACAAGATGAATCTGAAGCTGATGTAAACTACAATATTGTGTGTCTTGTTCTTATATTTCCAAGAAAAAATGAGACATCAATCGATGTCATATGAGTAAATTACGTTCTTTTTACTGTGATGTGTCTGCTGGAAATTTTCTTACGGGATTCCTTCAACCATCTTCTTCTTCTTCTTCTTCTTCTTCTTCTTCTTCTTCTTCTTCTTCTACACTTGTAGAAGGAAACCTGCTCTGATACCAGATGATAACAAAACTCCAGATTTGATGATAAAATTTAGCAGCAATAATTTGAGATTAGCACATGAAAATAGGAAAAATCCAGAGACAAATAAAATATCAAAAATAATTGATAGATTAAAACTTGAGAAATTACATGATGAGAGAGCTTACAATATATAGGAGAATGAACTCCTTAAAACAAGGATTCAACTCCAATCTTTAATCCCATAATATCCTCACATATCTCTCCTATAATCACTCCCAAACCCAACAATCTCTCACACAACTCCCAAATAGCTATGTGAGTTGTTTATTCAACAAACTCACAACTAATACATATTATCCTATATTATTAATAATGAATTGATTAATAACTCATATTAATAATATTACAAACTTTTATTTTTCTCACACAAATATGATATTAATATAACAATATTAATATCATACTAACACACTAACTTACTAATGTAATATATGAATATTACATTTAACTATTACAAACAATAATGTGAGCACTAATATACTAACATGATCATTCCTATGACTTTGTCTATCTTTTTACTTTTACACATATGCTCGTAGAGATTAGGACCATCCTCAACCTTATGTTTTTTTCCACAATATGTGCATACCATATTTTGGGGACACTCGCACTGTAATGATCTCGGGGACCCACAAGTTTAGCATGTCCCACACGTGAATCGTCTTCCATCACGATCTATGCTCCTATAACCTCCACGGAATCCACCTCCTACATTGTTACGTTATTTAGAAGGTTGGTCTTCCCGTGCTCAAGAGCTACTTTCCACCGTGGTTTGTCATATTCCAATCTCGCATGCCTCATGAATTTGATCTATCGATGACAATTCTTGGTATAGTGCATGTGAGTCTCACAAATATTGCAATATACAGATACATTCTTCATTGTTATGTGTTGCAATAGAGGACAATTTTAGACATCATGATTCTTGTGAAAAATTTCACAAGATTGTAGAATAATGCATGCACTATCCTCTACGCGAATGTGACTATTCTTCGTATGTCCCTCAACATCACAATCAATACACCACAACCCACTATACGTCTCATGCACTAAATTAGTAGAGATATTATCTAATGGCATCACCATAGAAGATATTTTTTCCTCCAAAAATGGGCTCACCCCAAGATCGTCATTACCAATTGCCTCTGCGCACGCAGTTTCCTCCAAGGCCCCGCATGAATTTGCATATGTCTTGTGTGATAAGGCTCTTATGAATGGAGTCAAAAATCCTCCAACAAAGCACTATGTGTGTTGACTTGAATGAATATCATAAGATAAATTTGACATTTGAGTCTTAAAGCGCACGTCATACTCCCGATGCTTTCGAGATAAGCCCCGCTAATGTCCTTTAACACACTAATACTCTATTTTCAAACTCCGGAATGTGGAACTCGACAAAAATGTCATGCACAATGCATCATAGTCCACCACAATTTGGTGGGGATCATACTTTCTGTACCAACTATATGCTTGCCCTTAAAGTGTGGTGGCAAATTGACTTTCCTTTCTCTCAAGGGTTGTAATTCCCTTTGCTCTCCAAAGTAATTCACACTTGTGAACATGCTCAGTTGCATCCTCTACACCTTTATACTTTGGCAAGTGAAGATACATCTCAAAGTAGACTTGAGGTGTCTGCTGTTGTGGTTGTTGAGGTGTTGTCTTTGCTTTGATTGATTCAATGGTGGTTGTTATGGTGGTGGACCCCGCCTTGTAGTAGGACCAAATCCATAAAAAGAACCTCCATCGGGATTCCCTCTATGTGGTGGTTGACCTAATCCTCCCGCGCCTCCCACGCCACCTATTGCATCATGCACCCCTATGGATGAGCTCCCTTATGTCCCGAGCTTTAGTACTAAACTAGACACACATGATATGCATTGTCGCAACACCTATAGGATTACTTCCAACACTGCCAACACTCTGTCTTGATAACATGCATGTAAACAATCCTCCAAGAGTACTTCCAAACACTGACACCTATTGCATGGCCATGTGCATGTGCCTAGTATGTCGCCCTTCCCGAATCCGAAGGTAAACTAATTCCACCTAAATCTCCTTCCCTAGGTGGAGATATTGTTTGCTTTCCTTCATTATGATTCTCTTCAATAACTACTACTGGATCTAGAACAGCTTACACAAGGGCTAGGTAGCCATGATAGATCAGTTCACGCCCGCAGTCCTTGCTCTTTCCTCTAACACACTCTCATTAGAATTCGATGGGGTCTCTCTATTATGTTTTTGAAAGTCGGGAGGACATGAAGTTGCAACTCTTTTTCTTCCACGAGAGTCTCAAAACCTTCACTAGTCATTATTATCCTTGATCTCAACGCTCTTCGTCAATGCCTTTTATCACGCTTCATTATACTTAAGTTATTTTTCATCTCTATGTCTTTCTTCTACCGGGTTGCCGCCATATTTCTTTGTACCTTCTCCTTCCCTTGTGTGTAGTGGAGATGTAGCTAACCATAGGTAACTTCTTCAACCCTAATTTTATCATCAAGATCTTGATAGCTAAAGGTAGCGCTTGCAAATAAAATCCCCTTGGTTCACGCAAAAACTAGAACTTGGCTTCCTCCGGAAAGAATACGTAGAAATTGTGTACTCCAAAGTATAATTATGAAATACACCTTACCACCAATGATGTACATCTCTATTCCACTCCTCGTCTGCATCAAAAAGTGTCTGATAATCTTCTTCCATCCAACCCCTTGTTCTGAGGGATTAAATCTTGTTAATGCGTAGGCTTCCAACCACTAATATAACTCTACTGGAAAGAGACTAAAAAATGTCTCGTACATGAAGTCATACAGATTATCCTCTACCCACTTGTGTGCATTAAAATCAAGTCCAATGTTATATCTTTGTGCAAACATATCTTGACCATCTTCTACCCAACCTTTAATACTCTCCAAAGATAGTCGATACGCCATCTACATACAACATCCTAGTAGTTAATTTGAAAAGTGGTCCCAAAAACAAAACCAAAATGTAGTCTTTGTTTACCCACTCAAGAGCTATGTGCATTGGCACTTCATCCAGATCAATCGAATGCTCACCCGAAGTGCCGAACCACTAGGTCCCTCCTTTTTATGCTTACCAAGGTGTTAGCATGCATGTTCATCATATTGTTAACCATTAAACCATTCATACACAGATAATCAATCTAACCATGGTAACTTGGAAACACATATAATAAGGAAGATGAACAATCTAAATAATAACCAAGATCAATTGCATCATTATAACACCATATTCAGATATGTCCACAATCATTATCCAACCACAATTATCCATCATTAACCAAAATTCATTACATAATAGAAATTGAATACATAACCAGGAAATACATTGGTGCATTGGACCATGTGTGCAAGTGTCATGCCTTAGATCTATATCAAAACAACATAACTTTGCATTCTCCTCTAACTTATGACCAACTACCAGAACAATGAAATACTTCAAATATATATAGGGGTGGTGCTTTCCCGTCACCACCCATGCACTCTCCTAATAACATGTGTGCTCACAAAAATAGCTTGTGTGCTTTACAAAAGTTGCTAATAATAAATTATCCTATGTATACAACTTGCTCTAATCCTATTATTACCTAGATCCATGCATGCACGTTCTTTATTCTTTCTTTTCTCTCGGTTCGGGATATTTACTTGAGCATCCCTCCAACTATGCTTTTCTATTTTTAGCCCATGCTCCGAAAAATAGGCTAAGTCCCTAACTTTATCTGCTCATGCACAAACCTTTGCGCGCTTATCCATTTTCTACACGCTTGCCCCTTCGCATACCCCCTACACGCGACCCTTGATTAACTAAAAATGTAAATTTAGATACTAGTTAATCTAAGCTATGAACAATTGTAAATAAAGTAAATAAATGTTGTAAATAAATGTAAAGATGATCCAAACAACTATGAAAATGGAAATGCTAACCCTAATGTACAAGAGAGAAGAGGAAAGAACTCAACTGAATAGAAGATGTTTGTGGGACTGTGTCGCAGAGGTGACTGGAAAATATGGAAGCAAGAACGACTGTGTAGGAGCTCCGAAAAGGATGGATCTCGACAATTGCACCAATGTTTTTGTTATCAAGTCATAGCGGTTCCCAAATGTTCGTGTTGTAGAACGACAAGGGTTAAAAATGATGCCCCAAGCAATAACACATGCAAAGGGGAATAATGAAGGACACAATTAGTCCCATGGAAAAAAATTTGTGTCTTTATGACATAGTCTTTGACAACTCACTGTTGCATGGGAGTACGGACATAACATGCAGTCGAGCTTTTGTTAATGGAGGTAGATCCCATTAATCAACGTGTCATTTGAGACAAGAATACACAAGAACATCATAAAGATGGTTTTTTAGGACCAATATCGATGTTCGAGGATGATGCAAGTGATATAGGCTTCAGCTGTATGCACCTTGTTTACCAATTTTTGAAAAAAAAATTACAATGTTTTTGGATTTTTAATGATTTTATCAATTTTTAGGAAAATTGTTATTGTTTTAAATTTTTATTTTTACGGAAGAAAATATTATAGAGGAAATAACGAAATTGTGAGACAACATTAAAAGTGACCGCAAGGCAAAAATATGCCCCATGTAGTAGAAAAGGCCACCGGAAGCAAAAACATGCCCCAACGTACCAAAACGGATGTAAAAATAATTATTTATTAAAAATAATCATCATGGCAAGTGTTAGAAGACTTTTAGAAGAAATATGATGGTTTTAGGGCACTTTGGGGGTGAGAAACACACCGTGGAAGGAAAAGAGCTCACGTGGGAGAAACGACATGTTTTTGGGCTAAATTAGGCAAAACTAGGGGGCGCTATGTTGGTGCAACATGGGTGCTTGGCCTATGTTGGTGCAAATGCGTGAGCGCTGAGCGCCTATGTTGGCAATTTTTTGTGTTTGAGATTTGTCTTGCAACATGGGTGTTTGGGTGCCTATGTTGGCATGCATTTTGCACTTTTTGAATTTTTACTACAGCATGGGTGCCTCAAGCGCCTATGTTCGCATGTATTTTGCAGCTTTTTGAATTTTTTTCATGCAGCATGGCGCTGAGCACTGTGTTCGCATTCATTTTACATTTTTTTGAATTTTTGACTACAACATGGGCACTGGGTGCCTGTGTTGGCATGCGTTTTACATTTTTTGAATTTTTACTATAACATGGGCGCCAGGCGATATGTGCAACACGAGCGCATTACCTATCTTCCGAAGGCCATAACTTTTGCTCTCGTCCTCAAAACAACTATAATTTCTTTTTCATTGGAAAGTTATTGAAGCAAACTACATAATGGCAAATAATTTTTTAAAAATGTAGATTTTGTTAAATTAGGACCAATTAATATCAATATGTGTGATAAGGAGCTCATGTGGGAGAAAAGGCGCTCACGTGTAACTGGTAGAAGAAATACAAGGGCATGTTGGTGCTGTTTACAACTTACAAGGGTGTCTCGGGTGCCTATGTGCCACTTACAAGGGCACTGGGTGCCTCGTGTTCAACTCGTAAGGATGCATGTGTAACACTGAGTGCACTACCTATCTTTCGGAGGCCATAACTTTTGCTCCCGACCTCAAAATGACTATATTTTTTTGTGTTGGAAAGGTATCAAAGCAAACTACACAATGGTAAGATAAATTTGGGTTTTTGAATTTGTATTACCATTTTTTTGGGTTTTTGAATTTGTCTTACCAATTTGTTTGGGTTTTTGAATTTTTCTTACCAATTTGTTTGGGTTTTTGAATTTGTTTTACCAATTTGTTTGGGTTTTTTATGTTTATTTGGATGTTTTGAATTTTTTGACTAACATATTTGAATGTTTTGGGATTTGTGAAACATATTTGAATGTTTTTATTTTCTAGAAGTTTTTGAAGCTATGTACAAGAAATGAAGAAACATGGATGCCCCTAGTGACAACAATAATGTATAAGGGTAGAATGTCATGCGTATGCGTAAGAAAGTGAAGATGTGAAAGTGCCCCCAACGTTAAATGGTAATATTCAAGGGAAAAATATTCATGCGTAGAAGTTGGATCAGGGTCAATATGGATAGGCTCAATCATGACGACAAACGTAATCCAATGGCATGCTAGGAAGGAGCAAGGATGCCCCCAACATAAGCTAGCCAAGAAGCACATGATAGAAAGAAGTGGAAGATTGTTTTTGTAAAGGGGACAAAGATTTCCGAAAACATGGAAAAAAGGAAATCTTATACACATAGATGTTCTGAATGAAGTAGAAGAACAACGTGACTATTGTGAATGTAGCTTAGAAGCCTAGTGATGAAAAAGTGATTATCCAAAGGCACAAATTGTGAAACAAGATACAAACTAGAGTAAGAGTCTGAATAAGGTCTAAAAAAAGACACTTGGTAACATAATAATCTTGTTTACTCATAGAAATCCAGTGTGTTCACATGGAAATTTATTACCTCTTGGAGGGAAGATTTGATAAACAACAAGTGAAGATACCCTAGCCAATGTGTAGGAATGATTTATTTTTCAAAGTTGTTTTTTATGAATAGATTGTGAAAGGAGAGTCGTACATTGCTCCATTGCTAGCTAGACATCCATATCCCCAAAAAAGATGCATTTTATTCTAATCACAACATTGCTTTACTACTAGTTAGGCGTCCATAGCCCTGGTAGAGTTTATTGGAAAAATCCCAAGAGAGAGTTATATATCAATTTGCTTTTGCTTTTAGCATTTGCTTTCAACTTTGTGCTTTTTGATTTGATTGATTATTTTTCTTTTCTAAAACTTATTCTATATCTCTTGTTTTACAAGGGGTTAAGAACCACTGATGGCTTGATGGAAGGAGATGGAAGTGATTGCGATGACGACATTGGCTAGTGTCAACAAATATATCCAAAATTTCTTCGCAACAAGTTTTTTAGATGTTGATTGTGATAGGATCTCTAAGAGGCCAGTCATTCTTTAATTTACCAAGGTGATAAAAGACCAAGGCCAAACAAATACCATAGAGATAAATGTCACAAAATGCGTGTAAATAGGCTAACCAAAATATCACCGAAGGGATGAAAATGGTAGGAAGACTTGCAGAAGAAGAGCAAGAAAGGGAAGAAAGAACATCCATGTGTATTCAATACCAGATTGCAATGTTTGATCTTTACCTTTGATTATTTTTGAAATGTTTTTTCATTTTTTTTTTTTTGAAAGGTGGGACCGACAAGGTCACTTAGCATGATAAGATCCAACAACAATGTTAGTGATTTCCTTGATAAGGAAGACTAGGCATGTTTGCTTATCAAGAGTCATATTATCCCCGATCTCAATGATCATAGTGAGCTCATACTCAATAGATGATTGTGTTTTATCATGAAATGTGGATTTTGTGTGTGGGAGATTGAGGTCCCTCTCTAGAGGTTTTTGCACTTTACGTCATACTTGATGGGTGCGTTGATGTGCATTTTTGAATCGTGTTTGATTTTGAAATTTAAGATCATTTGAATTGTTGTGAGCTTTGGAGCTCTTGGAAATTTTGATCGTAGTTGGATGAAGGAACCATTTGGGTTTCTTGTAAGCTATTACGTGACTTATTTGATCCCGAGAAGTAGGAGAAGAAAGTGGACGAATATAATTGATGTGAGAAATGATGGTGGGTTTGCCCCAATCATTGATAGAAGAACAATATGATGGACGTGAAGGATACAGTCCAAGAATTGAAGAGGATGGGATACCAAGAGGTGTCCCATAGACTGAAGATAAAGGACTACAAGGATGTGGCCCTAAGATTGAAGATGAAGGACTGCCTAGTGGCGTCCCATAGATAGAAGATGAAGGGATACCTGGAGGTGTCCCATATATAGAAGAAGATGGGCTACTAGGACGTGGCCCAAGAATTGAAGATGAGGGATTTCTAGGACGTGCCCCTAGTATAGATGATGATGAGCTACTAGGACATGGCCCAAGAATAGATGAAGATGGGCTACTAGGAGGTGAGCCACATATAGATGATGTGGGGCTACTTAGAGGTGGACCACATATAGAAGAAGATGATGGGCTATCAGGTGGTGACCCAAGGTAAGATTGTGATGGAGGAATCTTGATAGATAAAGAATGATTAGGTAATGAGAAGATAGGTTGTGGATCAATGCTAGACCCAAGAATTTCATCGCCTAATGAAGAATGTGAAGACAGAAGAATAAGAGGAGGATCATGTTTGATGATCTTAGGGTCTTCCTTTGTTTTTTGAAAAAAGGCATCAATCTCTTCCTCCCAATACGTGAACGTGATCTTAGGGTCTTCCTCTATTTTTTAAAAAAGGCATCAATATCTTCCTCCCAATATGCAAACGTATCAAGGTCTAAAGAGGTTTCTTGCTCACAAACTTCTAGAGGAATGTCTTCATGTACCCTCATAAATTCTCTAATGGCTTCTTCATTCTGAAATGAATCAATCGGTGTGGGTAGTTGTTCTACCACAAGAGGTTGATTGGATGAATGTGACATGGGAGTCGACTTGGATGATTGATTATAAGGACTTTGAGTCAAAGAGCTCTTCAATGGAAGAAGGGGTTGTCGAGGCGACTGAGAAATGGGGTCTTGCGAAGACAAGGAGGACCATGACTTAGGAGTCATATTAGAGGAATAATTTGGATTGGAATATTCAGAAGAATTAGAAGACTTAGAATAATTGGGATTGGAATCTTCAGAAGAATAAGAATCATACCACTTACCATGAGTTGAAGATGGAGGAAGAGGTAAGTGAATGGATTCTTTAGCGTGAAGAATCAAACGAGGTCTAGTTGTGATAGGCATCCTTTGATTGGAATGTTGAAACCTAGGTTCCTTACTATCATAAGTATGTGGAACAACATGATAATCATTCTTTGTCGGCACATGCCTAAACATAGATAGTCGAGGGGATATCATAGGGATTATTATGTTGACATGTTCAACAGGTGTACCTACACAACCAATGAGAGCATCAAAATGATTCTCCTCATCGACACATAATTAACATTCTTGTCTTGGTTATGTTTAGGAAAAGTCTTCGTATTGGGGGATTTGTTAGGAGTGGATGAATCCATCTCCACATTGCCACTTTCGATTAAGTCCTGGATGTAGTGTTGCAACTTCAAACACTTATCTATTTTGTGACCTTTAACACGGTGGAATTGACAATATTCATTATCTCTAAACCATGATGGTTTAGGTGCGTCATCCTCATAAGGCGTAGTTTCAGGATATCTAACCATATTAACCGCCTCTAGTTGTTTTAGTATTGATGAAATTGAGTTTGAAAGAGGGGTGAAAGCACGATGCTTATACTTCGTAGACGGAGCTCCCTTTGCGAAGCTTCAAAGGAGTGTAGTTTTGAACAACTTGCACTCATTTAGAGTCTATTATTCCATCATTAACGACATTTTTGTTCTTATTCTGAACAAAATTTTGTTTGTCGTTGGATTTAAAATCATTATGATCGTGGGAGAAATGTTTTAGAGTCCACCTAACTAACAAAACTTTTTCAAGTTGACTCCCTTTTTCGATGACCTCTTCAAATGTGTTGCCACAATGCATTTGCAAGTGGAACGTAATGTCTAGATGGAGGTTGGGAGAAAATATACTTATTAACTACTTTTTAGGTATGGAGCAAGGGAAGTAGCTAGCTAATCATCTCCATCATTGTAAAAACACAACAAATTTTTCGTTATTTCGTTGTTTTGCATTGCAAAGATCCAACATGGTGATATTGTTTTCTATATTAAAAGAGAAGTGTTGTAAATAAACTTTCTTCTAGTTCCGGCCATGTTGATATGGATCCCTTAGAGATGTGTACAAACCATTCTAGCATCTTTGCTTCTAAAATTCATGGAAAGAGGCGCATAAGATAATTGTCGTTGAATGCCACTTCTTGATATGTCATATAAAAATCTTTTATATGGTCACAAGGGTCACCTTTTCCCTTATACTTGTCAAATTTTGGAAAATCAAGTATCATGGGAAAGGTACCTGGAGCATGGCCCTATCAAACAGATAAGGGCACAACTCGTTGAACTGGTATTTCTTATTGTTACCATACCTTCTTACAATGCTAGAAGGGTGTTCTTCATAGTTGACCACTCTAGATTGAAAATTAGATCTTGTGTGGGTGGTGTAGGTCTATACGTAGGATTAAATCTAAGTGTATTCCCACCCCTATTCATTGTGAGAATCTCACTAGGCGTGCCAAATAACCCTAAAATTTTACAAATATAATAAAGGAAGGATAACACCATTTCCACCTAATAGCTAAGGATTCTAAGTCTAGGAATGTAACATTAAGATAGAAGTTAAAGGGAATGCTTAACTAGTATGAAAACAATGCAAGATCTAATTAAACATGCCTACTAATATGCTTGAATTACCTAACATGGGCCTAAATAGACCTAAGAGGGAAATCAAATGGTTATGGTTGCTACTCCAAACAATGGTGAAATGACCTCTCCAAATGACTTGTTAAGTCACTTTAGATTATTCATCTACTAACCTTGTTGAAGGTTTTAGGCAAGGGTTTGAACTTGACTATGAATCATATGTATTATATGAGATGCAAATCAAAGCATGGTGTAAAATATGTGCACTCTTTTTATAGTTTTTATTTTGGGAGAAACTTGTATTTTGGTGCATGTGGGACTAAAAGCCTCAAATTAGATTAGAATTGTTAATCATGATTAGGTCTTACTAATCATAATTAATGAATTATCAAGAGATTAAGATGTGAGGAGCCTTAAATAACCGCTTAGGGTCAACTAGGAGGCTAGGATAAGCTTTTGAAGCTTCTTTGAGACATTGTGGAGGTGAATGGGGTGATTTTGAGTGGTCGGAAGAGGGGTTTAAGCCAATATTAGGGCATATTGACCAAATCAAGGGCAAAATAGGCTTAATTAGCTCATAAACACTAATTGTTTGTTTTGAAGAGGATTTTGACTTACGATTTGCCATAAAGTGGCATCCTAAATGTGAAAGGGGTTACGCAATCAACAAAACATTGTTAATTGGCTAAAGTGGTAAGAAACATTAGTTAATTAGCAAAGATCACTAATTATAATGGAATTGGTGTGAATGAGAGTGATTTGCGTGCATTTTGGCAATAAGATTACAAAAGTAGAATTTAAGTGTCTACACATGGAATAAAATAGAATCCTCCCCTATGTTGTGTGATGTAGATGACTAGCCTTATGCCTTTTAATGGAGCTATGTGGATCCAAGTGATCTCCAATGCAATAGATGGATGCAACTCTAGATGGATGATAGTAGTGATAGTGCTTGGTCTCTCATTATGGTCTCATAACTTTATATTTATAGGGTTCTCTTGATATAATTTCGTAATTAACCTCAAATTTTTGAACACCAAAAAGATAAGGATTTAAAACAGCTAGAAAGAGCCCAAAAAGGGGCAGAAAGTGTGGAAAGGACCGGGCACCCTTGGTGGGACCAGGACGCCTGCCCCCATCGAGGCTAAAATAACGAAAAATGACCAAATTTGGGCATGTAGGTGTAAAAGGTCATGAATGATGAAATAAAATAAAATAAAATGGCCAAAAGATGGGGTTAATTAATACTTTCTTCACTCAAAAACTTCTAGATAGTAGTATGATCCTGGGACTAAATAATGTCTAAAGTGCATGATTTTGTGTCTCCATTTTTCCCCCACTTTATGTTGGTAAGCGAAAGCTCTCAGAACATAAAGTAGATAGATATATGCATGCTGATGCTGATGTAGAGTAACAAAGAAGGTGTACCAAAGGACTAGACAAAGCATGGAATGAAAAAAAGATGATTGAGAGTGGAAACTAAAGATGAAAATGCACAAAAAGTGATGAGAGTGGACCTAGGGCGGACCGTGCGTGTGATGCTAATGTGTGTAGTGTACCGCATGGTTTGTACATGAAGTGTTGTTATTGATGTTGTTTTGTTGCCCCATTTGATGTATTGTTGCTCATATGGCTGGACTGTAAGGAGAAAATGATCAAGTAGTCAAATATATATGCATATGTGTGTAAAAAAATACATGTAAAAGTAAGTAAATGTAAAATAAACAAATGAAAGAGTGTAAATGAAACATGTGCACTTGATCCATGTTAAGATAAAGAGTGTAGAAGTATATCCTAAATTGTCAGGGTTTTTTGGGTGATCTAATGCCGTAGGACAAATAAGTATAGGGAGGAAATGCTCTGTTTCCTCCAACCTTTAACTATTTCCCTAAATATGTGTGTGAAGATATCGTTTGTACTTATCCTGGTTTTCTGGGTGATCCAACGCCACTAGCTAAAGTAGTGTAGGTAGGCACACCCACTATAACCTCTAAGCCTATAATTACTTCCCAAAATGCTAAGGACACCATGTCCTATAAAAGCCGCTATGTATGAATTTTGTAGATTGAGACGGTCTCGAACTCACTCGTTATGTAAACACACAATACCAAGGGCGGAAAGTGCACTTAACTAAACAGTATAAACACATTGTATAGATTGTACAACCCCAAATTATTCCCCCTCTCTTTGGGGCACATATGACATCGTTAATAGGAGAATACGCAGACCTAAAAGAGGACCATCCACATGTACTCAAACTCTACCCTCAGGGGGAAGGGAATGCACTTAGTAGAAACAAGGGCACACACAAATAAGGATGGCTAGCCAAAGACAAGTGTTAGTATGAACAAACATGCATGTAAAAGACAATGTGTAAGTTATGCAGACGGTTGTAAAATGTAGCAAGAAAGTAGTGTAAACATGCAAAAGACAAGGAATCCGCACAAAGCGGGTCATAAACATGGGACATCACTCACGATGTCGCAAGACACACAAGACCATCATGGCCGCAAACGATAAACAAGTGTGCACACTAAACATAGGGAAAAGCCTCATACAAGGAGAAAACAATGACAAATAATGTAACAAACAAGTATGGAAGCAAATATTCCTGTATAACAAATGTTGCACATGAATCACCCGTTAGCATGTTATAAAGATAACTATTATGTCAAAAGTGTGTATAACTCGAGGAATGTAAAGTGTTAAGTATAAAATGAAACAATATCACCTTTGAAAGACAAATGTGGATGCCCCGAGTGACCAGTGTTGGCAGGGTAGAAGGTGATTATCCATACTACGTGTAAGAGACCTGTAATTGTGATCACAACTAGAAAAAGGTGTGAATGCACATGCGTGGATGATATAGATAAATGACATACAAGTAAGCTAACTAGCATGTGTAATAAAGTGACCATGAACAAGCACAAGTAAGTAAAGAGTAAAAACAACCATAATATGCAGTATGTTGTGGATGGATGGAATGAAATACAAAATAGAGTGATAGGAGCCGCATGCCCCGCAAGTGAATGGAAATGTATGCAATGAGGTTCATTTGGTTTTCCCCCTCAAAGAATCAAGAATGAAGCGTAAATGAGAGTGCATCATCGGGAAATGGTCGAAGTGTGTGTTGTTTCTAACACGCTGTGATGAATGTGTATGTATATTGATGAGATGCGACCTAGAAATGATGTGTGCATGAACCTTATAGCTGAAGTGTATATCACGACCAAATGAATGTATAAGTGATGATTTAGCCTAAGTGTATATCATTATAAGATGAATGGATGAGTGATGACTCATCCCTAAGTGTATATCACTACAAGATGAAAAGAGGGAGTGGTGATGTAACCTAAGGTATATACCACTACAAAATGATAGAATATGTGATGATTTAGCCTAAATCGTATGTCACTAGGCTAGAAATGTCACATGATAAAATGTCGAATAGTAAATGTGTGATGATTGTAAGGTCCATTTGATTTGTAAACCCTCGGCAATCGAGTATGGACCGAGGAACTAAAGTGCATCATAGGGTGGTGAGTGCAATGCATGTAGAAGGTGATGTAGTATATGTATTGAAGATGATAAATGACCATGTGATGAGTAGAATGTGTAAATATGTGATGGGTAGATCAGTAATTCTAGATGTGTAGAATGTGTACAATGTAATGTAATGTGTAAGATGATATAATGTTAGACTCATATGTGATGAAGACTAACATAGTATGTGAAGGATGCAGAGGATGGAAATCCGCAGTGTAGATGAAGTGTAGAATGCATAATGTAAGACAAATGATGTGAGATGTAGTGTAGGTAGAGACTCGATGTAGAATGTAATAACGTAATAGTATGAAGTGTGCAGACAATATGATCAATAATATGTAACGACAAACAAGAAGTATGATATAGTAATAATGACTAATATGATGCATGATGTATGATGTATGATGTATGATGTATGATGTATGATGTATGATGTATGATGTATGTGATGATGTATGATGTATGATGTATGATGTATGATGTATGATGTATGATGTATGATGTATGATGTATGATGTATGATGTATGATGTATGATGTATGATGTATGATGTATGATGTATGATGTATGATGTATGATGTATGATGTATGATGTATGATGTATGATGTATGATGTATGATGTATGATGTAAAACACATGATCTATCAATAGATGTGGTGTGTAAGTCTTATAGTGTGTATGGGGTTCGTGTGTGGTAATCCCTCAACAATCAAGTGTGAACTGAAGCATAAGAGTGTGTCATCAAGTAATGACAATACTAAAATGTGTGATGAATATGCCTATGCGAGGATATGAATGTATGATAATGCAAAGATGAGAGATAATCCTATGTGAATATGAGGAGGGGGAATAAGTGTGATGCCCCCAAGTGTACTATGATGATGGAGATCTATACAAAGCCACGAGAGGTTTCATGACATTGTTTGTCTATGTCATGATAAGAGAAAGGGCCAACACAATGGTAGGCCAAAGCAACAATAGGACCATGTGATGGTGGCAGAATTTGAGATGTGTCTTGTTCATCAGTAGGAGTAGTAGCTTTGACAAAAGTGATTGGTTTTAGCTTATGTGGGATTGATGACACTGCAGAAGACTTGATAGGAGAAGAAGGTGGATTGATTTTGAGAGGTGGTTACATAATTTCACTTGGTAATGTTGTGGATGACTTGAGAGGAGGCCAAGTTGTTACACTAATTTTTAAAGGAGGTTGCTTATGTTGACTTGGTAATACTATAGATGACTCGAGAAGAGGTGTTGTGTCAATTTTGAGGGTAGTTGTTTAGGCGGTTCTTGAATTTCCTTAGAAATTATGGCATAATGCTCATTAGACATAGACAAATCAGATTTAGGAACCCATTAAGATGTAGCATTTGTAGATGGGCATGCAATAGAATGTTGTGTAACAAATGAGATAAATCCCGCATAGTCGATATGTTTAATTCTTTTTTGTAAAGCAAAAAATTGTTTTCATTATGCCCATTGAGTCGATGATAATGGAAATATGGATGACCTTGATATTTTGTTAGCCGATAAGGAGGATAATAATGAGTAGGTGGTAAAGCGATCAATTGACGACTAAGGATATCAGTAAGAATGTCATGTTGTTTAGTAGTATGGTCAAAGATGAGAGGCTCTGTAATGGTATGACTTGAGGTTCACTGATGTGAGCACATGTAGTAGACATAGACTCAAGATGTGATGTAGAAGGAGAACAAACGTGAGCCTGAGAAGCGTCCTTAAGATGTTGGATTTTATATTTGAGAGATGTAATCATGGATTCCATAGACTAAAATTTATCTTGAAATAAATAATGAAGAGCTTGAATGGATTTGCAAATAGATTAATTGGATTTGGAATCAAGGGAGTCCTAAAAAGATGACCAAAAAGAGCATTGACTTGGGTACGCAATATGTTGATAGCAGATACACGTAGTCTCTAGGGTTTTTGAAGAGCATCTTTACAAGATGGGTGCATATGAATCAATCAAGAAAGGATACTGTAGACAGACATTACAATCCATGAAAGAAAAGATGAGAAATTCCTAAAGTGAAGGCGATTCAAAGATCGGGTTCACCAAAATGATTAACTAAAAATATAAATGTGGATACTAGTTAATCTAAGCTATGAACAACTGTAAATAAAATAAATAGATGTTGTAAATAAATGTAAAGATGATCCAAACAACTATGAAAAGGGAAATGTTAACCCTAATGTGTAAGAGAGAAGAGGAAAGAACTCAACTGAATAGAAGATGTCTGCAGCACTGTGTCGCAGAGGTGAGGGGAAAATTTAGAATCAGGAAAGACTGTACAGGAGCTCTAAAAAGGATGGATCTAGAGTATCTGGCTAGACTGGAGTGCTTGGAGAGGTATTGGGGTGCCCACGGGTGCTGCCGGTCTCGCAAATTGGGCACCTGGTATGTGTAAAAACTCTAAAAATGATCATCATAGTTCTAAAGATGGTCTAAAACCCTCGTTGTGCATCGCAATAACTTTGTTGTACTACTTTGGATGTCGTTGTTATTCCAAGATGATGAAAAAACTTGCAAAAGACCAAGAAGGAGTATCAAAACCCTAAAAAAAAAGATTGCAAAATGAATGAGTCGATGACCTCAATTTCCACAACAAAGGGCTTACTAACCGGAAACTCACCGCATTTTAGACCCAAATGTAATTACGGTGAGTGTGTGCATAATGTACCCTAAGTGCTCTCATGTCACTACACACTTTTGTGAAGTAGCAAACAATAACTAGATATAGAAAATGTAATATAATGTGTGCATGGAATAGAATAGAATCCTCCCCTATTATGATGTAACAAGTGCCCCAATGATGATACAGGTCTCCTCGCAAGGTGTTCGGGATCCGGAAAATCTCTCCAAGTATGCGTTAACATCCCGCTTAGCCCCACGTGCTTTGTTTTTCCCTTTTCCCCTCTTTTCTTAGCCTTTTTCTCTTGATTCTGAAACCGCCGCCTGCACGGCGGCGGTCTTGTGCAACTCGCTGCCCCCTGAACAGGGCGGCGGTCCTGTAACCGCCGCCCTGCTCAGAGCGGCGGTCCTTTACGCGTTTTCCAGAAGGCTATTTTTACACGACTCACATA